>SJYX01011861.1:208067-264583 GCA_006410675.1 Oreotragus oreotragus
GGCTTTTTAGTTCCTCTTCACTTTCTGCCATAAAGGTGGTATCACCTGCATATCTGAGGTTATTGATATTTCTCCCGGCAATCTTGATTCCAGCTTGTGTTTCTTCCATTCCAGGGTTTCACAGGATGTACTCTGCATATAAGTTAAATAAGCAGGGTGACAATGTACAGCCTTGATGTACTGCTTTTCCTATTTGGAACCAGTCTGTTTTTCCATGTCCAGTTCTAACTGTTGCTTCCTGACCTGCATACAGATTTCTCAGGAGTATGTAACTATATAAAATTTTGTGGGATGAAGATCCATGGCTTTCATCAGATCCTCCCTTCAACATTTCACCTTACATCTAATGTGATCAAATAAAAGTTAAAGAACCAACCACCAACCAAATTTTTCTGCTTATGACAACCCAGTAAACCTGGAATTTTCTCTAGTATTTGGAAAAAAACATAGAATATGAACTGTGGACTTCTTTCAAAACTCTTTTTTCACTTTATTATTGTCTACAGTAATTTATTCACACCTTGTATAAAGGTCCATTTTTAGACTTTGCTCATACCATTACCCAAAATAAAGACTTTTTAAAAACTAAATTGGTACCTATTAATTTCTAGGAAAAAAACTTTGCTTTAAAAACAAAAACCAAAAACTTGTTACAAAATTCTAGCTGCCAGTTTTACAAATTAGTAAGAATGTATTTTGATGCTACAGGTCTCTGGTCCCCAATCTCAAGGTTTTGCCTCCTTGTCTATATTCCATAAATTTGATAATGGGAGAGACATTTTTAAACCCCTTTGGCAAGAAGAGCCCCTTCCTCTTTGGAGTTTGAGCTGACAATATGCCTTTCATTTTACACTGTCATGGCACTTTATGTGTAGCACTACTAGACATCAACCTTGGCAGTAACAGGTCTGACAGTACAAACAACTTCCTTTTTAATCTTTTCTTGCCTAATATCATAAGGGATACAAATACCACATGGTAATAAACATAACTCAATGATAAAATATAATATATTTTCATGACACTTAATATGTATGTGACCAATCGTCTAAGAAGCAACTGGCAGAAGAAGAAAGGTGGAAACAAGTGACCCAGATGTCCAGCAGAGGTTCTGAAAAACATATACAGTACAGAAGGAAATCTACATTATATCTGAATTTCAAATAAGGCAAACTCATAAATGAGAAAGCATTACTATACTCATAAAATAAGAGAGATCTGGAAAGAGATCTGGTAGTCATTATACAGTTTCCTGAAGAGTAACATTTCCAATGTGCTCTTATAGTCAGAAAGGCCAACTATAATAGTGGCCATTAATAGAAAGCATATTGGAAACAGAAAAGAAAATCCTACCTCAGTCTATTTTATACAAAACCATCTTTTGACAAGAACCAGGCAATACATATTAATGAAAATAAAATTATCAGGAAGGTAAGGGTTGAGGGGGCCTTTCATATGAAGGTAAACCATAAAACACTGGAATCTTCAGCTTGAAAAGAATGCTGAAAGGTAACTGGCACAAAATGCATACATTCCAAAGACAACAGGTAGTGACAGAGTGTGAACACAGATTATTTCACAAAAATAATAGAACAACAAAACCAATGAAGACTCTTAAAAATCTAGATTGGAGAAGAAAATAATTTATAGAGTAGATAATGCCAAAAGGTTCCTTATTCGTCACAATAAAACTCTGAGGAAAAAACTTACAATATACTCTATATATCAACAAAAACTTAAGGAAAAATATTTAAAGGATAAAATATGCTTTGCATATTTAACTTTAAAAAATAAAGACTAAGTGGATTTGGCAAAGATATCTTTATATATCAATTTCATATCTAATCTCTGTAAATGCAAAGTTTATTCTAAATATTTTTAAATACTCAAGAAGAGATATCTTAGAAAAAAGGGATAAATTCCTAGAAACACAAAACCTACCGAGATTGAATCATGATGAAAGAGAAAATCTAAATGGACAATCAGTACTAAAAAAATAAAACTTGTAATTAAAAACCTCCCCCTCCCAGAAAAAAAATCCAGGACCAGATGGCTTCACCGGTATATTCTATTAAACATTCAAAGATGGATGAATACCAATCTTTCTCAAACACTCCCAAAAAATATAAGAGGAGGGAATTCTTCCAAACTCATTTTATGAGGCCAGCATTACCCTGACACCAAAATTAGACAAGGACATCACAAAAGAAGAAAACTACACTAACTACCCCCAAAGAACACAAATGAAAAAAATTCTTCAAAAGAAAAAAAACATACCAGCAAATCAAACTGAGCAATACATTAAAATGACCATCAACCCTAATCTATTGGAATTTGTTCCAGGGATTCAAGGATGGTTCAACATCGGCCAATCAGTCAATGCGATATATCACATTAACAGAATGAAAGATAAAAATCACAATCATCTCAGTAAATCCTGAAAAAGTATTTGACAAAATTCAACATCTATCTATGAAAAAAACTCTCAACTAAGTGAGTACAAAAGGAATGTACCACAACAAAAGGGCCATATGTAACAAGCTCACAGCTAATATCACCATTTCATCAATGGTGTAAAACTGAAAGCATTTCTTCTAAGATCAGGAACAAGACAAGGATGCCAACTCTTGCCACTTTTATTCCCCATGGAATTGGAAGTCCTAGCTAAAGCAATTAGGCAAGGAAAAAAAGGCATCTAAATTGGAAAAGAAGTAAACTGTCACCATTTGCCGATGGCATTACTTTATATATAAAGAACTCTATGAGTCTGTTTCTGTTTTGTAAATTCATTTGTATCATTTCCTTTTAGATTTCACATATAAAGGATGTCATGTGATATTCCTCTTTCTCGGTCTGACTTCACTCAGTATGACAATCTCTAGGTCCATCAATGTTGCTGCAAATGGCATTATGCCATTCTTTTTAATGACTGGGTAACAAACTTAGAGAGTGAACTTATGGTTGCCAGGAGGAAGATGGGGAGAAGGGATAGTTAGGGAGTTTGGGATGGACATGTACACACTGTTATATTTTAAATGGATAACCAACAAGGACCTACTGCATAGCAACATGGAACTCTATTCATGTTATGTGGCAGCCTGGATGGGAGGGGTGTTTGAAGGAGAATGGATACATGCATATGCATAAGCAAGGCCCTTTGCTGTTCACTGGAAACTATCACAATATTGTTAACTGGCTATACCCCAATGTAAAATAAAAAGTTAAAAAAAAAAAAAACAAAAAATACATATAACTCAAGTGCTCACTAACTAAGTATTAAGGCATTTACTGAGTGCAAATAAATAAATAAATTTCAAAGGTGGTTTTGGAATTAAAAAAAGAAAAACTTTGGAGGCTCCATCAAAAAACTGTTAGATCTAATAAAAATAAATTCAGTAAAGCGGCAGGATGCAAAATAAACACACACAAAAAAGTGTTCCATTTATACACACTAATAATGAGCTATCAGAAAGAGAAATTAAGATAACAATCCCATTTACAATTGGATCAATGAGAATAAAGTATCTAGGAATAAAATTAACCGTGGAATTGAAAGACCTGTATGCTTAAAAACTAAATGACATGAATGAAAAGAATTTAAGACACAAATAAATCAAATGATATACAGTGCTAAAGTTTCAGAAGAATTTTGTTAAAATGCCTACACTTCTCAAATCTAGATTCTAATCTAATCTAAACGACAGATTCTGCACAATCTCCATCAAAATTTCAACAGCATTCTTCACAGAAATAGACCAAATAATGCTAAAATTGGTACGGAACCACAAAAGACCCAAAATAGCCAATGCAATCTTGGGAAAGAAAACAAAGCTGGATGTACCACACTTTCTAGTTTCAATCTCTATTACAGTGCTGAGGCAGAACTGTGTTTGGGTGTCTCCTGTGGAGGTACGGGTCAGCAGTGGACTGCTGCAGGGGCAGGGGCTCTGGGGGCAGTAGACCTGGGTATGGCATAAGCCTTCTTGGAGGAGGTAGTCATTAACCCACCATAGAGCCACCGGAATGTACACAGGACTGGGGAAACACACTCTTGGAGGACACAAACAAATCCAAGGCACACCAGGACAGAGGAGAAAAGAGCAGTGACTCCACAAGAGACTGACCCAGGCTTGCCCACAGGCATCCAGGAGTCTCCAGTGGAAGCGTGGGTGGGCAGAGGCCTACTGCAGGGTTCAGGGCACTGAGTACAGCTTTATGTGTATGGGATCTTTTGCAGGAGGTTTCCATTATCTTAATTCAGTCAGTTCAGTGGCTCAGTCATGTTCAACTCTGCAACCCCATGAACTTCAGCATGTCAGGCCTCCCTGTCCATCACCAACTGCCAGAGTTTACTCAAACTCATGTCCTTTGAGTTGGTGATGCCATACAAACAATTCATCCTCTGTTGTCCCCTTCTTCTACTTCCTTGAATCTTTCCCAGCATCAGGGTCTTTACAAATGAGTCAGCTCTTCACATCAGGTGGCCAAAGCACTGCAGTTGCAGCTTCAGCAACAGTACTTCCAATAAACACTCAGAACTGATTTCCTTTAGGATGGACTGGTTGGATCTCCTTGCAGTCCAAGGGGCTCTCAAGAGTCTTCTCCAACACCACAGTTCAAAAGCATCAATTTTTCAGCACTCAGCTTTCTTTATAGTCCAACTCTCACATCCATACATGACTACTAGAAAAATCAAAGCCATGACTAGACAGACCTTTGTTGGCAAATTATGTTATCTCCACCATAGTTTGGCCTCAGGTCAAATAACAGGGAGGGAACATAGACCTGCCCTTCAACAGAAAATTGGATTAAATATTTACTGAGCATGGCCATGCCCATCAGAGCAAGACCCAGTAAGTCTCTCCCATCAGAAGGCTTTCATAAGCCTCTTATCCTTATCCATCAGAGGGCAGAAAGAACAAAAAACCACAATCACAGAAAACTAACCAATCTGATCACATGGACCACAGCTTGTCTAACTCAATGAAACTATGAGCCATACCACATAGGGCAACCCAAGGTGGGCGGGTCATGGTGGAGAAGTCTAACAGAATGTGGTCCACTGGAGAAGGGAATGGCAAATCACTTTAGTATTCTTGCCTTGAGAACCCCATGAACAGTATGAAAAGGCAAAAAGATAGGACACTGAAAGATGAACTCCTCAGGTTGGTAGGTGCCCAGTATGCTACTGGAGATCAGTGGAGAAATAACTCCAGAAAGAATGAAGGGATGGAACCAAATCAAAAACAACACCCAGCTGTGGATGTGACTGGTGATGGAAGTAAAGTCCAATGCTGTAAAGAGCAATACTGCATAGGAACCTGGAATATCAGGTCCATGAATCAAGGAAAATTGGAAGTGGTCAAACAGGAAATGACAAGAGTGAACATCAACATTTTAGGAATCAGCAAACTAAAATGGATTGGAACGGATGAATTCAACTCAGATGACCATTATCTAATACTATGGGCAAGAATCTCTTAGAAGAAATGGAGTAGCCATCACAGTCAACAAGAGTCCAAAATGCAATTCTTCAATGCAATCTGAATACTGATAGAATGATCTCTGTTCATTTACAAGGCAAACCATTCACCATCACAATAATCCAAGTCTATGCCCCAACCAGTAATACTTAAGAAGGTGAAGTTGAATGGATCTATGAATGGACCATTCATACAAAACTTTCTAGAACTAACACCCAAAAAAGATGTCCTTTTCATTATAGGGGATTGGAATGCAAAAGTAGGAGGTCAAGAAATACCTGGAGTAACAGGAAATTTGGCATTGGATATAGAATAAAGCAGGGCAAAGGCTAACAGAGTTTTGCCAAGAAAACGCACTGGTCATAGCAAACGCCCTCTACCAACAACACAAGAGTATACTACACATGGACATCATGACATGGTCAATACCAAAATTAGACTGACTATATTCTTTGCAGCCAAAGATGGAGAAACTGTATACAGTCAGCAAAAACAAGACCAAAAGCTGACTGTGGCTGATATCATGAACTCCTTATTTACAAATCCAGACTTAAAATAAAGAAAGTAGGGAAAACCACTAGACCATTCAGGTATGACCTAAATCAAACTCTTTATGATTATACTGTGGAAGTGAGAAATAGAGTCAAGGAATTAGATCTGATAGAGTTCCTGAAGAACTACGGACAGAGTTTCGTGACACTGTATAGGAGGCAATGATCAAGACCATCTCCAAGAAAAAGAAATGCAAAAAGGCTAAATGGTTGTCTGAGGAGGCCTTACAAATAGCAGTGAAAAAAAGTCAACCTAAAGGCAATGGAGAAAAGGAAAATATACCTATTTGAATGCAGAGTTCCAAAGAACAGCAAGGAGAGATAAGAAAGCCTTTCTCGGTGATCAATGTATAGAAACAGAGGAAAACAGTAGAATGGAAAAGGCTAGAGATCTCTTCAAGAAAATTAGAGACACCAATGGAACATTTAATGCAAAGATGGGCTCAATAAATGACAGAAATGGTATGGACCTAACAGAAGCAGAAGATATTAAGAGGAGGTGGCAAGAATGAATACACAGAAGAACTATACAAAAAGATCTTCATGACCCAGATAATCATGATGGTGATTATCACTAACCTAGAGCCAGACATCCTGGAATTTGAAGTCAAGTGGGCCTTAGAAAGCATCACTACAAACAAAGCTAGTGGAGGTGATGGAATTCCAGTTGAGCTATTTCAAATCCTAAAAGATGATGCTGTGAAAGTGCTGCCCTCAATATGCCAGCAAATTTCGAAAACTCAACAGTGGCCACAGGACTGGAAAAGGTCAGTTTTCATTCCAATCCCAAAGAAAGCCAACGCAAAGAATGCTCAGACTACTGCACAATTGCACTCATCTCCCATGCTAGTAAAGGAATGCTCAAAATTCTCCAAGCCAAGTTTCAACAATATGTGAATCATGAATTTCCAGATGTTCAAGTTGGATTAGAAAAAGCAGAAGAACCAGAGATCAAATTGCCAATATCCACTGGATCACCAAAAACGCAAGGGAGTTCCAGGAAAACATCTATTTCTGCTTTATTGACTGTGCCAAAGCCTTTGACTGTGTGGATCACAACAAACTGTGGAAAATTCTCCAAGAGATGAGAATACCAGACCACCTGCCTGCCTCTTGAGAAATCTGTATGCAGGTCAAGAAGCAACAGTTAGAACTGGACATGGAACAACAGACTGGTTCCAAATTGGGAAAGGAGTATGTCAAGACTGTATATTGCCCTGCTTATTTAACTTATATGCAGAGTACACCATGAGAAATGGTGGACTGGATGAAGCACAAACTGGAATCAAGATTGCTGGGAGAAATATCAGTAACCTCAGATATGCAGATGACACCATCTTTATGGCAGAAAGTAAAGAACTAAAGAGCCTCTTGATGAAAGTGAAAGGGAAGAGTGTAAAACTTGGCTTATGGCAAAAAGATGAGGAAACAATGGAAACAGTGACAGACTTTATTTGGGGGAGCTCTTAAATCACTGCAGATGATGACTGCAGGCATGAAATTAAAAGATGCTTGCTCCTTGGAAGAAAAGTTTAGATCAACCTAAACAGCATATTAAAAAGCAGACATTACTTTGCCAACAAAGGTCCACCCAGTCCAAGCTTTGGTTGTTCCATTAGTCATGTATGGATGTGAGAGCTGGACTATAAAGAAAGCTGAGTGCTGAAGAATTGATGCTTTTGAACTGTGGTATTGGAGAAGACTCTTGAGAGTCCCTTGGACTGCGAGGAGATCCAACCAGTCCATCCTAAAGGAATCAGTCCTGAAGCTTNCAAAGATGGGCTCAATAAATGACAGAAATGGTATGGACCTAACAGAAGCAGAAGATATTAAGAGGAGGTGGCAAGAATGAATACACAGAAGAACTATACAAAAAGATCTTCATGACCCAGATAATCATGATGGTGATTATCACTAACCTAGAGCCAGACATCCTGGAATTTGAAGTCAAGTGGGCCTTAGAAAGCATCACTACAAACAAAGCTAGTGGAGGTGATGGAATTCCAGTTGAGCTATTTCAAATCCTAAAAGATGATGCTGTGAAAGTGCTGCCCTCAATATGCCAGCAAATTTCGAAAACTCAACAGTGGCCACAGGACTGGAAAAGGTCAGTTTTCATTCCAATCCCAAAGAAAGCCAACGCAAAGAATGCTCAGACTACTGCACAATTGCACTCATCTCCCATGCTAGTAAAGGAATGCTCAAAATTCTCCAAGCCAAGTTTCAACAATATGTGAATCATGAATTTCCAGATGTTCAAGTTGGATTAGAAAAAGCAGAAGAACCAGAGATCAAATTGCCAATATCCACTGGATCACCAAAAACGCAAGGGAGTTCCAGGAAAACATCTGCTTCTGCTTTATTGACTATGCTGAAGACTTTGACTGTGTGGATCACAACAAACTGTGGAAAATTCTCCAAGAGATGAGAATACCAGACCACCTGCCTGCCTCTTGAGAAATCTGTATGCAGGTCAAGAAGCAACAGTTAGAACTGGACATGGAACAACAGACTGGTTCCAAATTGGGAAAGGAGTATGTCAAGACTGTATATTGCCCTGCTTATTTAACTTATATGCAGAGTACACCATGAGAAATGGTGGACTGGATGAAGCACAAACTGGAATCAAGATTGCTGGGAGAAATATCAGTAACCTCAGATATGCAGATGACACCATCTTTATGGCAGAAAGTAAAGAACTAAAGAGCCTCTTGATGAAAGTGAAAGGGAAGAGTGTAAAACTTGGCTTATGGCAAAAAGATGAGGAAACAATGGAAACAGTGACAGACTTTATTTGGGGGAGCTCTTAAATCACTGCAGATGATGACTGCAGGCATGAAATTAAAAGATGCTTGCTCCTTGGAAGAAAAGTTTAGATCAACCTAAACAGCATATTAAAAAGCAGACATTACTTTGCCAACAAAGGTCCACCCAGTCCAAGCTTTGGTTGTTCCATTAGTCATGTATGGATGTGAGAGCTGGACTATAAAGAAAGCTGAGTGCTGAAGAATTGATGCTTTTGAACTGTGGTATTGGAGAAGACTCTTGAGAGTCCCTTGGACTGCGAGGAGATCCAACCAGTCCATCCTAAAGGAATCAGTCCTGAAGATTCATTGGAAGGACTAATGCTGAAGCTGCAACCCCAATACTTTGGCCATCTGATGCGAAGAGCTGACTCATTTTAAAAGACCCCGATGCTGGGAAAGATTGAAGGCAGGAGAAGGGGACGACAGAGGATGAGATAGTTGGATGGGATCACTGACTCAATGGACATGAGTTGGGTAAACTCTGGGAGTTGGTGATGGACAGGGAGGCCTGGCATGCTGCAATCCATGGGGCTGCAAAGAGTCAGACATGACTGAGCGACTGAACTGAACTGATTACAATGCTACAGTCATCAAAGCAGTTTGTTACTGGCATAAAAACAGACATAAAGATCAATAGAACAAAATAGAGAGCCCCCAAATAAACCCAAATGTATATAGTCAATTAATTTATGACAAGAGTCATGAATACATAATGGGGAAAGGATAGTCTCTTCTAGAAATCGTATTGGGAAGATCAGCCACATGAAAAGGAGTGAAACTGGACCACTATTTTATACTTCACACAAATGTCAACTCAAATATTAAGCACTGATTCTATGAAATAAAACAAATGTAATTCTAAGTGGCACTATTGGTAAAGGATTCACCTGCCATGCAAGAGACACAAGAGACGTGGGTGCAATCTGTGGGTCAGGAAGATATCCTCAAGAAGGAAATGGCACCCCTCTCTAGTATTCTTGCCTGAAAAATTCCATGGGCAGAAGAGCCTGGCAGCCTACACTCCATGATGCCACAAGAGTCAGACATGACTGAGCAACTGAGCACATAATGACCTTTTAAAAACCAGATTTATAAATATATTATCTATATCCTTCCTCATCAAACAATGAGTGAAATACAGAGGAAAACCAAAAAAGCACATAATTAATTATTCCTATATTTACAATCAAGAACATTATAAAAACATACAACAATTTACCTACTTTTAAATTACTCTGACAATAAATAATAATTATCAATTAAATAACAATTATCTTTTTTTGGCAAGACTCCACAGTTTTGCAGTTTTATAGGAAGGAGCAGGGAGAAATAACAAATTTCATTCTCAATAAATTATCCTTATCCACCTACACAGGTTTCTATCTTTGCTTTTACCATAAGGATATAAAAGAATAAATAAACAAAAATATAAAGAAAAATAAAAAAGCAAATTTTATTTATATGACAGTAAGCTTCTCTAGAACATGGACTACATTAAGTGTCTGCTAACATCCAAGAAGTCACCCAGCAAAACATGCTGGCAGTTAGTTATACCCAACAGTAGTGCCTATGGCAAGCTACCATGGTAAATTCTGATCTGGGCTTTGCCCAGGCAACAAAGCTCTCCCTACATAGTATTCTCCAGATTTTCCTCGTGAACGAGGGTCAAGAAATAGCAAGAAATTCAGCAACTGAAATAATAAAATCATCTCATCCTAAAGCATGGATTAAATTACTCTAACTTGATACACTGGTAAATATTACATAAAAAAGTATGGCCAATTTCTAGTGATCTATACCTGTGAAGAGGAACAAAAGAAAATCTAAATGAACAGCTCTTCCACTCAGCTTGTTTAGAGTCATGACCCTACTTCACAACAGTGAAACTTGGTCTAAAAACAGAAAAGTAGCCATGACTTAGCTAACATTCAGTCAATTCAGAACTCTCCAGGAAGAGTTCCTCACAATGCACCTGCCACCCTAGGCAGAAATCTGTACCCCAATTGTAGATGGACAGCAAAGTGTTCCATGTGAGTCAAAAACAAAAGAACTAAAATTGCTTTGCAGTTAAGCTGAGAAGAAATGTCTATGAAAACATCACCTCCTTTGTCATTAGAAAATACAGTTCTTATACCAGCTAAAAATTTAGATATTCTTTATCTATTAATTATTGAAGGTTAAGTCAACTAATTAATATTTACTATACTTCTTTGGACCTAAACAACATATTTTGATGTGAAAGTATTAAAACTAATTTAAAATAATCTAAAAACTATAAGGGCACCATTTTTTTAATTAATTTATTTATTTTTTCCTTTTTATTTATTTATTTTCTTATTTATTATTATTATTTTTATAGAACTTCCATTTTACTTTATTTTATTTTACAGTACTCTATTGGTTTTGGCATACATTGACATGAATCTGCCACGGGTGTACACGAACCATCTTAAAGCAAAAGATCAAAAAGGACAGCATTCATTTATTTAATCAGACTAATACTACAAAACCACATAAAATCTTTTATCAACTATAAATCACTGAATCTTCTATTAAAAAATGTGGAGATTTCATGACATACTTAACAGATCACCTTTTGCCTATTTTGGATTAAATGCTATAAACCTAGAAAATCCTAATTAAAAAGCAATTTGACAAAGAAGTGGGCAGTGGGGCACAGGGAGAGTACCCTTTTCTTAAAATGAGCTCATTAATTCCATAGGATTAATAATTAAAAGTCCATCTGTTTTGAATGTCAATGTAAAACTGCTGAAGGTTCCAGTCAAGGGCATACTAATAAAAACAGTGACCTGAATAAAAGCTTACTGCACTCATGGTTAGACCCACAGTTTGCACTTCATCTTTATTTTGCATGATTTTATAAATAAATATAAATATTTATAAATATGCACAATCTATGGTAAATAAACAATAAAAACATACATTTATTTAACTGTATGCTTAAGGAACAGAGCAGACTTTTAAAAACAGATAAACTCTTGTACTTATATAAGCACTCATTTTACACTTATTTTATTATCCCCAAGCAGACAGCTCATTTTCAGATTGTCTGTGCAAGAACAAGGTTACCAAGATTTGCTCCTCCAGAATTTTCTCACTGCTTCTATTGATCCTACATGATCTATGCCTATTTAAAAAATGAAGAAGGAAAATAACACCCTGTGAAATAAGAAGTCATCAAATCACCGTACACTTAGGGAATTATTTCTGCTGCCAATACCTGGTTTACCTTGGAATTAACTTCTCTAGTCTCAGTTTCCTCATCTAAAAGAAACAGTCTAAAAGAAACTTTTAACTCTAAAAATTGTGCATCCATAGCTCTCCAGCACCTCATATCCATTTCTGAAAGTTATAAATCAGACAAACAAAAGCTTACATAAGAAGGACATTCTCAACACAAAGAATAAAAGCTCTGTAGGATACTAGAGCAAAGGAGAGTTCTGTAGAGAAGCAAGTAGGCAATGTCAATGTGAGTAGTTTAATTCTTTGAAGTGGCTTAATTATTAATTATTTTTTTGGAGCATGATAACATGGCAAAATAACAAGTACCCTCACTAGTTTTCTTTTAAAAACTCAGAAGTGAAAAATTATTTAAAATTAATTTTTGCTTAAATGACTATCATAAAAATTATCCTCAAACTATTTAGAAATAGAATTATAGCCAGAATGAATTCAATACTCATTTTAAAGACAAGGACACTGAGATAAAGTTGATCCATAATTTTTCCTATGTTATTTCTAAAATTTTTTTTTTTTTTTTTGNTTTGCAGTTTTATAGGAAGGAGCAGGGAGAAATAACAAATTTCATTCTCAATAAATTATCCTTATCCACCTACACAGGTTTCTATCTTTGCTTTTACCATAAGGATATAAAAGAATAAATAAACAAAAATATAAAGAAAAATAAAAAAGCAAATTTTATTTATATGACAGTAAGCTTCTCTAGAACATGGACTACATTAAGTGTCTGCTAACATCCAAGAAGTCACCCAGCAAAACATGCTGGCAGTTAGTTATACCCAACAGTAGTGCCTATGGCAAGCTACCATGGTAAATTCTGATCTGGGCTTTGCCCAGGCAACAAAGCTCTCCCTACATAGTATTCTCCAGATTTTCCTCGTGAACGAGGGTCAAGAAATAGCAAGAAATTCAGCAACTGAAATAATAAAATCATCTCATCCTAAAGCATGGATTAAATTACTCTAACTTGATACACTGGTAAATATTACATAAAAAAGTATGGCCAATTTCTAGTGATCTATACCTGTGAAGAGGAACAAAAGAAAATCTAAATGAACAGCTCTTCCACTCAGCTTGTTTAGAGTCATGACCCTACTTCACAACAGTGAAACTTGGTCTAAAAACAGAAAAGTAGCCATGACTTAGCTAACATTCAGTCAATTCAGAACTCTCCAGGAAGAGTTCCTCACAATGCACCTGCCACCCTAGGCAGAAATCTGTACCCCAATTGTAGATGGACAGCAAAGTGTTCCATGTGAGTCAAAAACAAAAGAACTAAAATTGCTTTGCAGTTAAGCTGAGAAGAAATGTCTATGAAAACATCACCTCCTTTGTCATTAGAAAATACAGTTCTTATACCAGCTAAAAATTTAGATATTCTTTATCTATTAATTATTGAAGGTTAAGTCAACTAATTAATATTTACTATACTTCTTTGGACCTAAACAACATATTTTGATGTGAAAGTATTAAAACTAATTTAAAATAATCTAAAAACTATAAGGGCACCATTTTTTTAATTAATTTATTTATTTTTTCCTTTTTATTTATTTATTTTCTTATTTATTATTATTATTTTTATAGAACTTCCATTTTACTTTATTTTATTTTACAGTACTCTATTGGTTTTGGCATACATTGACATGAATCTGCCACGGGTGTACACGAACCATCTTAAAGCAAAAGATCAAAAAGGACAGCATTCATTTATTTAATCAGACTAATACTACAAAACCACATAAAATCTTTTATCAACTATAAATCACTGAATCTTCTATTAAAAAATGTGGAGATTTCATGACATACTTAACAGATCACCTTTTGCCTATTTTGGATTAAATGCTATAAACCTAGAAAATCCTAATTAAAAAGCAATTTGACAAAGAAGTGGGCAGTGGGGCACAGGGAGAGTACCCTTTTCTTAAAATGAGCTCATTAATTCCATAGGATTAATAATTAAAAGTCCATCTGTTTTGAATGTCAATGTAAAACTGCTGAAGGTTCCAGTCAAGGGCATACTAATAAAAACAGTGACCTGAATAAAAGCTTACTGCACTCATGGTTAGACCCACAGTTTGCACTTCATCTTTATTTTGCATGATTTTATAAATAAATATAAATATTTATAAATATGCACAATCTATGGTAAATAAACAATAAAAACATACATTTATTTAACTGTATGCTTAAGGAACAGAGCAGACTTTTAAAAACAGATAAACTCTTGTACTTATATAAGCACTCATTTTACACTTATTTTATTATCCCCAAGCAGACAGCTCATTTTCAGATTGTCTGTGCAAGAACAAGGTTACCAAGATTTGCTCCTCCAGAATTTTCTCACTGCTTCTATTGATCCTACATGATCTATGCCTATTTAAAAAATGAAGAAGGAAAATAACACCCTGTGAAATAAGAAGTCATCAAATCACCGTACACTTAGGGAATTATTTCTGCTGCCAATACCTGGTTTACCTTGGAATTAACTTCTCTAGTCTCAGTTTCCTCATCTAAAAGAAACAGTCTAAAAGAAACTTTTAACTCTAAAAATTGTGCATCCATAGCTCTCCAGCACCTCATATCCATTTCTGAAAGTTATAAATCAGACAAACAAAAGCTTACATAAGAAGGACATTCTCAACACAAAGAATAAAAGCTCTGTAGGATACTAGAGCAAAGGAGAGTTCTGTAGAGAAGCAAGTAGGCAATGTCAATGTGAGTAGTTTAATTCTTTGAAGTGGCTTAATTATTAATTATTTTTTTGGAGCATGATAACATGGCAAAATAACAAGTACCCTCACTAGTTTTCTTTTAAAAACTCAGAAGTGAAAAATTATTTAAAATTAATTTTTGCTTAAATGACTATCATAAAAATTATCCTCAAACTATTTAGAAATAGAATTATAGCCAGAATGAATTCAATACTCATTTTAAAGACAAGGACACTGAGATAAAGTTGATCCATAATTTTTCCTATGTTATTTCTAAAAATTTTTTTTTTTTTTTTTGGCCATACCACGTGCAGCAGGCAGGATCTGAGTTACCCAACCAGGGATCAAACCCATGCCCCCTTTCACTCCACATGGAAGCATGGAGTCTTAACCAATGGACCACCAAAGAAGTCCCTCCATTTGTTTTTAATGTTATTGCGTGTAATTTCAAATTAGTTTCTTTATTACAGAAATAAGAATCAAGTGAGCAGTGATTATTATTGTACTTAAAACTCAATCCATAAGTTGGGAATTAATAAGACTAAGTACATACTCATGTTTCTATAACAGTAACTTCAGCTTTCTATAACAGTAAGATCAGCTTTTAGTGCTGAATCCTAGGCTATGAGCCATGAGTGCCATATATGATAGGAAAATATATCCATGTTTGGGTGGACAGAGAAGTCCATCCAGGAAAATGTCTTTAAGTCAAGACCTCAAAAGACAAATAAATGATGAGAGAGAGTAAAGAACATTACAAAAAGAAGCAACCACATGTTCAAGGGCCCTGAGAGATAAAAAAACGAACTGTAGAGAAATTCTAACTGGGATTAGAAAGATGTGACTGAAAAGACAGGGAGAACCAGATCACAGAAGGACTTCCGGCTTCATCAACACTTTGGACTATATTCTAAACCACTGAAATAAGGGAGGAACTATCAGATTTGTATTTTGGCTGCTATATAAATAATGAATCAGAGGTGAAACTAAAAATAATTTTTTAAAAGTATTCTATAATTTAGAAATTACTTTTTCCTCTTCAAATATTCAGAATCACATTCTGAGCCCCATAAAGCGTGTGGCAATAAACAGTGTAGTGAAAAAATTATACCAAATTCCATAGTATGCTATTTAGCTGACACTATGATGTTGGTTTATCAAATAATTGAGGTGATAAAACCAAAAATAACAATTTTCACCTAACTAAATTAGTTTTAAGGAATCCAGAATACATAAATATTTATCAGAATGTTTTAAAGGGGCTAGAAAAAAATTATCAATAAATTCATCACTACTGGTTTGAGTCACATGAATGTTTAGCAATGCCTTATTTCAAATGTTTTCTATTACATACTTTTAAAATGTGTCACAAAGTGTCAGTTCTTAAGAGGAAGAAAAATACATTTTATATAAGAATAAAATACTATAATTGCAGTTATCTGGTAATTCCATATCTCTTTCTCTCATATATTATATAATTATAAAAGTAGTAACTGAAAACCTTTCCAAAGAACCTCTTATTCTGCCAGTGTTAGATACAGAACTCTTCCAGGGAGGAAGCAAGAAATGTTCTTTCTGCTCATACACTGTCAAAGACATACATGAGTGAGACTAATCGAAAGATTCCTACCAAGAACTTTCCAATAACTAGTTTTTCACTGATAAATCACTAATATAATTTCAGTATATACAGCCTTGATCTTTGTGAAATGGCTCATCTGTCAGGAATCTTCCATTTTCCATTCAAAATGACTAATCTAAAATATGATGAAAACCTTGCATTGTAGATTTTTACTTAAAATTAACAATATAATTTTATAAGTCAAACCCAATGGGTTAAAAAATACTATTTATGCATACGAGTTCAGTATCTAAATACATATTATAAAATTGAGATGTGAAAGGGCATGTTTTTTAAAATAACCTAACAAAAAAAATGTTTTAATTTTACTGGGAGTCAGGATGTTTATAAACAGATGGTTTAAAAGTCAGACTGGAGAAAAAAAGACTAAACTACTTTAACCAATAAATAACCATTAAAGAGTCTTCAGACATAAGTCAAAATATTCTTCTCACATAAATTTTTACATAATTTACCCCCACCATTCTAACAATGTATTATGCTCTAATAAGGACTATCCTAATCTTCACCCAGCAGTATTTTCAGGCTGATGTTATTATTCTCATTTCTGTGAATAATATCCATACTCAAGGGCCATTTTCCTTCTCATATTCAATATCATGCATGCTTGTATCAAGGTTCCTTTCCTCATATCCTGTCACAGTATCAATCACTGCCTCCTGTCCACTCAATCCACTTTTGATTTATCAGCCGCCGTCTTTCTGGACTCCATAACTCGACCCAAACCATTTTAACAAGACATTGACAAATAGCACCCAGTATCACATCAACCTGTTCCACTTAGTAAACTAAGAAACAGTAACTGTGACATCTCTGCATAAGTATTCCATTCTATTCCCCAGACTGATGTATATTAATGAGGAGATGGTATTTGAAATGCTTCTTCCACATCAGCATCTAATATGATCAAATTAGGAAATGGGATGATTTATTAAATTTTGTAGAGCTGAAATATTTCTTTATATCGCTGTATGTGTGGTTTCAGAAAGTGAGCTGTTGCTTTCAATTTTTCTACTGAGGATGTGCCTGCATTTCACAGACGAATTATTGTCTTTAAAAAGATTGCAAGAAGGCAAAATGTTATTAAGCAAATGCTCAGTAAAACAAACTAAATCAGTTTTAAAATTCCTAATTTAATGTAAATCTTGGTTGTTTCACTGAAATTCAGTTTGTGATCTTATTAAGTCATATTTGCATCGTACCGTCTTGCTGTAGGACAGTTTTAAATTTATAGCATTACCAAGCAGCTTCACATCTTGACTTTTAAGACATGTCCTCAATAAAATAATTGCTCTATAAGTACACATTCTGTTCTTATTTTCAGATATAAGACAAAACAAAGATCAATGGGTTAATAAAAGAATAAAATAAAAATGCAAAATCAACTCTCAATATTTGACTTACTTCTTAATTTTCATAATATGTTAAAATGTTTTTATTAAAGTGCTCCCCAACTTAAAGTTTAACAACTGTTTCATGGCCAGTTTAAACTTTAATCAATTAATTAGTTTTTTACATATTTGCATATGAAATAGATATTTAATATGCTTAACAAAAAAATCAAAGTAGAAATGGGAAAGAATAAATGTAAAACACATATATTTTCCTAAAACATTGTCAACCCAACTCATCTTCTAGCTTCTAGACACTATACATTCCAGAAGCCAAATTCTTACTCATTTTTAAAACTATAGGATTCCCAATTACAGAATTCACATTTAAGTCAGATCTAGAATAATCTAGCATACTGCACTTATGCAACAGTTTTTCTAATGGCGTCATTAATAGTTTCTTTTGATTCATGGAAAATCAAAAATTACAAATAAATGAATTCTAAAGGAGCTCTGATTTCATACACTGATTAGAAAAATACCAGTAAAATTCAGTAGAGCAATGCTATGCATGTAGTGTATAAGAAGGAGGAAAACATTACAAAAGTTTGAGAAAAGGACAGATCACCCTGTAAAGAATTATGTGTGATTCCCAGATACTTACTCCTCAGATTTCATTTATATGAACACGGATCATTTGTTAGATGATTTTTATATGAAGTATTCATATAAGAGGCTAATCTAATTTTTAATTTTTTTAATTCCAACATTATTCAAGTTGAAGAAATAACATGAATCATTCCATTGTTATAATAAAATACAATCTTTTACCTTAATACCTAGAAAAGCACACCAGAAAAAGAACATCAGAAATGCTACCCTTTGTTCCCTAAACAGATAATCAAGGCCTGGAGAAGATGAGAATTAAATATAATTTTTAAATCTCTTAAACTCATAAAATATGATAGAAGAGTAGCAAACTCACAGGTATATGGTAGTATACAGTATATTGAAATAAAATAATTTTTAAAAACCATAACATCTTTTCTGGCCTTTATAGTTTACATAGGACTTTCAATACACTATTTTATTAGATAAATGCATTTTCAGAAATAATGTTACACACTCTTTCCAATTAATAAATATTTCTTACTTTATTTACATGTGATACCATATTCTTAATGAAAATTTTCCTAATTTTCTCTAATACACAATAATCACCTCTTCCCTAACATCCCTCAAGCCTGTAGTTTACAGGATACAATTAGCAGATTTAAACAGTCTCATTCAGTGTTTGTCTCCTCTGTGTGAGCATATGCACGCATATGTGAGGGTATGTGTATGTGCCAAGTGCTTATCTTACCATCCCAATCTAAATGCTTTGTGCATGTAGAAACCTATATAGCACTGAAGTGAAAAGAAACACACAGATGGGACAATTAAGACATTACATATTACGAAAAAGAAAAAACATATTTTAGAATTCACTTATTTCTTCAAATTTGTGCTAACTCTCCCAGCTTTGCAGATAGAAGGATATGTCATTATCCATATACATAGATGCTGTTTGTGTGTGTGTGTGTTAGTTGCTCAGTCGCGTCCGACTCTTTGCAACCCCATGGACTGCAGCCCACCAGGCTCCTCTGTCCATGGGATTCTCCAGGCAAGAATACTGGAGTGGATTGCCATTCCCTTCTCCATAGATGCTGTTTAAAGAAGAAAAAAAGGAAATGAAACAAAACTATTCACTAATGAAATGGCTGATTTCAAAAGCCATTCCTTATGTTTGTAAAATATAGCAACAGTACATATACAATAACTGCTATGTAAATGAGATAAATACTAGCAATTTGACAACAGATTTATAACTACTACAGAAAAAACTAACATCAATAAGTGAATTCTGGAACTATTGCTATTGTTATAAGTTCTTACTGAGAACATACATAATGTTCACACATATGAACTAAGAAAATCCACAATTTAAGAAATCATCTGAGTCAATGATTATGTTATATAAAAACATCTTTGATCTGACTTCTTGAATAAAAATCAAAATCCATCTCCATTAAGAAAAAGATTCACTGCTATATTCAAAACAGATAATTAACAAGAACCTACTGTATAGTACAGGGAACTCTACTCCATACTCTGCAATAGGTGGATATATGCATATATATGTAACTGATGTTCTCTGTTGTACAGCAGAAACTAATACAACACTGTAAATCATTTATACTCCAACAAAAATTAACTTTAAAAAAAGACAATTAAAAAGAAAAAAAATTAATGTACGGAGCTCAGAAAGTCAGAAACACCAGAAAATATTTGTCTGGGAATGCATAGTTCACAACTAAATCTGTAAACATCTTAAACACAAGCTACACTCAGAAGGTCTTTCAGATGTGGTGTAATATATAGCACTATTTTAGCTCCATGTGAGGTAATTTTTAAAAAATCAAGCTGACTGTGGAATTTGCAGTACATAAAGGTGACTATACAGTTAGAAAACACATCAAGAGATGATTAAAAACAAAAAAAGATGAAAATATATCAGAAAATAAACCATAATCATCCCAATAGATGAGAAAAAGCATTTGACAGAAATCAACACCCACTGTTGCTAAAAACATCCTCAGCAAACAGGAAATATAAAAGGCTTTTCCTCAGTTTTATAAAAGATGGTACAAAAAACTCTGAAGCTAACATCAAGTTTAAAGGTAAAAGACTGAATCCTTTCCTCCTAAGATAGGGGAGATGTCAAGCATGCCTACTCTTACCGCTCTTCTTCAGTATTGAACTGGAAATCCCAAACAATGCAATGAGCCAAGAAAACTGAATAAATGGCAGAGAGCTTAAAGCCATCCCATTGACTGCTTTCACAGAAAATCATACTCAATATGTCTACTAGAACTAGCAAGAACCAGCAAGGTTATAAGATTTGAAAGAAATATACAAAGTATATATAGAATACATAATATTCAAAATATATAAAACACATAGTCAATTACATTTTATATATTGGCAGGAAATTATTCCAAAGTGAAATTTTAAAATAATTCCTTTTAAGTAATATCAAAAAGTTTTAAATAAAACATGTGCAAGACTGCTACACCTAAACTACAAAACACTGTTAGAAGAAATAAAGTGTAAGTCCCCCAAAATGGAAAGATGTGTTTATACAGTGTTATGATATCAATTCTCCTATTCTCTTTACTTATCTCCCAGTAAAAATCCCCGGAGAAGGCAATGGCATCCCACTCCAGTACTCTTGCCTGGAAAATCCCATGGACGGAAGAGCCTGGTGGGCTGCAGTCCATGGGGTCGCTAAGAGTCGAACACGACTGAGCAACTTCACTTTCAGTTTTCACTTTCATGCATTGAAGAAGGAAATGGCAACCCACTCCAGTGTTCTTGCCTGGAGAATCCCAGGGACGGGGGAGCCTGGTAGGCTGCCGTCTATGGGGTCTCACAGAGTCGGACAAAACTGAAGCGACTTAGCAGCAGCAGCAGTAAAAATCCCAATAGGATAATGTGAAGAAATTGTCAAATTATAAAACTCATATAGAAATACAAAAAAATAATATCTAATTTCAAAACTTACTACATTTTACAGTATTCAAGACGGTGTGGTATGGGAGTAAAAATACATCAATAAAACCGAACAGACCACTGAACCAACCAACAAAATCACCTTCATATAATTAACTGGGTATTTGACAAAGCACCAGGATTACTCTGTAGGAAAATGAAACTTTCTTTTTTTTAAATGGTGCTAGCTAGACTATCAGGCTTCCCTGATGGCTCCCACGTCTGCCTGCAATGCGGGAGACCCGGGTTCGAGATTATCAAACAGGGGAAAAGATGAACCCATACTCCATACACTACACAAAAAAATAATTTGAGAGCAAAATAGAAAGTCCCAGCCCCTGTTTGCCCTATAAAGACAACAACAATATACAGATCAAAGAGATCTGTATATATTTGAAATAAACTGCTACATCATCTAGTCTTTAGGGACTGGCTTTGTCTATCTACAGATTTTGGGTACCTCTGGAACCTTTTTCTGTAGGTTGTACCTTCTCTAGACTTGTACATGTAATTATGCATAATATAACTGTGCATGATAAACTTGTGCTGTGTATCAAACAATATACAGATCAAAATATTCTTTTAATGAGATCTCCAGAAACCAATAAAGACATGGTATATCTAATGAACATAAAATTAAGAATAGTTACACTGAGCAGGTAAAAAGCGCCATCACTTTACCCACAATCCACCCCCTACAAAGCTGGCACAGCTCAGAATGGCTGGTGATTCTCCTTTGGAGGGTGGGAGCAGAGAAAAATGGGACATGCATCCAGCATTGCATTTTTTCAAAGGGCTACTCAAGGGGTTGGTTTCTCTTTGCTGATTTTGAATGCTAATAAAGCACCATAGTTTGGATGACCGAAGGCTGCTGAAACCAAGGGAGGGGCAGTGGCTTGTTGGAGAGCCAGAGGACTTTTAGTACAGCAGAAAGTGGTCGGTTTATCTCAAAGCAACCACAATAAAGTGCTTAACTCAAAATTTCTACCTTGGGAAGGAGAGAGAAAGCTGGAACAAGGATCCATTGTACCAGACTTTCAGATACTTGCCTAAAGGAAAGGTATATATGACTTGTCTGATTCAGACTGCCGATGCGAAGTAGGCATACTTTGGATCCTTGCAGGCTACTGACAACAAAGGAGAGAGGGACTGCTTGTTGCTTGAGCACCAAATAACCTGAATTACTACAGACACATAGCAAAAAGCAAGAGATTAAAAGCTCCAGAAAAAGAAAAGTCAGCAACCTTCAAATAGATAATTACATGCACAAGTCTAGAGAAGGTACAACCTACAGAAAAAGGTTCCAGAGGTCCCCAAAATCTGTAGTTGGACTGGTATTCCCCTGTACAAAGCCAGCCCCTAAAGACCAGATGATGTAGCAGTTTTTTCAAACATATAAAACTCAGCACAATATTATGAAGCACATGAAAAAAGGAGCAATCACAACCCAATCAAAGTAAAAAATACACCTACAGAAACCAATCCAAAACAAAGGGAGATCTGAGTTACCTAACAAGAATTCAAAATAACTGTCTTAAAGAAGGTCAGTAATAACACAGATGTCCAACTAAATGAAATCAGAAAAATGAATAAAATGAAAATACCAACAAAGAGAGATTATAGAAAAGGAAAACAACAGAAATGCTGGAACTGAGGAATACAATAACTACACTGAAAAAATTCACTAGAGGAGCTCAACAGCAGACTTGATCAAGGAAAACAAAGAATCAGTGTCTTTTGACAGGAGAAAGGAATGGCTACCTACTCAAGTATTCCTGCTTGGAGAGTTCCAAGGACAGAGGAGCCTGGCGGGCTACAGTCCATGGGGTCAAAAAGAGTCAAACACAACTGAGAAACTAATACACTTTACACACACTTACATGCTGCCTACAAGAGACTTATTTTAGGTATAAAGACAAAAATCAGCTTAAAGTGAATGGATGGAAAAAATATTCCATGCAAAGAATATTCAAAAGAGAGTAGGGATGGACCTATTTATATCAGACAAAATTTCCTTTAAGTGAAAAAATGTACAAGAGGCAAAAAAAGATATTATGTAATAATAAAAGGGGCAATTCACTAGAAAGGTAGAATAGTTCTAAACATACATACATACTTAATAATAGAATACTTAAATATATGAAACAATGACAGAACTTAAGTGAAAAATAGAAAGTAACACAATAACAGTAGATTTCAATAAGCAACTTTCAATAACAGAAAAACGAGATATAAGACATAAGAAAACAGAGGACCTGAGCAACACTGTAGACCAACTGCACCTTGAAAGTGAAAGTGAAAGTTACTCAGTCGTGTCCGACTCTGTGTGACCCCATGGACTATATAGTCCATGGAATTCTCCAGGCCAGAATACTGGAGTGGGTAGCCTTTCCCTTCTCCAGGGGATCTTCCCAATCCAGGGATCGAACCCAGGTCTCCCGCACTGCAGGCAGATACTATTGCACCTTACAGACATATATAGAGCACTCTACTCAGTAGCAATAGAATACACATCCTTCTCAAGCATACATGGAACATTCTTCGTGACAGATTACGCATGTTAGGTGACAAAGTTTTAACAAATTTTAAAACACTGAAAGTATATGAAGTATCTGTTCATAATAAAAAGAAGCCTGAATAAAATAACAGCAGCAGAAAAACTTGAAAATTCATAAATATGTAAAAATCAAACAAACACACTCTTGAAAAAACCAATGTGTCAAAGAAGAAATCACAAGGGAAATTAGAAAATATCTTGAGACAAATGAAAATGAAAACATACCAAAACTCATGGGCTGCAACAAAAGCTGTCCTAAGAGGGCAGTTTATAGCAGGAAACACCTATGTTAAAGGCTTCCCAGGTGGCGCTAATGGTAAAGAACTCACTTGCCAATACAGAGGACATGAGACATGGGTTCAATCCTTGGGTCGGGAAGATCGCCTGGAGAAGGGCATGGCAATCCACGACAGAATTCTTGCCTGGAGAATAGCCATGGACAGAGGAACCCGGCGGGCTACAGTCCATAGGGTCGCAAAGTCAGACACGACTGAACCAACTTTGCACGCATGCAACTATGTTTAAAAAAAAAGGCCAAAAATCTCAGACCAATAACTTACCTTTACATCTCAGAGAACCAGAAACAGAAAATAAAAGAAATAAAAAGATTATAAGACTACTATGAACAACTATGAACAACTACTATGAACAACATTACTTTGGCAACAAAGGTCCATCTAGTCAAAGCTATGATTTTTCCAGTAGTCATGTATGGATGGATGTGAGAGTTGGACTATTAAGAAAGTTGAGCACTGAAGAATTGATGCTTTTGAACTGTGGTGTTGGAGAAAACTCTTGAGAGACCCTTGGACAGCAAGGAGATTCAACTGTCCATCCTAAAAGAAATCAGTCATGAATATTCATTGGAACGACTGATGCTGAAACTGAAACTCCAATACTTTGGCCACCTGATGCGAAGAACTGACTCATTAGAAAAGACCCTGATGCTGGGAAAGACTGAAGGCAGGAGGAGAAGGGGATGACAGAGGATGAGATGGTTGGATGGCATCACAGACTTAATGGACATGGGTTTGAGTAAACTCCAGCAGTTGGTGATGGACAGGGAGGCCTGTCATGCAGCAGTCCATGGGGTTGCAAAGAGTCAGACACGACTGAGCAACTGAACTGAACTAATGAACAATTATATGCCAACAAATTAAATAACAGAAAAAAAATGAATAAATTTCTAGAAATATACAATTTAACAAGGAAGAGGAAATTATGAAGAAAGAGGAAATCTGAACTAGCAAGGATAATACTAAATCAGTAATTAAAAATTTTCCAACAAATAAAAGCCCAGGACCAGATGGCTTCACTGGAGAATTCTATCAGCCATTTAAATAACAATTAATGTCAGTTCCTCTCAAACTGTTCCAAAACAACTAAAGAAAGAGGATACACTTCCAAACTCATGTTATAAGCCAGCATTATAACCCTGATACTGAAACCATACAAAGATACCACAAGAAAATAAAAATACAGATGATTATCTGTGAATAACATGGATGCAAGGAAAATCAACAAAACACTATCAAACGAAATTCAGCAGTACACTGAAACACTTATACAACATAACCAAACAGGATTTATCCCTTGAATGAAAGGAATCTTAAATATGGAAAATATGGAATATTGGACTGGGTAGCCTATCCCTTCTCCAGCAGATCTTTCCAACTGAGGAATAGAACCAGGTTCTCCTGCAATGCAGGCAGATTCTTTACCAGCTAAGCTATATGGGAAGCCCAAAATATGGAAAAATCATACTACATTAACAGAAATAGAGAACAAAAACCACATGATCATCTCAGCTGATGAAGAAAAACACCTTTTCATAAAATTCAACACCTTTCATAATAAAAAGTCAACAAATTAGCAATAGAAGGAAAGTATTCCAAAATAATAAAGGTTATATATGAAAGACCCAGAGCTAACATCATACTCAACAGTGAAAAACTGAAAGTTTTTCCTCTGAGTTCAGGAACAAGACAAGTATCCCCACACTCAACACAGTACTGGAATTTTCAGCCAGAGCAACTAGACATGAAAAAAACTAAATAAACAAATAGCATCCCAACTGGAAAGATACCTGTTTACAGATGACATGATCTTATATGCAGAAAATCCTAAGATTATACACACACACACATATCGCCCCCAAGAAAATTAGAACTAATGAACTCAGAACTAACAGTCAAAAATAATTTGCACTTCTATATAATAACAATCTGGAAAAGAAATGAAAAAAAAATCCCATGTACAATACCATTAAAAAAAAAAATTTACAAATAAACTTAACCAAGAAAGCAAAAGTCTTATACACTCTAAATTGCAAGACACTGCTGAAAGAAAAATGTGACAAATAAAGGGTTAGACATTCCATATTCATGGCTTACAAAGATTTAATATTGTTAAACTGTCATAGGAGTACATACTACCAAAGCTATCTACAGATTCACAACAATTCCTATCAAAACCCAAATGGCATTTTTTTCAGAAGCAGAAAAAAAATTCTAAAATTAATATGGAATCTCAAAAGACTCCAGTAGCCAAAACAGTCTTGAAAAGGAACAAGACTGAAGGCCTCATACTTCCTGATTTCAATATATATTGCAAAGCCACAGTAACCAAAGTACAATATATGCAAATAGACAGACATATAGACCAATGGAGCAGAACAGACAGCCCAAAAATAAACTCAGACAGCCCAAAAATAAACTCTTGAGTATATGGTAAAATGATCTTCAACAATGGTAACAAGACTACATGATGAAGAAATGAAAACCTTTACAATAAATGTTGGAAAAACTGTATATCACATGCAAAAGAATGAAGGTGGACCCTTTTCTTACACCATATATATATTGACTCAAATGGATTAAGAGCTAAGCTTAATGTCTGAAACTACAAAACTTGTATAAGAAAGGGGAAAAGCATCGTGACATTGAAATGGTCAAATATTGCTTACATATGACATCAAAAGCACAAGTTTAAAAAAAAATTAAGATAAATGGGACTACATCAAACTTTGAACTTCTGTACAGGAAACAATCAGCACAGTGAAAAGACAATCTATCAAATAGTAGAAAACATTTGCAAACCATAGCACAGATAAAGGGTTAATATACAGACTTTTTTTTAATCTCTATAACTCATAAATAAACAAACAAAAAACAAGCAACCAGATAAAAAATTGGTCAAAAGACTCAAATAAACATTTCTCCAAAGAAGAGGTATGAATGGTCAATAGGCATATAAAAAGATTCTCAACATTACTAAATCATCAGCAAAATGAAAATCAAAAACAAAGATACCCTGTTAAACTTGTTAGGATGGACACTATTAAAAAAATAAAAAACTTAAGTGTTGGCAAGGATGTAAAGAAATTGGAATCCTTGTGTGCTATTGGTTAGATGTAAACTGGTGCAAGCAACTATCAAAAACAGTATGGAGGGTCCCCAAAAAATTGAAAACAGAACTATCATAGGAATCCAGCAATCCCACTTCCACTTCAGATTATATAACCAAAAGGAACTGAGAGCAGGATACTGAAGAAGTATTTGCACACTAATTTTCACTGCAGCATCATTCACTATATCCAAGATGTGGAAACAATCTAAATGTCCATCAAAAGATGACAGATAAAGAAAATGTGATATACACATAGAACAGAATATTATTCAGCCTTGAAAAAGATGGAAATTCTGTCCTATGTCATAACATAGATGAAATTTCAGACATTATGCTAAGTGAAAAAAGGAAATTATAAAAAGGTAAACAGAGCATAATTCCATTTATATATGACTGGTCTGATACAATCAAATTCATAGAAACAAAGCAGAAGGGTGACTGCCAGGAAAGGGGAGGAGGGGGAAACTGAGAGCTGTTGTTCCAAAGGTATAGAGTCACAGTCACAAAAATGAAAGAGTTTTATAGATCTTTTGTACAACAATGTGCATATACTCAACAATACTAAAATGTGCCCTGAAGATATGTTTAAAATGATCATTTATGTGTTTTTTACCACAATAAAAAACATGTACCATAGGTACAAACAAAAAAGCTAAAATTACAAATACAATTTAAAACCATGAAATGGCACTACAAGTTGACAGCTTTGGCTGAAATTAATAAGACTAACACACCAAGTATGGGTGAGTTTGTAAGTAACTGGAATTCATGTACACTTTTGGTGGGAATATAAATGATACAGCCATGGAAAATCATTTGGAAAACTAGTTTTTTTATAAAACTAGAACAGGTACCTATACTAGGACTCAGAAGTTGAACAACTAGATTTTCACTTATGAGAAATTAATTTAGATTTTTTTTTAAAAAGATGTGTAAAAGAAATGTTTATAGTAGCTTTATTCATAATAGCCCAACCCATAAATAGTCTAGGAGATCATAACAAGAAAATAGATAAACAGTGGTATGGTCACTACTTAGCAATAAACAAGAATAAAATAGGGATACATAAATCAAAGCATTAGGCTTACTGTATGAAGCCACTTGCAAAATATCTCTATTATATCATTACATCTACATAAAAATCTAGAAAAATGGGATAAATGCATACAATAGAATACTATTCAACAACAAAAGCTTTCCTGATAGCTCACTTGGTAAAGAATCTGCCTGCAATGCAGGAGACCTCAGTTCGATTCCTGGGTCAGGAAGATCTGCTAGAGAAGGGACAGGCTACCCACTCCAGTATTCTTGGGCTTCCCATGTGGCTCAGCTTGTAAAGACTCCGTCTGCAATGCAGGAGACCTAGATTCGATCCCTGGGTTGGGAAGGTCCCCTGGAGAAGGGAACTTTCTACCCACTCCAGTATTCTGACCTGGAGAATTCCGTGGACTGTATAGTCCATGGGGTTGCAAAGAGTAGGACACTGACTGAGCAACTTTCACTTTCACATTCAACAATAACACCTGACCTGCCTCTTGAGAAACCTGTATGCACGTCAGGAAGCAACAGTTAGAACTGGACATGGAACAACAGACTGGTTCCAAATAGAAAAAGGAGTACATCAAGGCTGTATATTGTCACCCTGATTATTTAACTTCTATGCAGTGTACATCATGAGAAATGCTGGGCTGGAGGAAGCACAAGTTGGAATCAAAATTGCCGGGAGAAATATCAATAACCTCAGATATGCAGATGATACCACCCTTATGGCAGAAAGTGAAGAAGAACTAAAGAGCCTCTTGATGAAAGTGAAAGAGGAGAGTGGAAACGTTGGCTTAAAGCTCAACATTCAGAAAACGAAGACCATGGCATCCGGTCCCATCACTTCATGGCAGATAGACAGGGAAACTGTGGAAACAGTGGCTGACTTTATTTTTCTGGGCTCCCAAATCACTGCAGATGGTGATTGCAGCCATGAAATTAAAATATTCTTACTCCTTGGAAGGAAAGCTATGACCAACCTAGACAGCATATTAAAAAGAAGAGACATTACTATGTCAACAAAGGTCCGTCTAGTCAAGGCTATGGTTTTTCCAGTGGTCATGTATGGATGTGAGAGCTGAACTATAAAGAAAGCTGAGCGCCAAAGAATTGATGGTTTTGAACTGTGGTGTTGGAGAAGACTCTTGAGAGTCCCCTGGACTGCAAGGAGATCCAACCAGTCCATCCTAAAGGAATCAGTCCTGAATATTCATTGGAAGGACTGATGCTGAAGCTGAAACTCCAATACTTTGGCCATCTAATACGAAAAGCTGACTCATTGGAAATTATCCTGATGCTGGGAAAGACTGAGGGTAGGAGAAGAAGGGGACGACAGAGGATGAGATGGTTGGATGGCATCACCTACTCGATAGGCATGGGTTTGGATGGAATCTGGGAGCTGGTGATGAACAGGGAGGCCTGGCCTGCTGTGGTTCATGGGGTTGCAAAGAGTTGGACACGACTGAGCGACTGAACTACTGATATACACAACAACATGACTGAATCTCAGAAGTATGCTGAATAGAAATTTTTAACACTCATAAAAATTAATCTACAGCAGAAAAAAGTGAAAACAGTGGTTACCTCTAAGCAGAATGAAAGCAGGAATTAATTGGCAACAACTATGTGGGAAGGCTTAGCACCAAAGACCTGATGCTTTCAAACTATGGTATTGGAGAAGACTCTTGACACTCCCGTGGATTGCAAGATTAAACCAGTCAATCCTAAAGGAAATCAACCCTAAATATTCATTGGAAGGACTGATGCTGAAGCTGAATTTGGACTGTGAAGAAAGCTGAGCACCGAAGAATTTATGCTTTTGAACTGTGGTGGTGGAGGATACCCTTGAGAGTCCCTTGGACTGCAAGGAGATCCAACCAGTCCATTCTGAAGGAGATCAGCCCTGGGATTTCTTTGGAAGGAATGATGCTAAAGCTGAAACTCCAGTACTTTGGCCACCTCATGCGAAAAGTTGACTCATTGGAAAACACTCTGATGCTGGGAGGGATTGGGGGCAGAGGAGAAGGGGACAACAGAGGATGAGATGGCTGGATAGCATCACTGACTCGATGGACGAGAGTCTGAATGAACTCCGGGAGTTGGTGATGGACAGGGAGGCCTGGCATGCTGCGATTCATGGGGTCACAAAGAGTCAGACACGACTGAGCTACTAAACTGAACTAAAGTGTTCTTTCCTTTTCTCCTTTGCCTTTCACTTCTCTTCTCTTCTCAGCTATTTGTAAGGTCTCCTCAGAAAACCGTTTTTCCTTCTTGCATCTCTTTTTATTTGAAATAGTTTGGATCACCACCTCCTGTACAGTATTACAAATCTCCATCCATAGTTCTTCAGGGACTCGGTCTACCAGATCTTAATCCCCTGAATCTATTTGTTACCTCCAGTGTATAAGCATTAATAGATTTGATTTAGGTCATACCTGAATGGCCCGATTTAAGCCTGAATTTTGCAATAATCAGCTCATGATTTGAGCTGATTTGAGCTCACAGTCAGCTCCAGGTCTTATTTTTGCTAACTATGGAGAGCTTCTCCATCTTCAGCTGCAAAGAATTAATCAGTCTGATTTTGGCATTGACCATCTGGTCATGTCCATGTGTAGAGTTGTCTGTTGTGGTGTTGGAAAAGAGTGTGTGCTGTGACCAGTGTGTTCTCTTGAAAAAACTCTGTTTGCCTTTCCCCTGTTTCATTTTGTACTCCAAGGCCAAACTTGCCTGTTACTCCAGCTATCTCTTGACTTCCTACTTTTGCCTTCCAATCCACTATGATGAAAAGGACATCTTTTTTTGTGTGTGGTGTTAGTTCTAGATGGTCTTGGAGGTCTTCATAGAACTGTTCAACTTAACTTCTCTGGCTCTTGTGTTTGGGCATAGACTTGGATTACTTTGATGCTGAGTGGTTTGCCTTGGAAACGAACTGAGATCGTTCTGTCATTTTTGAGATTGCACCCAAGTACTGCATTTTGGACTCTTCGTTGACTCTGAGGGCTACTCCATTTCTTGTAAGGGATTCTGGGCCATGTGCATAGCTATAATGGTCATCTGAATTAAATTTGCCCATTCTTGTCCATTTTAGTTCACTGATTCCTAAAATGTTGATGTTCATACTTGCCATCTCCTGTTTGACTACATCCAATTTACCTTGATTCATGGACCTAACATTCCAGATTCCTGTGCAGTTTTGTTCTTTATAACATTAGACTTTACTTTCACCGCCAGACACATCCATGACTTAGCATTGTTTCTGTTTTGGCCCAGGCTCATTATTCTTTCTGGAGTTATCTTATATTCCCCAGTAGCATATTGGACACCTACTGACCTGGAGGCTCATCTTCTGGTGTGATATCTTTTTTCCTTTTCATGCTGTTTGTGGGGTTCTTGAGGCAAAAATACTGAAGTGGTTTGCCATTCCCTTCTCCAGTGGACCTTGTTTTGCCTTACACAAGTCTATGATGCATGTGATCATTTTGGTTAGCGTTCTGTGATTATGTTTTCGTTCTGGAGGCTGTGGGATTGTAGTTCTTGCTTCTTCTGTCTGTCATCTGATGGGTGAGAATAAGAGGTTTCTGCAAGTTTCTTGATGTGAGGGACTGGTTATGGGGAAAACTGGGTCTTGCTCTGCTTTGATGCAATTTTCTGCTGATAGGGGGGCCTGTGCCTGAGGCGACCCAGTGCTGGAGGCTACAGGCTCTATGGGAAGTCTAAAAGAGAACTTCAAAAGGAATTATGCCAACACATGCCTCCCAGTACTGCTGCTGCCGGTGCCCCGTCCCTGCGACAGGCCACTGCCAACATACACCTCTGCAGAAGGCCCTCAAACACTCACAGACCTGTCTCTTATACACATCTAGATGTGTATAAGAGACAGGTGTACATCATGAGAAATGCTGGGCTGGAGGAAGCACAAGTTGGAATCAAAATTGCCGGGAGAAATATCAATAACCTCAGATATGCAGATGATACCACCCTTATGGCAGAAAGTGAAGAAGAACTAAAGAGCCTCTTGATGAAAGTGAAAGAGGAGAGTGGAAACGTTGGCTTAAAGCTCAACATTCAGAAAACGAAGACCATGGCATCCGGTCCCATCACTTCATGGCAGATAGACAGGGAAACTGTGGAAACAGTGGCTGACTTTATTTTTCTGGGCTCCCAAATCACTGCAGATGGTGATTGCAGCCATGAAATTAAAATATTCTTACTCCTTGGAAGGAAAGCTATGACCAACCTAGACAGCATATTAAAAAGAAGAGACATTACTATGTCAACAAAGGTCCGTCTAGTCAAGGCTATGGTTTTTCCAGTGGTCATGTATGGATGTGAGAGCTGAACTATAAAGAAAGCTGAGCGCCAAAGAATTGATGGTTTTGAACTGTGGTGTTGGAGAAGACTCTTGAGAGTCCCCTGGACTGCAAGGAGATCCAACCAGTCCATCCTAAAGGAATCAGTCCTGAATATTCATTGGAAGGACTGATGCTGAAGCTGAAACTCCAATACTTTGGCCATCTAATACGAAAAGCTGACTCATTGGAAATTATCCTGATGCTGGGAAAGACTGAGGGTAGGAGAAGAAGGGGACGACAGAGGATGAGATGGTTGGATGGCATCACCTACTCGATAGGCATGGGTTTGGATGGAATCTGGGAGTTGGTGATGAACAGGGAGGCCTGGCCTGCTGTGGTTCATGGGGTTGCAAAGAGTTGGACACGACTGAGCGACTGAACTACTGATATACACAACAACATGACTGAATCTCAGAAGTATGCTGAATAGAAATTTTTAACACTCATAAAAATTAATCTACAGCAGAAAAAAGTGAAAACAGTGGTTACCTCTAAGCAGAATGAAAGCAGGAATTAATTGGCAACAACTATGTGGGAAGGCTTAGCACCAAAGACCTGATGCTTTCAAACTATGGTATTGGAGAAGACTCTTGACACTCCCGTGGATTGCAAGATTAAACCAGTCAATCCTAAAGGAAATCAACCCTAAATATTCATTGGAAGGACTGATGCTGAAGCTGAAACTCCAGTATTTTGGCCACCTGATGCGAAGAGCCCACACCTTAGAAAAGACTCATGCTGGGAAAGATGGAAGACAGGAGAAGGGGATGACAGAGGATGAGATGGTTGGATGGCATCACTGACTCAATGGAATAGAGTTTGAGCAAGCTCCAGGAGACAGTAAAGGACAGAGAAGGACTGGCATGCTGCAGTCCATAAAGTCACAAAGAGCTGGACATGACTCAGCAACTGAACAACAACAAATGAGGGAATTTTCTGGGTAAGAGTAATGTATATTGGCAGGTAATGCATGCATCAGAACTTAGCAAGTATATGCTTAGAATTTGTGCATTTCAATGTATACAAATTTTGCCTCAAAGATAAATTTGTTTTTGTTTTCAAAAGGAAAAATTTATAAAGAAATATTAAACTCTACTTACAGATAAGCATGCTAAAAATTTAAGGGGAAAGCCTACTAATGTCTTCAACTGGTAATGCATAAAAAAATTAGGATAAATTAATGGAGAGAGAAATAGATAAATGAGTAAGTTGTAAAGTTAAAAAAAAAAAAACGGCAATCAAGGTGGTAGATATATGGGTCTTCACTGTAAAATTCAATTTTGCTCAGTGCTTGAAATTTTTCATAACATACTAGAAGGAATCTATGAGATATATTTGAAGCAGCAATTAAAAGAAAATTCATTTAATTTAAACACTTAAACACTTTTATCAATAGAAATGAGGCAGAAATATAAATAATTAGCAGTTCAAAGACTTGAAAAGGAATAACAAACTAAACCAAAGAAAGCACAAAGCAGAAAATAAGAATAAAAGCAGGAACTAATAAGATAAAAAATGGAGAAAAAGATCTAAATAATCAATTTAAATGTCTGCTTTTAAATTAACAAAATAGTCAACTAACTTAAATAAAGGAGAAAGCATAAACATAAAAAATAATAAATGACAAGAGGAAAATAAGCATTGAAACAGAAGGGAAAAAGCCTAAATCATAAGAAACTACTTTGCAGATTTCTAGACAAATAAATTTTAAAATACAGGTGAAATAGTTAATACACCAGAAAAATATAGTTTACCAAAATTAAGTCTATAAGAACTACAAAGTTTAAACTGACCAATTTCTGTTGAAGAAATAAAGTTATCAAAAAATAAAAAAGCACCAGGCCCAGATGGTTTCACAAATCTATAACTCTGAATACCAGAAAACCTTCCCAATTCTTTTTATGAAGCAAGAATAATGATAAGTAATAACTGATAAACACAGTACAAAAAAAAAAAAAAAGACCAACATCACATATGACTATAATTGTAAAAGTACTCACCTTAAAAATTAGTGAACACATTAAGAAAATATTACACCAGGAACAACTAAGATTTAATCCAGAAAACCAAGATCAGTTCCTTAAGATCTAAGGGGGGAAAAAAAAACTTGATTCTATTCACAGATGATGAAAAACCCTTCAACAAAATTCAATATCCATTCCTGGAAAAAATAAAAACTAAGTTACAGATCCTTTCTTAACACAATAATACATATTATCATATATATATTCATATTATCATATAAATAAATCCCCATGGGATTCTCCAGGTAAGAATACTGGAGTGGGCAGTATTCTGGCCTAAAGAATCCCATGTAGAGAGGAACCGGGCAGACTACAGTCACTGAGGTCACAAAAAGTCTGACATGACTTAGTGACTGGGCACAGGTGCATTTACACTAAAATCAGGAAAAAGATAAGGATGCATATCACCTCTTCTGGTATTAAATATTTTACTGGAAGTAAAAGCCAATGTAATTAGATGAGAGAAAGCAAACAGAAGAATAAAAATTGGAAAAGAAGCAAAACTATATCTATTTGCAGAAAATATGACACTGTATGTGACAAATCCTAGAGAATCAATACTTAAAATTAATTCAAACAATAAAAGAACTGAGTAAGGTAGCAGGGTGTAAAATTAACATAATCCATACTACCCAAAATAATATAGATTCAATGTAATCTCTATCAAAATTCCAATGGTATTTTCACAGAAGTAGAACAATCTAAAAAATCTGTAAGGAAACATGAAAAACCCTCAATACCCAAACAATCCTGAGAAAAAAGAAAAAGTTGGAGGAATTGTGCTTCCGGATTTCAATCTATATTACAAAGCTATAATCATCAAAACAATATACGTTTGACCTAAAAACAGACACATAGATCAATGGAAAATAGATAGCCCAGAAATGAAACCACACTTACATGGGCAATTAATTTACAACAAAGAAGATAAGAACATACGCTAAGGAAAAGACAACCTCTTCAATAAGTGGTGCTAGAAAAACTGGACAATTACATGCAAAATAATCAAACTGGACTATTTTTTCACACCATACACAAATATACACTCAAAATGGATTAAAGATTTAAAAGTAAGATTTGAAACTATAAAAAAACTTCTAGAAGAAGCAATATGCTTTTTTGACATTGGTCCTAGCAATATTTTTTGGACAAGTCTTTTTGAGCAAAGGAAACAAAAGCAAAAATAAACAAATAGGGCTACATAAAACTAAAAGACTTCTGTACAACAAAGGAAACTATCAACAAAACAAAAAGGCAGCCTGCTGAACTGCAGAAGATATTTGCAAATGATATATCTGATAACTGATTAATATCCAAAATATACAATGAACTCATACAACTAAACATCGAAAAAACAAACTAGACTACAAAATAGACAGAGGACCCGAACAGACATTTTTTTCAAAGACATACAGATGACCAACAGACACGTGAAAAGATGCTCAACATCACTAATCATGAGGAAAAAGCAAATCAAAACCACAGTGAGATAGCCCCTCACACCTGTCAGAATGGCTTTTATCAAAAAGAAATAACGTGTTGCCAAGGATGGGGACAAAAGGGAGCCCTTGTGCACTGTCGGTGGGAATGCAAATTGATACAGGCACCTCAAAAAAATTCAGCAATTCTACTCTGAGATAAGTTTGTTTTTTATAGTGGTATATATAAGCAGTTCTATAACTACATTCTGTGTATTCTAAAATTGAGGAATTAAGTAAATATACTGTGAATAACAGTAGGTTTCTCACTGTTGTAAAAGGAAGTGATATGATACATGTCACAACTTGAGTACTTCGAGAAAAACATAAAAATTGCACTAAAAAGCAAAATCATCAAATTACTCTATAACTTATCCATGGAAACTTGCAGCAAACTTTAAATATTTGACTTCTCTCTTCCTGCCATCCCTCAAAACATGCTTCATCTTTCAACTACTTTTTAGACATGTAACAATAAAGTTTTGTGAAAATATGTGACTTCCCATGACTGGTATCACTCTTTTATTAGAAAGCACAGAGATCATTAACAACATGAATGAATAAATGAAGTCGCTCAGTCGTGTCCGACTCTTTGCGAACCTGTGGACTGTAGCCCACCAAGTTCCTCTGTCCATGGGATTCTCCAGGCAAGAATACTGGAGTGGGTTGCCATTTCCTTCTTCAGGGGATCTTCCCGACCCAGGGATCGAACCCAGGTCTCCCAGATTGTAGGCAGACGCTTTAAAATTTAGAATCACATAGTACAATACTTTTTCTTTGAAAACCTCACTAGAGTTGACCCTTGAACAACGTGGGTTTGAACTGTGAGGATTTTTTTGAACTGTACATCTTTTTTTCAATAAATACTACAGTACTACATAAACTGCAGCTGGCTGGATATGTAGATGCAAAACTGTGGAGAGGGAAGGCCAACTATGCGACCCAAGCATCTTCAGACTTTGGAATCAGCAGCAGGTCCTGGAATCAATCTCCTAAAGATACTGAGGAACAAATGTACCCATATCTTCTTTATTTAAATTAAAGCCTTAATTAACTAAACTTTTCAAGGAATGAGTTGCCTAATTTTCTTGTTAAATTAAGATTAACCTAGAAACTCTTTCAGTTTAAACATTTTGAAGAACAAAGTCCCAAAACACATTTTCCAAAATTATGTCACGTATCAAACATGGATAGAAGTATTTTCTCAAAACATAGTGCTTTTCAATGTCTCCAGACTATTTAGTTATTGCAGTTATATCCCGAAGTAAGTGTCGTTACAAGAGATACAAGAGACTGAGAAACTGCTATTTTGAATAAACCTCTGAACTTGTCTCCTCATATACAAAATGCAGGTATAAACCTGCATGAGAGCCTGACAGGGTTACAGAACTCAAAACCAGCAGTAAAATAAATGTGTGCTGGATAGTTTGTTGCTGACTAGACATCACTGACATTTCTTTTCAGACCTTTCTTGCACTGTAAAATAGAAGAAATTAACCTCTCCAGATTCCCATCTGGACGCAGTTGCAGGTAGACACTTGAGAAGAGAAGCACCCTCCAGGTAAGTAGTTTCTTGAGAACTACATACTTTGGTGCTACAAAGCTAGAGTTCTTAAAAGTTCTTAAAAGAAAATAAGCAGCTTCCATACTTCAGGCTAAATAGCTTCCCTAATTCCCAGAGCTCTTCCAAAAGTTATATAAAGCCTTTAATTCCCCAAGTTAAAAGCCTGATGCTTGGAATCCAGTGGCTTGCATTTTCCAAATCAAACTGTGTTTGACTTATAAGGTGTATGTGAAAATGCTCTACAAACTAAAAAAGACCATACAAAAGCATGGACTATTATTTCTGTTCTCCCTGATAGGAAATTTCAGTTGAAGTTGTTTTCTGATAATCAGTTTCTAACAGCAATGTTTGGTACCAAGAGATTCCCCTGCAAGAGTCTATGATACGTGAGAAGAACAATGTAATATTCATAATGCAACTTTTACAAATCAGGAGTCAGACGTGATGGTGGATGAGAAAGGATGGATTAAATGTGACTTGGGAGTGAAAAGGTAAAAATTAAGAAATGATTTAAGGAAGAGAATTAGAGATTAAACAGACCTGAACACTAAAGGGTAGGAAAACTTCTTAAATTAGAGACAATATAAGAAACTGGAAAAAGACCATGCTCAAATAAGCAAACCGAGCAACTCAGAGGCATGGATGGAGAACAAAAGGCATGTAACACAAAGTGGCTTCCTTTCATGTTGAGTGTGTACAAAGGAGAGGGGGCTGGGGCCAAATAGTACAAGGCCAGAAAAGCTAAACATTTGGACTTGACTGTTATTATCCAACTTCAGATTCAGAGAGACTTATAGAATTTTATGCCTAGATAACAAAATCAGGCTGCGAATTAACATACTGCCAAAACTAGAGCCTAACAGGATGAAAAACTACGCAAAAGAAACTGCTTTTCCTGCTGCTGCTGCTAAGTCACTTCAGTCGTGTCCGACTNCAATAAATACTACAGTACTACATAAACTGCAGCTGGCTGGATATGTAGATGCAAAACTGTGGAGAGGGAAGGCCAACTATGCGACCCAAGCATCTTCAGACTTTGGAATCAGCAGCAGGTCCTGGAATCAATCTCCTAAAGATACTGAGGAACAAATGTACCCATATCTTCTTTATTTAAATTAAAGCCTTAATTAACTAAACTTTTCAAGGAATGAGTTGCCTAATTTTCTTGTTAAATTAAGATTAACCTAGAAACTCTTTCAGTTTAAACATTTTGAAGAACAAAGTCCCAAAACACATTTTCCAAAATTATGTCACGTATCAAACATGGATAGAAGTATTTTCTCAAAACATAGTGCTTTTCAATGTCTCCAGACTATTTAGTTATTGCAGTTATATCCCGAAGTAAGTGTCGTTACAAGAGATACAAGAGACTGAGAAACTGCTATTTTGAATAAACCTCTGAACTTGTCTCCTCATATACAAAATGCAGGTATAAACCTGCATGAGAGCCTGACAGGGTTACAGAACTCAAAACCAGCAGTAAAATAAATGTGTGCTGGATAGTTTGTTGCTGACTAGACATCACTGACATTTCTTTTCAGACCTTTCTTGCACTGTAAAATAGAAGAAATTAACCTCTCCAGATTCCCATCTGGACGCAGTTGCAGGTAGACACTTGAGAAGAGAAGCACCCTCCAGGTAAGTAGTTTCTTGAGAACTACATACTTTGGTGCTACAAAGCTAGAGTTCTTAAAAGTTCTTAAAAGAAAATAAGCAGCTTCCATACTTCAGGCTAAATAGCTTCCCTAATTCCCAGAGCTCTTCCAAAAGTTATATAAAGCCTTTAATTCCCCAAGTTAAAAGCCTGATGCTTGGAATCCAGTGGCTTGCATTTTCCAAATCAAACTGTGTTTGACTTATAAGGTGTATGTGAAAATGCTCTACAAACTAAAAAAGACCATACAAAAGCATGGACTATTATTTCTGTTCTCCCTGATAGGAAATTTCAGTTGAAGTTGTTTTCTGATAATCAGTTTCTAACAGCAATGTTTGGTACCAAGAGATTCCCCTGCAAGAGTCTATGATACGTGAGAAGAACAATGTAATATTCATAATGCAACTTTTACAAATCAGGAGTCAGACGTGATGGTGGATGAGAAAGGATGGATTAAATGTGACTTGGGAGTGAAAAGGTAAAAATTAAGAAATGATTTAAGGAAGAGAATTAGAGATTAAACAGACCTGAACACTAAAGGGTAGGAAAACTTCTTAAATTAGAGACAATATAAGAAACTGGAAAAAGACCATGCTCAAATAAGCAAACCGAGCAACTCAGAGGCATGGATGGAGAACAAAAGGCATGTAACACAAAGTGGCTTCCTTTCATGTTGAGTGTGTACAAAGGAGAGGGGGCTGGGGCCAAATAGTACAAGGCCAGAAAAGCTAAACATTTGGACTTGACTGTTATTATCCAACTTCAGATTCAGAGAGACTTATAGAATTTTATGCCTAGATAACAAAATCAGGCTGCGAATTAACATACTGCCAAAACTAGAGCCTAACAGGATGAAAAACTACGCAAAAGAAACTGCTTTTCCTGCTGCTGCTGCTAAGTCACTTCAGTCGTGTCCGACTCTGTGTGACCCCATAGACGGCAGCCCACCAGGCTCCCCCATCCCTGGGATTCTCCAGGCAAGAATACTGGAGTGGGTTGCCATTTCCTTCTCCAATGCATGAAAGAGAAAAGTGAAAGTGAAGTCGCTCAGTCTGTCTGACTGTTAGCGACCCCATGGACTGCAGCCCACCAGGCTACTCCGTCCATTGGATTTTCCAGGCAAGAGTACTGGGGTGGGGTGCCATTGCCTTCCCCTCTGCTTTTCCTAAAATACTGTTTTTGTCCTAAGACTCTTCTCAAAAACGGTGGTCCCTCCTTACAATGGTCCCCATCCTATTCAACCATATCTTCCTAGCATTACCCAAAACATACAACTCTTTCTAAATAGACTACACTCTGTATTACTGGCCCTTGAGCACAGCCAGAAAATCCAAGTGGAATGACATCAGGTATTAACTAGTCTGCCCAGGCCGCTATAACAAAGTACATATACCGGGAAGCTTAAACAACAGAAATGTATCTCACAAGTGCCGTAAAGTCAAAGATCAATATGCCAGCTGATCGGGTTCCTGATAAGGGCTCCCTTCCTGGTATGTAGATGGCCATTTTTTCAGTGTCTCACATGGCCTTTCCTATGAGTGTATGGTCAAAGAGAGAAAGATCTCTCTCTCTCTCTTCTTATAAGGCCACCAGCCCAGTTGGATTAAGGCCCCACCGACCTTTATGACCTTCACTTTAATTACCTCCATAAAGACTCTATCTCCAAACACAGTTACACTGGGGGTTGAAACTTCAACATGAATTCAGCAGGGACACAGTCACTCCAAAATACACTGGGTTATTCCTTAAGAGATTTTGCAGCTTCTGTTCTTAGGTTCTTGAAATACTTCCTCTATCATGTGAAAAAGCCCAGCCGTTCCTATCAAAGGATGAAAAGCCACAGGGAAATTAAGGCACCCACCCACCACCCGACCCCCCCACTGCTGAGCCAACAGCCGACCAAATGCCAGATACATGAATGAAGCCACACTGCACCATCCAGTTTCAATCAAGCTATCAGAAAGCTACAACCACAGGCGTGACCCTCGGTGAAACTAACAGAACTGCCAGGTAAGCTGAGACAAAATTGTAAAATGGAGGGAAAAATAAATGATTATTGCTTTAAGTCAGTAAATTTTGTTACAAAGCAGTAAATAGTTGATATGGCATACCTTCTTGTTCTGCTTTTTGACCTAGACCTATGAACTCTGTATGATTTTCCTCGACCCCTTGAACGACTTCGACTTCGTTTTCTTCTAGAGCCATAAGAAGAGCTACTGCTTGATCGATGTCTGCGTCTGAAAAAGAACGTAATCAAATATTACTTGCTTTCAAAATGTTACCAGATACTACATTATGAGAACTATACTGGTTTATAGGCTTATCTACAAAGAATAGACAAAGGATAAACACCTATGGGCTAGGTCTGGAAGAAAACAAAATAAAATCTTTGGGTTGAGACTTAAACCTTGTAAATATATAATTACAAAAAGAAAAATATTTCACCCATAAAACTTCAAAGTACAAAACCACATGAACTCTAAGGAATGTCACTCTTGTTATTACATAAGTAAAAATTATGAAAATCACCTTCTATCATAAGAATGTGAGCGAGGCTGAAGATCTCTGGACCAAGATCCTGACCTTGACCTTGATCTCCTTCCGCCTTTCTTTCGGCTGTACGTTCTACTATCTGAAGAACTGCTGGAAGAAGATCGTCTACGGTGTTTCTTTTTTCTCTTGCTTCTGCTTTCTTCNACCTTCTATCATAAGAATGTGAGCGAGGCTGAAGATCTCTGGACCAAGATCCTGACCTTGACCTTGATCTCCTTCCGCCTTTCTTTCGGCTGTACGTTCTACTATCTGAAGAACTGCTGGAAGAAGATCGTCTACGGTGTTTCTTTTTTCTCTTGCTTCTGCTTTCTTCTTCGGTATCTGATGACCGGCGGCCCATTTCTACAGGTTTAAATTAAAAGAAAATTATTTCTAACATAATGGAACAATGGATGAAATTTAATATAGTAATTTTCTTGTATCTGTAAAAATTTCCAATGTCTAAGTAAAGTATAATTTAAATGTACCAATCTTAACAAGAGATTAACATGAGAAACAGCTCTAGTACAGTCTTCTAGCACTATCAGTTTACTGTTTTCACAATTTATGAATAAAGTAAACACGTTGTAAATTTTTTTAAATGTCTTCAAAACTGTTAACCCTGAGGATGGTTCCTTACAACAATTTCCTTATGCTGCAAGTTGCGTTTATCATTAATTATATGATACTTGGTTTAGGGACCAACTATCTAATCTTATATTCTCACATTCCCTAAAAATAAAAGATATTTTACTCTCTTTTAGAGTTAAACTTTCCTAACTGAAAATTGTAAAATTTTAATCTCTGTTCAAGCTATCAGAAATGTTGTATCTCTGTTCATTTCCAAGGCAAACCGTTCAATATCACAGTAATCCAAGTCTCTGCCCCGACCAGTAACACTGAAGAAGCTGAAGTTGAACGGTTCTATGAAGACCTATAAGACCTTCTAGAACTAACACCCAAAAAAGATGTCCTTTTCATTATACTGGACTGGAATGGAAAAGTAGGAAGTCAAGAAACACCTGCAATAACAGGCAAATTTGTCCTTGGAGTACAGAATGAAGCAGGGCAAAGGCTAATAGAGTTCTGCCAAGAGAATGCACTGGTCATAGCAAACACTCTCTTCCAACAACACAGGAGAATATTCTACACATGGACATCACCAGATGGTTGACAACAAAATCAGACTGATTATATTCTTTGCAGCCAAAGATGGAGACGCTCTATACAGTCAGCAAAAACAAGACTGAGGGGGAAAAAAAAAAAAAGACTGGGAGCTGACTGTGGCTCGGAACATGAACTCCTTATTGCCAACTTCAGACTTAAATTGAAGAAAGTGGGGAAAACCACTAGACCCTTCAGGTATGACCTAAATCAAATCCCTTATGATTAAACAGTGGAAGTGAGAAATAGATTTAAGGCACTAGATCTAATAGTCAGAGTGCCTGATGAACTATGGATGGAGGCTTGTGACACTGTACAGGAGACAAGAATCAAGACCATCCCCAAGAAAAAGAAATGCAAAAAAGCAAAATGGCTGTCTGAGGAAGCTTTACAAATAGCTGTGAAAAGAAGGGAAGCGAAAAACAAAGGAGAAAAGGAAAGATATACACCCATTTGAATGCAGAGTTCCAAAGAATAGCAAGGAGAGATACAAAAGCCTTCCTCAGCAACCNAGGAGGAGAAGGGGACAACAGAGGATGAAATGGTTGGATGGCATCACCGACTCAATGGACATGAATTTGGGTAAACTTCAGGAGTTGGTGATGGACAGGGAAGCCTGGCATGCTGCCGTTCGTGGGGTCGCAAAGAGTCGGACAAGACAGTGACTAAACTGAACAGCATTGTGTTGGTTTCTGCCATATATCAGTGTGAATCAGCCATGGGTATACATATGCCACTCCTCTTGAATCTTCCTTCCACCCCTCATTCCACTCCTCTAGGTTGTCCCAGAGCTCCCTCCATCATGCAGTGAATTTCCATTGGCCATCTAATTTAACATATGATAATGCATGAGTTTCAGTGCTCCTCTCAAACTATCCCACCTTCTCCTTCCCCCACTGTGTGCGTAAATCTGTTCTCCATGTGCTATATGTCTATTGCTGCTCTGCAAATAGGTTCATCAGTACATCTTCCTATGGTGAAGGTGAAGGTGAAATCGCTCAGTCGTGTCCGACTCTTGCGACCCCGTGGACTATAGCCTACCAGGCTTCTCCGTCCATGGGATTCTCCAGGCAAGAATACTGGAGTGGGTTGCCATTTTCTTCTCCAGGGGATCTTCCTGACCCAGGGATCGAACCCAGGTCTCCCACATTGGAAGCAGACACTTTAACCTCTGAGCCACCAGGGAAGCCCATCTTCCTAATATATGTGTGAATATATGATATGTCTTTCTCTTTCTGACTTACTTCACTGTAGTTAATGGGCTCTAGGTTCATCCACCTTATTAGAACTGTGTCAAATGTCTTCCTTTTTATGGTTGAGTAATATTCCATGGTGTATATGTACCACAACTTCTTTATCCATTCATTTGTCTATGGACATCTAGATTGCTTCCATGTCATCACTATTATAAATAATGATGTGATGAACATTGGAGTGCATGAGTCTTTTTCAATTATGCTTTCCTCAGTGTATATGCCCAGTAGTGGGATTGCTGGGTCATATGGTAGTTTTATTTCTAGTTTTTAAAGGAACTCTCCATACTGGTTTCCATAGTGGCTATATCAATTTGCATTCCCACAAACCATGCAAGAGGGTTGCTTTGGATAACTCTCGTGGGAAAGAGAAGGAATCAGGAGAGTATAGAGTAATATATGATACATTTGTGACCAAGACCCCATTCAAGCCCATGGTTCGCTCTGGAGTTGGGAGTATTTCTGCAATGTTATCTCCAATTAGGGCAGGAGATGTGCCTTTATATCTCTGACAGTCATTAAACGTAGCCTGCTCCCAGGAGGGTGATATGCGTTTCGGTTAGGAAGTTTTTTTTTAACAAAACCAATCTCTATAGCAGGATTCAATATTGAGTTGTCGGCCATCCACACTCTTAGCAGTTGTGATATCAGTGCTTCACTCTTGAAATGGTAGAGGCCTCTGGACAGTCCAGCAGAATGTCCATTAGAGAAAGAAAAGCAAGTTGGAGCTTTGACTTCTAAGTCATTTACATAAATAGATTAAGTCTGATTTGTTTGGTGCTATGCAGACAAATACAATATGTAGAACCATTTGAGACTGAGACTTAACACTAATGTGAATTTCGAGAGATGAAAGAGAAATTGTTGGATATGACTCCAATTATACAAATTTAAAAATTCCTCCTGATGGTGGTCTGTGTATTCTTGGCACCTTTTCTTAACATCTTCTGCTTCTGTTAGGTCCCTTTCACTTCTGTCCTTTATTGAGCCCATCTTTGCATGAAATGTTCCCTTGGTATCTCTAATTCTCTTGAAGAGATCTCCAGTCTTTCCCATTCTATTGTTTTCCTCTATTTCTTTGCATTGATTGCTGAGGAAGGCTTTCTTATCTCTCCTTGCTATTCTTTGGAACTCTGCATTCAGATGCGTATATCTTTCCTTTTCTCCTTTGCTTTTCACTTCTCTTCTTCTCACAGGCATTTGTAAGGCCTCCTCAGACAGCCATTTTGCTTTTTTGCTTTTCTTTTTCTAGGCGATGGTCTTGATTCCTGTCTCCTATACAATGTCACGAACNATTCTTTGGAACTCTGCATTCAGATGCGTATATCTTTCCTTTTCTCCTTTGCTTTTCACTTCTCTTCTTCTCACAGGCATTTGTAAGGCCTCCTCAGACAGCCATTTTGCTTTTTTGCTTTTCTTTTTCTAGGCGATGGTCTTGATTCCTGTCTCCTATACAATGTCACGAACTTCTGTCCATAGTTCATTAGACACTCTGTCAATCAGATCTAGTTCCTTAAATCTATTTCTCACTTCCACTGTATGTCATAAGGGATTTGATTCAGGTCATACCTAAATGGTCTAGTGGTTTTCTCCACTTTCTTCCATTTGAGTCTGAATTTTGCAATAAGCAGTTCATGATCTGATCCATAGTCAGCTCCTGCTCTTGCTTTTGTTGACTCTATAGAGCTTCTCCATCTCTGGCTGCAAAGAATATAATCAGTCTGATTTCGGTGTCAACCATCTGGTGCTGTCCATGTGTAGAATCTTCTTTGGTGTTGTTGGAAGAGGGTGTTTGCTATGACCAGTGCATTCTGTTGGCAGAACTCTATTAGCCTTTGCTTCATTTTGTACTCCAAGGCCAAATTTGCCTGTTACTCCAGGTGTTTCTTGACTTCCTACTTTTGCATTCCAGTCACCTATAATGAAAAGGACATCTTTTGGGAGTGTTAGTTCTAGAAGGTCTTGTAGGTCTTTATAGAACTGTTCAACTTCAGCTTCTTCAGCGTTACTGGTTGGGGCACAGACTTGGATACTGTGATATTGAATGGTTTGCCTTGGAAACGAACAGAGATCATTCTGTTGTTTTTGAGATTGCATCCAAGTACTGCATTTCGTACTCTTTTGTTGACTATGATGGCTACTCCATTTCTTCTAAGGGATTCCTGCCACAGTAGTAGATATAATGGTCATCTGAGTTAAATTCACCCATATCATTTCATAGCAGATAGATGGGGAAACAGTGGAAACAGCGTTAGACTTTATTTTTCTGGGCTCCAAAATCACTGCAGANAGGAGAGTGAAAAGGTTGGCTTAAAGGTCCACATTCAGAAAACAAAGATCATGGCATCCAGTCCCATCACTTAATGGCAAATAGATGGGGAAACAGTAGCTGACTTTATTTTTCTGGGCCCCAAAATCACTGCAGATGGTGACTGCAGCCATGAAATTAAAAGACACTTACTCCTTGGAAGGAAAGTTATGACCAACCTAGACAGCATATTAAAAAGCAGAGACATTACTTTGCCAACAAAGGTCCGTCTAGTCAAGGCTATGGTTTTTCCAGTGGTCATGTATGGATGTGAGAGTTGGACTATAAAGAAAGCTGAGCACCGAAGAACTGATGCTTTTGAACTGTGGTGTTGGAGAAGACTCTTGAGAATCCCTTGGACTGCAAGGAGATCCAACCAGTCCATCCTAAAGGAGATCAGTCCTGAGTATTCCTTGGAAGGACTGATGCTGAAGCTGAAACTCCAGTACTCTGGCCACCTGATGTGAAGAGCTGACTCACTGGAAAATACCGATGTTGGGAAAGATTGAGGGCAGGAGGAGAAGGGGACGACAAAGGATGAGATGGTTGGATGGCATCACTGACTCGATGGATATGGGTTTGGATGGACTCTGGGAGTTGGTGATGGACAGGGAGGCCTGGCCTGCTGCGGTTCATGGGGTTGCAAAGAGTCGGACACAACTGAGCAACTGAACTGAAGTGAAAATTCTAAAATTTCAAATGGATAAGACCTCATTGGTAAAGCGTCTGTCTACAATGCAGGAGACCCAGGTTCGAACCCTGGGTTGGGAAGATCCCCTGGAGAAGGAAATGGCAATCCACTCCAGGACTATTGCCTGGAAAATCCCATGGACAGAGGAGCCTGGTAGGCTACAGCCCATGGGGTCACAAAGAATCAGACACGACTGAGCGACTTCACTTCACTTCAATCATCAACAAAGTGCAAACTGAAACAATACACCATTATCATGTAACTCATAAAATATGGGAAAGGAAGTGTTAACTAATGTACCAAAGTTGATGAAGTACTGTTAACTAAAATATCAAAAATGAAGTCTAACTGTTCACATTGCTGAACAGTATAAAATACGTATAAAAGTGGTGATAAAATCCTTCCAGAAAGCAATTAAGCAATTTAAATGAAGAGTTTCAAAAATGTTGATGCTTCTTTGACAAAACAATCATTTCTAGCCATGTATCTGCAGTTTTCCATTGTAGCATTATCTAAAACTGTATGTACAGGGGACTTCCTTGTGGCTTCATGGTAATGAATCCACCTACAAAGCAAGAGACAAAGGTTTGACCCCTGATCCAAGAAGATCCCACCTGCCCTGGAGAAACTAAGCCCGTGCCCCACAACTCCTGAGTTTGTGCTCTAGAACCCGGCAGCCAACTACTGAGCCCGTAAATGACAGCTACTGAAGCCTTAGCGTACCTGAGTCTGTGCTCCAAAACAAAGAGAAGTCACTGCAATAAGAAGACTGTATACTGCAAGAAGAGAAAAGCTTCTGCAGAAACAAAGATCCAGCACAGCCAAAAATAAACACAATAAACAAATACAATTAAAACTGCATGTAGAGAGACTACAATGTAAGAAAATATACGTATATGCGTAAGAGCAAAAATGAAGACAACTGATAAATATTTAAGTAAGGAAACTGGGTAATTTTTTTCTCTTTTTTAATTGATCAGCCCAGGGATTTCTTTGAAAGGAATGATGCTAAAGCTGAAACTCTAGTACTTTGGCCACTTCATGCGAAGACTTGACTCATTGGAAAAGACTCTGATGCTGGGAGGGATTGGGGGCAGGAGGAGAAGGGGACGACAGAGGATGAGATGGCTGGATGGCATCAATGACTCGATGGACATGAGTCTGAATGAACTCCGGGAGTTGGTGATGGACAGGGAGGCCTGGTGTGCTGCGATTCATGGGGTTGCAAAGAGTCGGATATGATTGAGCAACTGAAATGAACTGAACTATATTCTATATGGCTATGGTATATTTGCATATTTACTATACAAAAGAAAAAACATATAGAATATAAGGTTTTTATATTTAGACAATAAGTGATAAGAAGCCTACTTGTCTTACTTTAAGGTTAGATTCTCATATGGAATCTTTTTTTTTACTAAAATAGATATTAGCTATCTTTGGATGTCACATAAAAGCAAGATCCATCTTTCCTAATAGGTAGGATGAATAGTTAGTGAATCAGATAAAAATCTCACACTTCATTTTAATATTTATTTAAATTAAGTTAAATATCATTACTCTAAAAAAAGCAATACATTAAATTACAGCTTTGTTTTCAGAACCAAGTGAGCCATCCTTTCCTCGACTCTAATGCAATTCTAGTTGAAAGTCACTGTTATAACTCAAGTCAAAACTTAAAGCTATTTACCTGGAACCAGAATTAGACTTTAAATATAGTTCTGGACCTCAAAGCTGTTCACATTTCTAACATTTCACAATTCTACTGAACATTGGAAAAACTTGGTTTTGAAAAGCTCAGTAAATCACTAGCATATCTAAGCCAGTTTCCTCACTGAAAACAAAACTGCACTTCTTGTAAGATCACCATGATCCTCTCCAGCTCTCAAAATACTATAATTACGAAATCTTGTATATACATACAGTATATATGTACATACATACCTATATATTTAAATATGTGTATATAATAAACTAAATTTCCTCTTAATGAGGGTAAAAGAGGGGAATGAAAAAAGCTGGCTTAAAGCTCAACATTCGAGAAACAAAGACCATGGCATCCAGTCCCATCACTTCATGGCAAACAGATGGGGAAAAAGTGCAAAGAGTGACAGGTTTTTTCTTGGGCTCCAAAATCACTGCGGACAGTGACTATACCCATGAAATTAAAAGATACTTGCTCCTGGGAAGAAAAGCTATGACAATCCTAGACAGCTTATTACAAAGCAGAGACATCACTTTGCCATCAAAGGTCCACACAGTGAAAGCTATGGTTTTTCCCATAGTCATGTACAGATGTGAGAGTTGGACCATAAAGAAACCTAAGCACCAGTGCTGAAAAATCAACGTTTCCGAAACATGGTGCTGCAGAAGTTCTTGAGAGTCCCTTGGACTGCAAGGAGATCAAACCAGTCAATCCAAAAGGAAATCAACCCTGAATATTCATTGGAAAGAATGATGCTGAAGCTGAAACTCCAATACTTTGGCCACCTGATACAAAGAGCCAACTCATTGGAAAAGACCCTGATGCTGGGAAAGACTGAGGACAGGAGAAGGAGGTAACAGAAGATGAGACAGTTGGCTGCCATCATTGACTCAGCGAACGAGTTTGAGCAAACTCCAAGAGATAGTGAAGTCAGGGAAGCCTGGCATACTGTAGTTTATGGGGTCGCAAAGTCAGACACGACTTAGTGACTAAAAACAACAATAACATGTATTTACATATTTATATCCATATAGCCTTTATATATCATATATAACCACATATCTCTGTATATGTATATATGTATGTATGTATGTATGCATTTCATTAAGGAATTTGTATATAATTGATAATATTGATCATCTAAGCATTCTAATTTCCTTTTTTTAGGTTTAAAGGTTGTTTCAACCTTTAAACAGTTAAGAATTTTCTCTACTTGCAAATAACCAAATTAAGATGGGTTTTTATTTATTACCTGGTTTAAAAAATACTAACATTATAGCAAAGGATAAAAAAGTATAAAGAGGATAATGACTACTAGAGGAGAAAACTACAGGAACAGTAGACAAGATATGTCAACAAAGTTTTAGCAAATAAAAAACAGATGCAGGATTTAGAATTAAGAATGCTGAACATCAAGCAACTGCAGAGATTTCCAATTGAAGAAAAGCCAATTCACATAGCAAAAATCAGAAAGGATCAGGAATTTGAGACACCAGATACCACAGCAGGCACAATGTGGCACAGAACTAAAAAACAAAGGAATTGGTTGAAATTCTATAAAGAAGTAATTGCTCAGGTCCCCGATGTCATTCAACCAGATCAGTTCAGTTCAGTCGCCCAGTCGTGTCCAACTCTGAGACCCCATGGATCACAGAACGCCAGGCCTCCCTGTCTGTCACCAACTCCCAGAGTTCACCCAGATTCATGTCCATCGAGTTGGTGATGCCATCCAACCATCTCATCCTCTGTCATCCCCTTTTCCTCCTGCCCCTAATCCCTCCCAGCATCAGAGTCTTTTCCAATGAGTCAACTCTTCGCATGAGGTGGCCAAAGTACTGGAGTTTCAGCTTTAGCATCATAGGGGACTGCTATTCCCCATTCCCAGAAGGAGAGGTGGTTTATTTTAGAAAAATGATGAAATAGTGAAGCACCAGGTCCAGGGGTACAGGAAAAGAGGGCAGAGAAATGTTCAACTAAAAGTTAAAGGGATTAAGTGAACAATCTAACAGTAACAGTACTGTCACCCTGTGTGTACTTCCCTGGTGGCTCAGATGGTAAAGTGTCTGTCTACAATGAGGGAGACCTGGCTTTGATCCCTGGGTCAGGAAGATCCTCTGGAGAAGGAAATGGCAATCCACTCCAGTAACATTGCCTGGAAAATCCCATGGACAGAGGAGCTTGGTAGGCTACAGTCCATGAGCTCACAGAGTCAGACACGACTGAGCAATTTCACTTCACTTTGTGTGTGCTTGGCTCCAAGAATTCAGAGTAATCTTTTTTCTAAAAATTAAACAGTACCTGGAAGAAGCTATATTAAAACCAAGCCCACCAGTTAACAAGCCCAAACCTTAAACACAGCAAACTTTTTTTTTAATACTTCTTTTTGCTTTGGCCGTGCCACACGGCTTGTAGGATCTTAGCTCCCTGACCAGGCACCAAACCTGGGTCCTCAGCAGCAAGAGTATGGAGTCTTAACCACTGAAATTCCCCACAGTACACTTTTTTCTACAAACGTTTCTTCTGGTAACTTTTTAGTAATTATACAACAAAAGAAAACAAATCACATAATGAAACTCTTCATCATAAGAGACAGAAGCCAAGCAGAAAAGCAACTCATAGTAAGCCAGAAATATGCAAGAAAACTTCAAAAAAAACACTATCCTCAGAAATATATGAGAAGATGATCCAAACAAGAATAGGAGGAACAGCCATAGAATAGGAGAGAAATCTTGAAATTTAAATAAACAATAAGTTGTAAGTAACACAACAGGGTCAGAGGATACTATCAAAGGGCTCATGAAAAGTAGAAAGAAAAAGATAAAAAAATTGGAGGTAAAAGAGGATCAATCCAGGAAGTCCAATATCCGACTGATATATATTCCAGAAAGAAACAGAGCATAGAAAACAGAAAAAGAAAACTATCCAAAAAATAATTTTAAAAATTTACAGAATTGAAAGACATGAATTGCCCTAAGTCCCTGGGACAATGAATTTTAAAAGACCTATACCTGACATACCTCATAAAACTTCAGAAACGAAAAATACAAAGAAGAACCTAGAAACTTCTAAAGGTAAAAAATGGTAAAAGGCACAGGGCTTCTCAGCAGCAACACAGCAAACAATGGAGACTTGCTTTCAGAATTCTAAGTGAAAATCATTTTCAAACCAGAATGTATATTCAGCTGAAGCATAGATCTAATATGAGATCAGAATAAAGACATTTTCAGATATGCAAGGGCTCCAATTATACCTCAAGCTCATCCTTTTTTAGGAAGGTATTGAAGGATGTGCTCCAACAGAAAGACAGAGTGAATAAAGATGACCCAGATTCAGAAATAACACTTGAGATAGGTCAAAAAGTCCCAGAGTGAGAGCATGCCAAGGTATAAGGAATACATCAATGAACAAGAGAGAAAAATCCTTGCCCTCAAGGAGTTTACATTCTAGTTTAATAGTAGTTCCCAATGGGTTCTGTAGATCCTGGGGTATTCCTAAGACCTGAAGGGATCCAACCAGCTAAAACGAATTTTGTTACACTAACAACTTGATTTACCTTTTTTACTGTGTTGACTTTTGTGCTGATGATGTAGAAGCAGTGGTAGGCAAAACTGCTGATGCTTTAACAGGAATCAAGGTAATGGGACCAAACTGTACTAATAGTCATTGAATTCTTCACTGCAATATACAGTTGTGTTTTTTGGTTTTTTTTTTTCTTTTTAAGAAAGGCAGTTTCACTTAGGTCTGTCCTTGATAAAGCAGTAAAATCATCATTAATTCTATAAATTTCAACCCTTGAGAACACATCTTAATAGTCTGTGTGATGAAATAGGAAACACAGAAACTGAAGAACAACAGGTTATCATGAAGAAACATTTGTGCAGCTGAATAACAAGTTGAACTAGCTGCTTTTATTGTGAAACACTATTTAAAAGAACTGACTGTGATTATTCAGACTTGGGCATGTGACATTTTCTCAAGAATGGATTAAAGGAGTCTATCCTTTAAGGAAACTGTCAATTTATTGCCAATGATAAAATCTGAGCTCTCAATTAACAAAGATATATGGAGTCTAGAAAAATGTTACTGATGAACCTATTTGTAGGGAAGAAATGGAGAGGCAGATGTAGAGAACAAACTTGTGGACACAGCAGAGGAAGGAAAGGATGAGACAGACTGAGAAAGTGATATTGACACTTATACACTATCATGTGTAAAACAGCTAGTGGTAAGTTCCTATATAACACAGGGAGCCCAGTCTGGCACTCGGTGATGACCTAAAGGGGTGGAATAGGGTAGGCAAGGGAGGCAATATATATGACTAATAATGCATTGCTATATGGCAGAAACCAACACAACACTGTAAAGCAATTTGCCCCCAATTAAAAAACAGATTAAAAATAAAATATAATACTAACACAAAAAAATCTGAGCTCTCAAGCAAAAATCAAAATGTTGGATAACTTGTATTTGTCACCATGAGACTGACAGCTTCTCAGCACTTAAAGATTTCTTTGATGAGGTCAATGATGATATTAACAAATTGGAATTTTTAAATTATATAATGAAGTTTGTCTATATTTAGAAGCTACACATAACTCACTGAACCAGTATTTTCCAATAAGCCAATGTACGATGTCACAGACCCATGTTACAAGTAAAATATCCATTCATGGTAGGAGACAAACCAATAGATTTTAATGTAACAGAGCATGAAAAGGTCATTGACATCGTTTCAAACACCACATTACAACAAATGTTTACGAAAATACTACCTGTCAAGTTATGGCACAGTATTAAGGAAGTAATTATCTGAAAAGGGTATTAAAATACTATTTTTTCCAACAACGTTATCTATGTGAAATCTGGATTTTCTTTCATATAATTCATTCAAAAAGTCTTCGCAATAGACTGAATGTGAAAGCAGATACAAGAATCCAGTTGTCTTCTATTAAGCCAGACAGTAGAGATTTGCAAAAACGAAAAATGATGCCACTTTTTTCACTTTTGTTTTGGAAAATATAGCTATCTTTCACATCAAATATGTTATTTATGTTACCAAGTAATGGATTTATTACTGTTATTTTTATGTGGACTAATTAATAAATACTTCAATTTTTTGTTTTAATTACTAGAAAGGCAATATTTCTAGATCTAATCCATGTAGATAAAAGTCTGTGGGGTTCTCTATAATTTTTAAGCATGTAAAGGGATCTTAAATCTAAAAAGTATGAGACCTACTACTCTAAGGTACCTATAGTCATTTTTATTCTACATTTTCGTACAGCTTAAGTACCTACACAAGGCATAAAGAAGTAGGAAAAAAAGAAAAGGACATACATCTACTTATGTATCTTGCTGATGACCAAAAAAAGAGACTGAGAGGTGGGTATACATTTTTTCTATTCTTTAATCTCAAATAACATAATTCATCCATATTAGAAGAATGATTACATTTAACTCGGAAAAGTTAATGGAAGATATACAATCCTTCCTTAGAATGACCAAATGAAAAAATGATTAAAAAAATCACTGTCATAAAAAAAAAAAATCACTGTCATAAATTTATAAATACTTTTTCTGGTGATGCATTTACATTTCAAAAAAATCACACCGAAGTATAATTAATCTCAATAAGAGAAACAAAAAGTCATTACATTTCTTTATTATAAATAAACTCAAATACTTATTCAGAAAAGGAACTGAACACTAAGAACATAAAAAAAAAAATCACTGTCATAAATTTATAAATACTTTTTCTGGTGATGCATTTACATTTCAAAAAAATCACACCGAAGTATAATTAATCTCAATAAGAGAAACAAAAAGTCATTACATTTCTTTATTATAAATAAACTCAAATACTTATTCAGAAAAGGAACTGAACACTAAGAACAAATCAAAGGTAGGTCCAAAAACTGTCTTCTCATCAATGACAGTATTGAATTCCTACTCATTACCCTAGATATATACTTACCACTGGATTTCCATAATGTCACTAGCATGTAATTTGCTCATTCAAGTCATAGTGGTTGGTTTATATTATATCACACATTTCCAGTAAGGAAGAACTGTTTTTATTTAACTCCACTGGTAAGTATAACACACGGCAAGATGCATTAATAGCTCTTTCCAGTAAGAGAAAAGATAAATTGAGCATAGATTTTTAGGAGTCCCAGAACCTAACACTTTTTCAATCCATCTGTAAGCAGAAAAGGCAAATAGGGAGAGAAGGCTCTCAGTTTTCTGTTCTCACTTGTCTCTATTACTTCCTGATTGCAGTTTCATGGTCACAAACCATATCTAACTAACTCCCATTACAGAATTGAAGCTATGACAATAATGACTACAGTAGGATGTCAATTTACAAAATCACCGTATTGTAAAGTTTAGGTGATTGACTGAAGATGTAGAAGCCAAAATGAGACATTCAAAAGAGAGCTTAAAGGTGTACACAAGTAGTTCCTTTGTCTGGTAATCAATAAGGTAAAGTAAGCAGTTATCTTTTTCAGAAAGCAGGCTGTTAGAACAAATATTCCTAAAGGACATGACATTTTATAATTATTTCACCACTATTCATTCTTTAGTTTATCAAACTATAATCTTTTTGATCTTGGACACGTGACCAAATAAGGGCAAGAGGGAGGAACAGTCATTTCAATGGGAAATCTACCTCAAAGGTGTAAAGTAAAAATGGGGTTAACATCATTTAGCACAGGAAGAAATCCACAAACAAGTACAGAATCACCCAAGGCAATAAAAGAACTAAGGTTAAATTCTAGCTTAATGAGCAAAATAAAGCAAAACTCAAGAGGTACAGAATTGTTAAAACATTCCTCCCAGCACAACTAAAAATTTGCAGACTAGCATCTTTTTTTTTTTCATTAAAGTATTATCAGTCATATGAATTTCTTCCCAGTGGTTTGAAAATAAAAGTGGAAAATACACCAATACATCTAATATAACAATCTTATTAGAGAAGTTTTCCAACTCATAATACAACTGTTTGCTTAGTCAAGGTGGTAAGGCCAATTAGTAAGACTAGGAAGACTAGCCAAGCTGGTAGGTGCCAGCTGCCTTTATTTCAGTTTCAAACATTTTTAGCCCTCTTACTGAAGAACATACAGTAATAAAGTGCTACCACTTAGCAGGAAATCTTTGTCTGCAAACCAAGTGAATATTTATAGACTCTAGAGCTAAAGGGGCTCTCAAAGGATACCCAGTTTCCCCAGGAGGTTGCACCTGTCATATCTGCTATAATCCTTAAACCCGAAAACCGCATATCTTCTTCACTTAGAGCTTTTATGGCTAAGTCCAAAGAGGACAACTGGAAAACTTTTTTGTGACAATACGAAACACTTTAACTACCTAGTACCTAATCAGTTGAAATACAAGTAAGTTACTGCTAATA
>SJYX01011861.1:264946-314946 GCA_006410675.1 Oreotragus oreotragus
GGGGGGGGGAAATGGCCTCCACTGTGCATTTAAAGATATATAACTTCTTAAAGAAAATTAAGGTTGACCTAAAAACAAGAGCAGGCAACATGTATACTAGTGCATAACCTCTCACAGACCATAGATAGCCATGTGCTCTGGGTCTATGACCACAAGTCCTGAAATCAAGGAAAGAGGTGAGTGTTAAAGGCGAATAAATATAACAAATATATTTATTTGTTAAGGAAGGAAGTCTATGTCACCCTGCATCACCTCTCTTCCCAGCATGCCAGTGTGGGCCAGGAAGGATAGGAGGTGGGGGTAGGGGTGGAGGTGCGGATTCGGGTGAGGGAGGATAAGCTGGAATAGCAGGCGAATTTAAAGCAGATGTAACAGAGTGGATGGGATAGAGTACACCAGGTTGCAGCCTCCTTCTCGCTCCACCCTACCTAAAACTAGTAACCAAACTCCAGTCACATCTTACAAGACAAACCCAGAAACCCAAAGGCAGGCTATCAAAGATCAGGAACTAGTGGTGGGGGCGCGCGAGAGAGAGGTTTTGAGGAGGGAAAGGTAAAAGAGTCGGCTAACTCTCCCTCACCACCTCTAGACTCAAGGCCTAGCCTGAGGCCTGCGAGCGCGTACAGCCCTGTAATCGCCACCACCCTAAGGCCCCAGCTTGGCCCTCAAAAGGTCAGAAGCCGCCAGGTGCCCGGCGCATGCGCACTGCGGCACCCGGCACGCCGCCGGACCGCCAACCCCCTACCCCCACCCTCTCCCGCAGCCGCCGCCGCCGCTGCCTCCAGTACACAGGCAGCGCCAGGCCCGCGCCGCCTCACGCCAGAGTAGGGCCTCGGAACCCCTCAGCTGCGGGCGCTGCCTCTCAGGTCCCGGACGCGGGCATCACCTGGATTCCGGCCTTCGGGCTTACACCTCCAGTAGACTTGCAAGCGCCGCAGACCTAGAAATGTTTCTTCAAATCTGGGCGCCGCCGGCGTTCACCGAACTTGCTTCAGTTTAAGCTCACCGCCTTCCTGGTTCCACCACCAGGCAGCGTCAGCCGAATTTTCGAGTGCATCGATGGAAACTGCCAGGCGTTAGGAGAGCCGAAGGAGTAGATTGTCACGCCGCCAATTTTTTGTTCGGTGTTGGTTTTCCGTGCTTGATTATTTGATTTTCTTGTTACCAAAAAGCAATTAAGGTGCGGACAGAAAAGTTTTATTGCCTTAGTAATCGTCGTTATCTCCACAGATAATCAGTAAACAAATCCGCATCATAGGAAGTTATGTTTAAAACACCCACACGTAGCAAAATCGATTATCTCATGCTGGGAGAGGAAGAAACTGGCCCAACAATAATAAATCAAGGGAGTGTGTCTGTATAGCGTCAGAGTCGTTTGTGATTAAATTGTAATGATTTATTTGAAAAACTGCATTAAAAATCGGTGTTTCTTCTGCGCTAAAGGTGAAGGCACAGGCTAGGAACAAATTTTTTTCTCCCATTAAAGTAACTGGTTGGTTGAGGAATGGGAGAAAACTGCCAGAGGCAGGGGCAGGAGGTTTCTTCTGGAAAATAAATTAAATATGTAGGGGGTTTTGTTGTGATTTAAACCAATACAAATGAAAGCAAGTCAGCATTTTCTGTAATGTACACGTCTTTATCTGTTCTTGCATGAACATCATTTTTTCCTTATTTAATGTGAAGAAGCGTCGATAAGGAGGTAAACTGTTGGCCCTGGTCTGAGTGAACCCACAAGGGCTGTGTACCCAAGCTACAGTTTTGCACTGACATTTGAGATGGAGAAAATCATCTCCACAACTGTTTTTTATAAATGACTGTACCTTAACTAACCTGTCTTGAGGGACCATTTTAAAGCTTAACTACAACTCTCCATGTTTATTTTAAATAATTCAAGAGCTGGGGTGGAGGGTAAAGAAATGAACCTTTGGGGGCCTGAATTTTATTGGAAGCTGTACATCTGTCTGCAGGTGATCACTGAACTTTACTCTCAATTGTTTGTTTGTTTTTACCAAAACTGCATTTTGAACTGTCTTGAGAAAATATTTGATATTTAAGGAACAACATCGTTATAACTTGGTGAGCATTTATTAGTATATGATTTCAAAACCTTGGTTGGTTGTTTTTGGTTTTTTTAACTAAATTTCCCTTAGGGCAGTAGGAATCCATAGTTAAGACACTGCAGATCTCTCATACATAGCTCCATCTCATATGAACACCACTATTGGTAAATATACTAAGAGCAACATGCCAGAAAAATCTATGGGAAAATCTATTTGTTGTGAATTATTCAACTATTGTATCCAAGTCTTCCCTGATTAACTTTAAAGTGTTCATCTTTCCCTCAAGCTCAGTAGGTGGAATTTGAGTTGTGGAATTGAAAGTCATGTGCTTGAAAAGGCAAAAAAGTAGTTGGTGAGCCTCCTGATCCCTTACCAGACTTTTAATCATGCTGTTTTGGAGCTGTTTGTGAATACACATTTAACATCTCAGTTTGAGAACTATTTGAGCACCACATCCATTTAGCTGACCCCATGACTTGTCATTCTGCTAAATAACCTTAAAAGTGGATTTATTAAAGAATTCAAATTTTATGGTTAGTCCCCTCTAATAATATCAGAAGTAAAGTGGTCACAAATAGTAACCCAAGACTAACTGCAAAATCATATTCCTAAATTCATATAACTTTAGAAAGTGAGAGTATTTGAATATCTTTTGTAGTGTAATAAAAGAAAGCACTCCTGTAATTTATTGATACCTAAAAGCTACTGCTTCTGGAAACTTAAAGTTCTTAATTATTTCTCCTAAAAGTAGCAATAAATGAAATATTTTAAGAAGAAAAAAAACTTTAGAATTCAAGAGAAAAAAGGCAATTATTCTAAAAAGTAAGATTTCCATCTTCCTTAAGTTCACCAACTGTGAATATTTTAATCTGAAAATGTAAATATAGTGAAAAATAGTGACAAAGTTATATATATTCTAGAAATAGTAACATTTAAGGTATAATTGTATTCTCTTTTTAGGAATGCTTCAGGTTGCTTTGACAGAACTTCTCAAATTATCTGTTAACTTTGTTTTGATGCCTTAACTAATGGTTGGAAGATATCAGAACCAAAGTCCTATTATTGCTTTTATTTTTACTAAGACTGTAAGATCCAAGAAAACGGACAAATTATCTTTAACATCAGAAAGACTGTATTTAATATTCAGACTATTCAAAAATGTTCCCGAAGCCACACTTGAAACGGTGTGTTTACACATGCAGGTAAATATAACTTTCAATATGTAAGTATTCTTTTTTTCACATGTAAATAGTCTTATGTGAGGGGTACATATACACGGCCACACTTCTCACAGAAAGCTTTGTGCTGCACGATACGCATATATGACGCAAGAATATAGATGTGTCCATCCATATAACAGCTTCCATGAACACAGTCCGGGGATATCATTTTAAATCGTAGCGTTAAGTGGAGAGGAGGGGTACTTTTCTCCCAGCGAGCATTTTTAAAGATAGTCTACGATAAATGAAATTAGGTGGGAGCACAAACTTAACATCGATTTTTTTTTCAAAATCAAAGAGGAATAATCACGATCTTTTCAAAATTAGGAAATTAATTAGAATGCTTCTGGGATTCTAAAGAAGAGTTTCTTTAGTTCACTGTGGGAGGAGTCCCAGTGCGAAGAGTAAGGGAGAAGTGTGAGGGTCCTGAGACCTCAAAGAGGGAACGAAGTCAAACTGTCCTTGATCAAGCGCTAAAGAAACACTTTAAAATGGAATCTGTCAGGGAACAGCTGCTCGGAAAGTGTGTTAAAACAACCAGCCAGTTTGAGCGAGGTTTGTCGGTAGAGTCGGCATGGTCTCCAGGACGCGAATAATGGGGTGACTCACAAACTCCCTGGGCCGGGGAGCTTGGTGAAGACCCAGGCTCAGCTCTGGCCGCGGGCCGGGAAGCCCCTAAAAAGGAGCTGGCGGGCATGAGAAATTGTAAAGGACCCTGACTCGGCAGGGTTGTGAAGCCAGGATGCCAGGCTACAAGGTTTCGGGTCGGCGTTGGGGAGAGCAGGCATGTATGACTGGGGTACAGGGTCAGGATAAGAAAATGGGGTCCCGGGGTCCTGAGGCAGGGCAGGGCTGCCGGACAGCAATGCGGAGCCGAGCAGTGGCGCTGCACCCTGACGCCTGGCGAGGACGCAGGGTCGTATGCCAGGTCAGGATACCCTACTGACTCCTGGAGCAGCGCACTTGTCAGTTTCCTCTTGGCCACGCCCCGGCGGAATAAGTCCAGCTCCCCAGTGTTTAAGTAAGTCGTGATACCAACGCAAAAATCCACGCCTAATTAAATTAATTAGGGATTCTTGTCAATCTTGAATTAATGGCCAAGAGCGCAGGCGGCCGAGGTATCCGAAAAGCCGGACGGCCTGGGACTGCCTCTTCTTCTCACTCCCTCCGGTCCCCCTTCTCTGTCCTCTTACTCCAGCTCCAGCCATCCTGGACTCCAGCCTTAATCAATCTCAATCTCTTTCTTTCTTCCTCTCTCTCTCTCCCTCTTCTCCCTCTCTCCCCCACCACCTCCCAACCCCCACTCCCCCACCCCCAGGTAGTGGCGCGGGAGCTTCCCGGGAAGGGGCTCCCTCCGAGTTGCGAGGGGAGGTAATTTACTCAGAACAAGGGGCCGCCTTTGCGAAGTATAAATAGTGAGACTTCAAGCGCTGCGTCGCTATCAGATCTGAACTCTCCGCAGGAAGAATTGTCAAAGATCTTAACACTGAACAAGCGCGCTCAGGCAGGGAAGCATCGGTTCCCGTTTCCCTCCGGCGGCCCCCGCCCCTTCCCTCTCCCTCTTCTTCCTCCTCCACCTCCTCCTCTTCTTACTTCTTTTTCTCCTTGTACTTCTCCTCCTCTTTCTTCTTTCTTCTCTTCTTTTTCTTCTTCTTCCCCCCTCCCCCTCCCCCGTCTTCCCCACCCCCTGCCCCATTGATGTGTTATTACTGGGGGGGCTGGAGCAGTAAAAAAAGAAGAAGGAAAAAAAAGAGCGGGGCTGCTCGGCTGCGAGAGGTTGAGCGCGGGGCTGACGGGCATCTCTGGCGATGGAAGAACTTACGGCGTTCGTCTCGAAGTCTTTTGACCAGAAAGTGAAGGAGAAGAAGGAGGCTATCACGTACCGGGAGGTGCTGGAGAGCGGGCCGCTGCGCGGGGCCAAGGAGCCGAGCGGCTGCTCGGAGCCGGGCCGCGACGACCGCAGCAGCCCGGCAGTCCGGGCGGCCGGCGGAGGCGGCGGCGGCGGAGGAGGCGGAGGAGGCGGAGGCGGAGGAGGTGGAGGCGGAGGAGGAGCAGGCGGAGGAGCTGGAGGAGGAGGGCGCTCTCCCGTCCGGGAGCTGGACATGGGCGCCGCCGAGAGAAGCAGGGAGCCGGGCAGCCCGCGGCTCACCGAGGGTAACGGCCCGACCCCCGGCCGCGGTTCCCCTTCCCGCCTTCCCGACTCCTCTCGGGCGGGAGAGGATCCCCAGGCCCGACGGGGGAGGAATGGGGGGGCGGACGCGGAGAGGGCCCTTGGACCCCAGCTTTGGAAGCCAGAGTGAGGACGGAGGGGTGGGAGTCCGGTGGTGTGCACGGTCGTGGGTGGGGTCCGCGTGTGTGTGTGTGTGTGTGGAGGAGGGGGAGCGTGTGGGGTTTGCGCGCGCCTTTCTCGGATGCTCCCGCTACTCCCATTCCACCCAAATGCATTTTCACCAACCGGAGGATGGGCCCCGCCGGACGGCCGGCAGGCGGGTGGGGAAGTCCTGGGGACTAGGCTGCCGAAGTGGATGCTGGCCGTCACTGGGCCAAGCGGTGGGATTACAGTTAGCATGCAGCACCGAGTTTGCGGGAGTCCCTTTCCTAGGCCCGAGGGGAGAAAAAAAGAAAGGAGAAAGGGGAAAGAGATACGGAGACGGAGGTTGATGGGGATTTCACCCTGGAGTCGCCCCGGGTTTCGCGGCTGCCTCTAAGAACCACTCCAACTCCGTGAAGACTCTGGATCCCTGAATCTTAGGGACCAAAACTTCCCATTTTCTTAGAGCTATGAAGGTAGAATGAGGCCAAGGCAGGCTGAGGTTTAGGCTGTGCGCTGTTTTCTTTCGGGAGACGCATTAGGCTCCTTTTTTGTTTGTTTGTTTTCCGATATTTACTGCGCGGCATCATCCAGTATTCTGGTTTTGTGGTGAGATAATCCTTTGGTGCCAGCAAAGTGTTTGGAAAAGGCTTTTTCTAAATGGTGGAGCATCCTGTACCAATTCAAAGGAGTTCAACAATAAAATTAATTTGGCACTTGGTGCCTGCAGTAACTGGTGAGCTGCCATATTTTTCCAATTAAGAAAATATGTGACATGCGTAGAATCACATATTTAAGCAAGCAATTAAGTTGTTTATAACAAAGTCTGTTCTTGTTTAGGCCAATAAGTGGAAATTTGGGGGCGAAATAGAGATTATTTTAAGTCTATTAATCAGCTGGAAATGTGGACATCTTTCTCTTTGAAGCCCCCAAAGTTTGAGGGGCTTCCACTGTGAGCATGAAATAAAGCCGTCTCACAACGCTTTGGCAGAATCTGAAGGGTGTGTTTTCATATTTAAATTTCATTACAGTAGAAATGGAAATATTTTCCTATTAACTTGACTTGAGTTTGTGCTATAATATTATCTATTGCTTCCTGGAGGAAAGACATATGTCCGCAAAACGAACTCTTGAGAAATAGACATGCGGGAAACGCTTAACTAGAATGCCAACCCGGGCTGAGTTCTAGTGGTCTTCTCCCAGACTGGGTACCAAGTAAACATGGAAGGTGGTGACATAACTGTCAGGCAGTCCAGTACAGCCTTCCTGGCCTGAGTCTCAAGCTCCAGGCCCTTAGAGTTAACCCAGGGCAAATGAAGTCTTGGGATTGTTGGTTTCCAAACTCAGGGCAAGTATTAATTTCTCTGCAGCCTGGCTCTTATAGAAATGATTTTTAACACTCATGCTGATAAGGATTCTGGGCTAGGGAGAACTGCAAACAGACTCCATTATTCTAAACTCAGCTTTGGCACCTTAAAAACCCGTCTTCGACTCAGGCCCAGAGAATGAAGGTTCCAGAGGGCCGTTTACGTTGATATCAACTGCCCCTGATCAGTGCTCCTTAGCCTATATATATATATATATATATATATATATATAGCCACATCCTTCTGGTGTCCCTGTATGCTCACACTTCCGAAGCTCCTGTTTTTAAAGGGAGGAGAAGGAAGGGCAGGAAAGTGACAACGGATGTATGCGAACCTAGAGCAGAAAAATGCATATTTTATTAAACATCCAAGCTCCTGGATGCCTGAAAAGCCTTTGCGCAACCAATAGAAACCGCGGATCGCGAATGTTCCGCTTGAACCTGTTGATCTCTGTGGGTTTAAGCGGTTAGGGTCGAGTCCGCCTTTCCAATGGGGAGGGAGAAGGAGTGAACAGAGGCAGCGGTCTGTTTCGCGGGCCTCCCGAAGCTGTTTTTTTGCCTCTCTCCTTCTGTTCGGGTGTGGGCAGCGAGCCCTCCAGGCCGCCAACATGGCGTGGGCGCCTCTGCTCTGGCGACTGGGATTCGGCAGCGGGGACAGGGACTGCCTGGCTGTCCAGGGGCCGTCCGCGGTATTTGGCTCGAGCCCTGGGTCTGTACACAGCACCCAGGGAAGTGGCTCCCAGCGCAGTGCAGCACAGGGATCTTGTCCTCCAGCTGTGACCCAGCAGCCCAATTGTTCCCAAATTAGACCAGCAAGTTTGAGAGAAGACGGGAGAGCCGGCGGCAGCCAGCGCTGGCTGAGAAGGGGTCCGCGCTCCGGGAATGGCCGGTGTCAGAGCCCAGTCCGTGGCCTCGCCGCCCTCTTCTGCCGGGATCGCGTTCTGTGACTCACGGGGTGCGGCGCTTTTGATTTCTGTGCGTGTGTGGGAGAGAGTGAACGCAAGAGAGAGGGTGAGTGGAACTGGTTTGTGTTCGCGGGGGAGGGCAGGGGACTGTGGGGGTGAACAGTGAGAAGGTGAACTGGGGCCGCAGTTGTGAAAGGGATTGGGTAGGTGAATGCCCACCTTGCCCGCAGCAGCCACCCCAGTTGATCTTTTCGCATCTACGGGATCTTCTTCCTCTCAGCGGGGTGAGGGCCTGGACAGGAACTCCGGGAGGGGGCAGAAACCACCATCCTCCTGGAGACAGATCTGCTCATGGTATTTGCTTTGTTGTTTTTTGTCTCTGTGTGTGTGTTGCTGTGTGTGCGCGGGGACATATGCGTATGGCCCTGTTCGTGGTACCCCCTCCAGTGTCCCCGGAGCTGAAGGATCGCAAAGAGGATGCGAAGGGGATGGAGGACGAAGGCCAGACCAAAATCAAGCAGAGGCGAAGTCGGACCAATTTCACCCTGGAACAACTCAACGAGCTGGAAAGGCTTTTTGATGAGACTCACTACCCGGACGCCTTTATGCGTGAAGAACTGAGCCAACGGCTGGGACTGTCCGAGGCCCGAGTGCAGGTATCCGGCTGTGAGGAGGTCTCGGGGAGCGGAGGAGGGGGAATGCCTGGGGTTGGACAGTCACTTGAGGTACACACGATGAGTGTGCGGGTTCAAGTGTCTGGAGTGAAGTGAGAAGGGAAGAAAAGTCTTTGCTAGACGTCTTATTTTCCAAAGTAGATCTTAGTCCTAAAGCCTTCCCGGGCTCCCCTTCACCCTATACCAACATATGTTCCCAGCAGAAGAAAGCTTTGCTGGGCTTGCTCCCAGGGTTGCTATAAACCACACCCCCCTCGCCTCACAATGCCTTTAATGTGGTTTAATCCTAATGGGCCTACTTTTATAAGCCTTAAAAAAAAATCCCACAGAAAACGTTTTATCTTCTGGATGCTTTAAAAGTTACAACGAACATTTTGTTCACCCGAGTTGGGTTTCCTTGAGGGTCTGCTCTGGGATCTAGGTTTGCCAGGCGGATATACCAATTAGGTTTATAGATGTACAAACTATAAAGAAAATTAGCAACTGTTAAGTGCAGAATTTTACAGTCTGCCCTTAGCAGTCGATCTCAAACTGTGTGTGAAATAGCAGAGAAAATAAATGCATTTGGTCGCTCTTTCTTTGTTCTCTCACTTAACCAGGGAAGCAAATCTGAATCAGAAACTTGATTTTAAAACAACCAACATATCTTAATATTGACATTTCCAAAGTCTGATCCCAGCAAGTGCCACACTCAGTGAAGTTAGTATTGGAGCAGATTTTCTTTACTGGTTGTGGGGGTGAATTTAATGGCAAAAGTAGGCTTTGGGAGCACTTAAGGGAAAAAAAATTATATACATACATGCATACATATCCTTTTAGTTTTATGGAAAACGAATTTAAATGTTTCAGGTTTTATTTCCACTCAAATAATAAAATAGGAGAAAATGATGGTCATTATTTGTTTGAACACATGGAGCAGTTTTAGGCCTGAACATCTGCAGCTGTTACAAAGTATCACTGTAACAGATACTCCCTAGGTCTCTGGGCGCAGAGACCACCATCTGCAGCGAACTATGCAATTCTTATGGGGCTTCCCCGCATCTTGTAATAGGATCAGGACAAAAACAGAACAGTCCCCTTAAAGGGGAAAAGTAATAATAGGCTGCCTTGGTCATCACAGCATCAACAGCAGAGCCTTCCTTTTTAAGCCTGTCCTACTTTGCTCTGTGTACTGAGATCTCTAGGGACTTAGAAACCCCTTAAAGACATGATGATAATTATTACAGTTGTGAGCATTAGTATATCAGTTCCAACTCTTCTAGGGGAAAAAAGAGGCAAGAAGCCTCAGGCCATGTGAGGTACACAAAGAATGCCACCCTGGCATGAAATCTACCCTTCTATTACACTAAATGGCAGGGGAATTTTTGAAGATTTACATTGACTGTGACACTTGCTTTCAAAAACAAGGAAAAAGCTCTGAAGCAGTATTTTGCTTTCATGTTTTTAAACATTAACTTGTGAATCAGTCAATATGCTGTATTATTGGAACATAATGCTGTGTTATTGGAGTATAAAAGCAAGCTTTGTTTGAATTTCTTAAAATTTGCTATACTGCTTCTAAAAGTTGGCAAGTTTACCTAAGAAGGTAGTATCTGGGAGAAGATATTATTCAGAATTACATGATTCATAACCCAGTCCCACTTCACAGAATGCTCTTTTTTCTTATAATAAATGAACTTTATTGCTGGTATTTATTTTTCTCATGTTTTTATTTAAATTTTGATCTACCTTCTGGATACTTCTGGATACTGTAACTGCACTCAGTAACTTTTTCTATAGAAGCAAATTAGATTATCATGATATTGGCATAATTATTCTGCTACCAGGTTACACTTTGCTGCACGGAGGAAGAGAGAAATTCTAAACTTCTTTGTAGTGAGGCTTTTATAACACTAATTACCTCTTCCTCCACTCTTATCTCCCCACCCCCAAGGAAAAAAAAAACACACAGAGTCACTATTTGCTTTGGTGTTTGGTTTTTCTTGAAGATGAAGCTAATTAATATTACAGGCTCTTAATGAGCACATTTTTCTCAGGTCTTACTGGGCAAACATCTAAACCCATTATCACTTTAGTATCAGGTATCAGGGCGAGTTTTAGGCCTGGGGACTCTAATTCTGGAAACATGAAAACAGAACTTGAGTAATTTATCAAGAAACAATATATCCTGCAAAAGTATAGGAAATTATTTTTGTCATTCATTTATGTTTTTAACTTTGGAAATTAAGATTGTTGTATATAATTCAAAGATTGCTTGCTGTATCTTCCATTCCTTGCCTAAAACACTACTCTTTCTTCATCATACTCTTGTAAATTAAAAAAAAAATTTGAGTCATATCACCTAGATTTTCTTTTTTTCCTCCAATTTTAGGTTTGGTTTCAAAATCGAAGAGCTAAATGTAGAAAGCAAGAAAATCAACTTCATAAAGGTATGCTTCTCAGACAAAGTTTTAACTTTGGAAATTAAGATTGTTGTATATAATTCAAAGATTGCTTGCTGTATCTTCCATTCCTTGCCTAAAACACTACTCTTTCTTCATCATACTCTTGTAAATTAAAAAAAAAATTTGAGTCATATCACCTAGATTTTCTTTTTTTCCTCCAATTTTAGGTTTGGTTTCAAAATCGAAGAGCTAAATGTAGAAAGCAAGAAAATCAACTTCATAAAGGTATGCTTCTCAGACAAAGAACATTTGATACTCTAAATAAAAAGAGTATTACAGAATACTGTTATTATGAAGCAAAAAAAAAAAAAAAAGCTTCTCAAAGATAACTGTGGTCCTTATTTAAAAATCTACCCTGAAGGCAGTTAATGAGAGTCCTAAAATTTAGGAGTAAATTACATTGATTTTAATTCTGGCAACAGTTTAGGAAGATACCAGTCCAGTTCCAAAGGAAATAGTTCTATCTTGGTACCATTTGAAATCTCGGGAAAAAGTGCTGAACTTGTTAACCTTACTTTGGTTTGTTCCTCATTTTTCACAGGTGTCCTCATAGGGGCTGCCAGCCAATTTGAAGCTTGTAGAGTAGCACCCTACGTCAATGTAGGTGCTTTAAGGATGCCATTTCAGCAGGCAAGTACAGCCCAGTTTTAACCTGTTTTTAACTGTAAAAAGACCTGAATATTTGCTTGAATGGGTGTACAGTGTATAGAATCAATTTTCAGATGATATAGTGGACACACTCCCCTTTAAAAACCTATACAGTAATGGTACCCCACTCCAGTACTCCTGCCTGGAAAATCCCATGGACGGAGGAGCCTGGTAAGGCTGCAGTCCATGGGGTTGCTAAGAGTGGGACATTACTGAGCGACTTCACTTTCACTTTTCTCTTTCATGCATTGGAGAAGGAAATGGCAACCCACTCCAGTGTTCTTGCCTGGAGAATCCCAGGGATGGGGGAGCCTGGTGGGCTGCCGTCTATGGGGTCGCACAGAGTCAGACACGACGGAAGCGACTTAGCAACAGCACAGTGTCAGAGGCCTATATGCTTAGTCCTTTTTGTCCTCATGGGAAACCTACAATGCCTGAGGGCAGCAACTGGTCCTTTAAAAATGCACTAAAGATTGCACTTGGGGAAAGGAAGGGAAAAGCCTTTTGATTAAGATTTTGTCAGATCCAATACAAAGGTTATTCCTAAAGTATTTCTGAGGCAACTCTGTAAATATTTTTTGAGGTATTTTCTACCTCCTATCACATTAAATATCTCTGACCAAAGAAAATAAATAAATAAAATACTACCCATTAAAAGATGATTTTTTTTTTTTTAAGCTGCAAACCTTCATCTATAGTAGAGAGGAAATCATTGGTCTTCCCAGGGACACCTTGCCAATGCAAACCCTTTTTTAGCCATAAAGAAACCTTTAAGACTACATTTTAAAAGTACAGCCTGCAGCAATAATTAATCCTAGGATATTCCAGGGCTCTGAACTCTCCCATTCTCCAAGCCTAAGGGTGCAACCCATTCCCAGCCAGTATCAGACATTCTCCACCCTTGGCCAGGACCCTTGCTAGATAGGACTATGAAGTCATGAATTAACTCTCAGTTGCCAGTCCCTGGTCAGAAAAGTGTGACCTGAGTCACACTGAGTCACACCTGAGTGTGCCTTGTATATTGAGCATTAGTGTTAGGGAGGTCTTAGCTCTCTTGGCACCATTGGATTCTAGTATCCTGATGCTAGGCATCTGAAGCAGGAGAGAATGACTGGAGAGAGAGGGGGATCGTAAGAGAAGACCCTTACTACTCAGAAGGTGATCTCTGAGTCTGCAGCATCAGTACCATCTGGGAGATTGTTAGAAAGCAAGTTTCTCTGACCTAACCTAGACCTTCTGAATCAGAATCTACATTTTAATAAGATCCCAATGTAATGTTAATAAAGTTTAGGAGTAGTAACAAGTGTGCCAGTTGTGATGAAGATGGAGTAACTTCTCTAAGTAACATTTTTAAAGTTTTGTAGTTTGCTTATTGGTACTTTACTAGTGGGTTAAGAGGTGTATGGCAGCACCAAGAGAGGAGGGTAAGGACACTCACCCCATCATCTGTCCAAATATACATTGTTATTTTGAGGGGAGTGATGTATTAGCACAATAGCATTGTTGCCCTCTGACCAGCCCAGCTCCTAAGGGGGCGGCCACAATCACCGAAGATGGGAGTCACTGGGACTCAGGGGGGATAAGCCACTCTGAGTGAGCTGCAGAATACTCAGGGGCACTGGAGTATCCCAGATTCAGTAACAAACTGAGGTCAACTAAACGTCCCTTTCCCGTCCCCTGCCCCAGCCTTCCCCGAGCTAAGCTGGACGCCGTTAATGCTCTGTTTCTATTCTGTTGTCACCCTAGGATAGTCATTGCAACGTGACGCCCTTGTCCTTTCAGGTTCAGGCGCAGCTGCAGCTGGACAGCGCCGTGGCGCACGCGCACCACCACCTGCACCCGCACCTGGCCGCGCACGCGCCCTACATGATGTTCCCGGCGCCGCCCTTCGGACTGCCGCTCGCCACGCTGGCCGCAGACTCAGCATCTGCCGCCTCCGTCGTGGCTGCAGCTGCCGCCGCCAAGACTACCAGCAAGAACTCCAGCATCGCGGATCTCAGACTGAAAGCCAAAAAGCACGCGGCAGCCCTGGGTCTGTGACGGCAGCGCCAGGGTCGCGCCTGCAGCACGGCGCGCAGCCTGCATGCCCTCCGAGCCCCGCCGCTTCTCTGTTACCTGCCCCGGACCTCGGAATCCGAGCCTCTTTCTGCCCCGCCGATGGCCCCTTGCCCCCTTCTGCATCCCGGACTCTCGGAGGGCAGCACCCGGGATCCCAAGAAGGGCACCAGCTTCGTGGCTCCTGACCATTCACCTGTCTAGGGGCCTAGAATTTGGCTTTGTAGGGATGGGTTTGGGAAGTCTGAAGAGTGCTGGGACAGTGAAGTGTGGCTCACGGTAAAACTGCAACGATGGACTTTTGCGTAGAAATAAAAATCTTGTTAGTAAAAAATGAGGGGGAAACTGTAGAAAAGACAAACCAGAGAGAAAAAGAGAAAGGGAACTTATTGCTATTCAGCAGAAGCTGAAATCGGAGAACCAAGGAATAAAAAAAAAAAAAATTTAAAGTATTTTGTACATTAAAAAATATGGAAAAATAACCGGGACAAATCTCGAGATAACTGGGGCGGGAGTTACCAACTTAAAGTGTATTTTTTTGTTGTTGTTGTTGTTGTTTTTTAATGGGCTAAGAAGGCAAAACAGAAGGAAGAGGTATACATATTTAAAGAGTTAAGATGAAAAAAAAGTACGCAGCTGGGAAGTTCATAGGTTTTGAAACTGACCTTTTTCTGCGAAGTTCACTTTAATACAAGAAATTTGATAAGAGAGGCGGGCCTCCTTTTACGTTGAATCAGATGCTTTGAGTTAAAAACCACCACATATGGAAGAGCAAGAAGGGAGAAGACAGTATAAAAACGAGGAGATAAATAAGTGATATTAATACAAAAATAATAGCCACAGACAATGATTTCTCTGAGAAATTGTTATGGCAGAACTGTCCAGACTGCTGTAAAGTCCGGTTTGCATGTTACTTCTAGTCCATTGACGGTGTCTCCCCCCACCCTCCCGCTTTACTTACGTGTAGTTAACTGCATTTTCATTTTCGGTATGAAAAAACAATACCCAAAGCATCTGAAAATTGATATATATATTTCTATCTATATTTTTTGTCCCATCTTTAACCCTGGGGGGAACAAAAGAAAAAAGTCTGAAGGGCAAAAAAGTTACACTCTTATTGTCCCAAGGCGACAGACGCAAGTAGAAAAATGTAGGGAAAAGAAAAGAGAAATGATTAACTTACAGCGCCTCACGTGGTGCCTGATACACAGTGGGCGGTCAGTATTAGTCCCCCTCTGCCCTTATTCTTGTATTCCCTCTTGCAGATTTCCTGAAGTCCTATTTGAGGACCGTGCTTTATTTCCCCCTCTCAGTCCCATCACACTCACTTTAAATAACACCCAGCTAGATACAGGCACTAAGTTTGTGTAAAATATGTTGATACACACGAGCAAAGTTTATTTTGGCTATAATGTGTGAACTAAAGGTTGACTTTCAACATTTGCATTTTATCTCACAAAGGTGTATATTCAAATAATTTTTTTGTTTGTCTCAATTCATGTAGCTATTTAAACTGGGGTACCCTGGACTGAGCAATCTGTATCCCAATTCTTTAAAAAGTCTCCTTAGTTTTGTTTTTTTTTTTAATCCCTTCTAATTTACGAGAAAGAGGAAAAGCTCTTTTAGCTGAACTTTGGTATGGGGTTGAGCTTTGTAACTATTTGTTCTCCATGAAAACAAAATTATTTATATTTGCCATATTTTTTCTAGTGTATTAAGTTATTTTAAGCAAAAGAAGATGCTGTTATTTCATGATATGTTGTCGGTACAAAATGTTTTGGTCTCACCTCTGTTAAACCTTTTAAATAAGTGCCAAGTTATTAATTGAAGACACTTTGCGATCAATTGAATGAAAATAGTATTGTTTCATTTGATGGGGTTCGCGTCATCTTTACTCCTGTTGCTATTAAACTATCCAGGATAGTCGTTCCTTCTTCCTTTTTGATGAATATGTATCTCTCTCGACTATACCAGCTTGGAAAAGAGCTTGCCTCTGCTCCTACGTGCGGCAATCAAGGGGCGGTGAGAATGATGACTCTCGTGGCTCTCTCTAGCGCTGAGCGAAAATCCCCCTCTCCTGCCCCATTTTATCCACCCAATGAAGAAAACGGATTGATTTTACACTAAATAAATAAAGGAACAGATACTATGTAAAATAACATAGAATAGAATAATCTCCTTCCCTAAAACGGACTCTTGTTGTTCATTTTGCTGCACTTTCACCCTTGAAGTTCATTTAGGGAACATTTTGGGAAGGAAGGAAAGCGTGGTCACGCGGTGCAAAATCCACCTGGGTTAATTGTTACAAAACACTCAGTCCCAGGTCGCCGACCCTCCCCCGGAGTCGGTGGCGGTCTGGAAGTAGGATAAGAGCCGCGAAGCTGGGCGGGGGCGGCGGGAGGGCGGGCCCCACGCTTCCCACTTCAGTTTAGCTCTTTGGCCCAAATAGAGTCTTAGTTCGTTAAATTTATGAAAAGGTAGCAGCTAGGATCGTATCTAGGAAAAGCCGGGTTCTAACCGTTTGCAAGGTACCAAGGAGCCCTCATCCGTCCCCTCTCCTAGAAGAAATCTCACCTACTTAAGCCCGGAGGCGCTGCCTATTTGGAGGTAGATAGGGACCGTGAAGACGCGAGACAGGACCTTCTCTTCCCTTCTCACTCGGGCTCTTGGGATAAGGGACACCCTTCGACAAAATCGAGGGTTTCCCGTGTGTCCCCTGGAGGCCCCGTTGGGGGTGGAGGACGCATAGAGGAGGTCCTTCCTGCGACAAAGCCCCGCGTCCTCGAGTGGTGCTCCTGCCGCCCGCACCCAGCCCTCTCCCGGGTTGAGCTTGCACTCAAAGCTGTTACTCTGGGTAGACGTGGATAATGTTTATCTTTTAGCCTTCAAAGACCACTGAACAGGACTTGGGCCGTATTCAGCGCTCAGGCCTTGCGGGTCTTGTACTTGACAAGCGTCCCTAGTTTTCATAATAAACATCTGCTTGGGGGCGGGGTGAGCTTTGAAGCCGCCGCGCCGCCTGCCTGGGCTGGTGGCCTCCGGCGAGCTCCCGTCGGCTCCGGAGTCCAGGGTCCAAACGGGCAGGCTCCACACTCCAACCCTAATCCAGCCGCCGACGCGGGCTCGGACGCTTCCCGAGGCACCCCGAGGGAGGTCGGAGGTCACGGGAGAACTTGGGGTCAGGGGGTGGCGGTCCGGTCCGGGGCCTGGCCGATCCCTACTTCTGAGCTCCGGGAGCCTGAGGTCAAAGGAGGCGCTGCGTCCGGGCCCAGGCCGGCGGGGCGCCCGGCACCAGCGAAGGAGCGCGGCAGCGGGGCCTAAGTCGGCTGGAACGTTTCGGGCCGCCGGCGCCGGGTGGGCTGGGTGCCGAGCCCGCGGAATTGGGTCCTCGAGGGAGCCCGCTGGCCGAGGAGCCTGCGGACGCAGCCCCGTTGGGCGAGAAAAAGCAAGGTCAGAGTTTCTCTGCCCCGTCGGCGGTGCCCGAGCCTGGCGCGGCCTGTGGGACCTGCGTCAGGGGCGCCGGCGGCGTCCTCCCGCTCCTCCAGCCTCCGCTCTCCCGAGACTCGGCGGGTACCGAGGCCACCTTTCCTTTCGCGTCGGGGTCGGTCCCTCGGGGGTCCAGTTTCTCACTGGGGCTCACGCAGAGCCCGCTTTGCGGAGCGCCGCGGCCCAAACGCCTGGATGTGTGAACCCCGAGTTCCCAACCCCGTGTTTCCAGGCCACTCTGAGAAGGGGACCGAAGAAAGCTTCACTATAAAGTGTGCCCAATGTGTGTCGTTTTGGTTCAAACTCAATAATAGTCGTAATAAATAATTAAAATTTCCTGCAATTGTCCCCCAGATCTTAAGGATGTGCAAAGACTTCCCAAGCTATAAAATCCCTGATTAAGGAAAACTGAATTAAAAGAGCTTACTCAAAACATCATTAGTGTTAAAGACCCTATAATACAGGAGGTCCAGTGAGATCCGAGGCCTTAGCTTGAAGCTGAACTGATAAATATCTATTTTGAGTTTTTCCCCAGATTCTTAACTTTTTAGATCCTCAGATGGTAATACTTTAGCATAATACAATCCTCAAATTTCGGAACTATTTTGATTTCTGAAAAATGCCTTTTTGGCTTCAGTCATATGGGATCCTGTTATTTTTTCACAAATTCAGTTTACATCATAAATTGCAAACATTTGCAATCAGACCTCAAGACTGTTTATTTTATGTAACCTCAAGCACTTGACTATGTTAAACACCAGCACAGAAAGTCTGTGAAATCAGTTTAATGTGTGTGAGGGAATTAAAGGATCACTCCTTTTCATCACACAAACAAAGCATTTAAGATTGTTTTGATTGTCAGTCTCCCAATTTTTGAACAGTCTTACAAATGACTATTAATTTTAGAGTCATTCTGTGCAAAAATAATTACTAAAGTTATATCCTGCTTTAATTAAATGTTTCTGGGCAGAAGAAAATGATATTATTATTCTACATTGGGAAATGGGTGATTGTTTTTAATGTTATATTATTTTTAAATCATTTTAGTTCAAATGTAAATAAAGTCTGCTAATTCCAAGGGTGGGGGGGAGGCCTGCAATGGTTTCTTAACATGCTGTTAGAACAGTTAGTCAAAGTGCATTAAAGGAATGTCACAAACTCAGAAATAATAAATGTGTCATTCTAATGAGAGTGTCAACTTATGGATAATTTATTCAAGGTAGTTTTTACGTTTCACATGGAATCTCTTATTATGACCTGCCTGAGTACTGTGATGCTTGTTCTTCAAAATCTAATTTATATAGGCTTGAGGTATACATAATTCATAACTCCTGTTGATATATGTATACACACCCAGGATTTTAAACCTTTACAATATGTTTGCATGTTTACTAGCATGTTTTCAGGATATCTGGAATTAAAATGTAAGAAGTGTTCAACATTACGAGGAAAGCATGTGTGAAGAAAAAGTAGTTGAAAATTAACAGTTAAAAAGGATTAGATAAATTTCAAGCTAAGATCCAAAGTGAACACTGAAATATTTCAGACAGGGGACATTCTTGAACAAGAAATATGAAAATCTCCAAGAAAGACTTACAGATGTGAGCTTATAGCACTTCTGATACCTAGGTAATCCTTTCATGTCTCTAATTCATAAAACAAAAAATCCTCAAGTCTTGAGGTATTTTGTTTGGGGTATTTTATGTGTCATTCAAGCTAACCATTGCATATGCCTTCAGTACAGGAAAATTTAGTATAGTACGTGGAGTTCTATTGGCATGAGGAAAGGTTTTAGAATATAACCAAATAAATCACATAGGGAGGAGTAAACACACTTTTCTTCCCTTTGTTGAACAACGGATCACATGTCTTGACTAAAGATCTTTGTAGATTCTTATTCAGGCAGAACAGTGCAGAATAAGTTAAGGGCACAGACACAAAGTCAGACTTCCTGTATTTGAAACTCACTGCTGCCATTTACTTTTCTGTGATTTAGAATTAATTCATCTCTGTGTTTCTCCGTTTTCCCATCTATAAAATGGATATAAAAGCAGCATCTATTGTGTAGGGATGCTTGGAGAATTAAATAAGTTAGTATTTGTAAAGAACAGTGCCTTCCACTTATGCATACTAGCTGTATAATACTTATTTTAACACATAATGGATATCACGCCACCATTTCTTGATAAGACTACGCATTTCCAAGGAAGGTTCAATTTCCAAAAACAGGGCAACAGGCCCCACATGTACTGTATGGCTATTCAGATGCATTTAATGTGTCTGACCTTCAAGCAAGTGCATTTAGCACATGCTCCCTAGGACTAAGGCCAATAGGCAAGAGTCCTTGTAATAAAAACCTTCAGGAAAGAAAACAACAAAGTATGCAAAACAAGGAATAAATACTTTTCTGTTGTGGGTGTGATTCCAGCTAATTGCGTAGCCTTTGTGATCCTCGTCTGGAAGACGCAAATGTCACAATGCACTTAGGGGCTGATCCATAAGAGCAATTTAGAGATTGCACAATGCCATCTACATGACAGATAGGATTGCTACTCTGCCATGTGCGGCTAATAAGGTGAGATATCAGGCATGGCACTTGCCCTTAAGGGGCTTACCATCTTGGGGGAGATAGCTCATAAGTACATATGATAGTGCTGGGGAGCATGTACTAAATGCACTTGCTTAAAGGCGTTCAGACACATTATATGCATCTGAATGGCCATACAACACATAGGAGGCCTGTTGCCTTGATTTTGGAAACAACCTGCCTTGGAAATGCGTAGCCTTATTAAAGAAATGGTGGAGCGACACCCAGAGGTTAAGAAGCACACTTTGTTAGGATTAAATGAATACTGTCTGTTGCCGGAGTTTGCACTCCCCAGGACCATGTGTGTTTTCTTTGCTGACCATGTTTGTAGAGCATTAGCTGTGAAATGCTAAAAGATGTGAAGGCTGTTGACCAATGACCTTTAACAGCAGTTTGAAAACACACGTAATGCAAAAGATGAAATGTTTAATTAAATGTTTAATGTAAAATGAACAACTGAGTCCTAATTACAGATATAGTGAAGAGGGACTTCTTTGCAGTGGCTACATTTAGATTTACGACTAAGACTTGACTCATATTTTATATGATACCTATTAAAAACTCAGAGAACTTATTACACATCTTAATTTGAGAATCAATGTGATGTCACAGTATATGACTAATAATCTTTTAATATTAGCACTTTTATTTTAAAATTAATTAATTAATTGGCTGCACTGGGTCTTAGTTGTGGCATGTGAGATCTAGTCCCCTGACCAGGAATCAAACCTGGGACCCGTGCATTGGAAATGCAGAGTCTTAACCATTGAATCACACTTAGCACTTTTATTTTTAATAATCAGTAAGGATTTTGCTAGAAAGAAAAATATTTGCCACTAGTCAAGTAGGTTGAGTATATGACTAATTTTTAGAGGGAGATTTTTCTGAGTTCAAATATGAACTATATCACTTATTAATTGGATGTATTGGAAATGCAGAGTCTTAACCATTGAATCACACTTAGCACTTTTATTTTTAATAATCAGTAAGGATTTTGCTAGAAAGAAAAATATTTGCCACTAGTCAAGTAGGTTGAGTATATGACTAATTTTTAGAGGGAGATTTTTCTGAGTTCAAATATGAACTATATCACTTATTAATTGGATGCGAAAGTGAAGTCACTCAGTTGTGTCTGACTCTTTGCGACCCCATGGACTGTACCAGGCTCTTCCGTCCGTGGGATTTTCCAGGCAAGAATACTGGAGTGGGTTGCCATTTCCTTCTCGAGGAGCTCTTTCTGACCCAGGGATTGAACCCGAGTCTCCCACATTGTAGGCAGACGCTCTACCATCTGAGCCAACAGGGAAGCAAAGTCTTAGGTAATTTCTTAGTTTCCTAGACCCTGTGTCCTTTTAGTGTCCTGTACCCCACACCTTGTAGATTGTTATGGGGATCAAATAAGATAAGATGTGCAAAGTGCCTGGCATACAACAAGTTGCCACAAATGTACTTCTCTTCACTTTTCTACTTTTATTATATGTTGTTCAAATTATTGTCACATTCAGAAGATATTGAATTTACTTGTCTGTGTGATTAGAGACAGTTTTAGAAAATAGTAGGAGATGGTATGCATATTTATTTCAAATCCTCAATATGAGTATTGATTGTGTATGTGTGTTGTGTGGCCTGGAATTTGGAATGAAACTTTCTTCAAATCTTGCAAAGCCTTTTCTACACAGAACTTTTGAGGGACTATGACTTCAGAGAGACATCTTTGTATAGAATGGAGAGGCTTCTCTCTTTCTCCCTGATAACTCAAGGCATTCTTCATGTAGAGGTTACCCAGAGCCCCTGACCTTCAGCCCTCTGTATTCCGGAACATCAGAATACAGATCGAGACCTGGCATTAACTTTCTAGTCACTTTGATATTAGATTGATTCTCCTTCCATTTGCTTATTTATTGAATACATTTTTTATGTTTCCGTGCTAAGGAAGAAGAAAATAAACTACCCTTTAAAAAACGATTTAAAGAGTCTATCAACCTATCCAAATTTTCAATACCCAGGCTACCTTGTGTTTTGTATTACATTTACTAGCATTAGTGGTTTAAAACGTAATCACCTATCTTGTAGGCAATATATTTATGTACTGAAATTCTCACCTGTCAGCAGCTGTGTGTGTTTTTTAAGGCTTATATAGTTTCCATTAAAACTTAATCTCACCTGATACTCATTTAAAAGGATCCAGTACCCTCCCCAAGGCAGCTTTAGTTCCAGTGCGTGTGTGCTCAGTCTCTTCACTCATGTCCAACTCCTTGGGACTCTAAAGACTCTAGACCACCAGGCTGCTCTGTCCGTAGAATTCTCCAGATAAGAATACTGGAATGGGTTGCTGTGACCTCCTCCAGGGGATCTTCCCAACCCAGGGATTGAACCTGCATCTCTTATGTCTCCTGCATTGGTAGGTGGGTATTTTTACCCCTAACACCACCTGGGAAGCCCTTAGTACTAGACCTACTTCCAAAACATTTTAGAAAGGTGAAATTAGGTTAAAAAAGGCCATCAAAGGAAAGTTTGGAAAGAAAGGCTGGTCCTCCAGTTTGCCTTGGGAACAATAAGGAGGTGTGATAAAATAAAGATACTCTCAAAGATATTCACCTTCTAATCCCTGTAACTTGCAAATACGTAGCTAATGTGGCAAAGGGGAGTTAGATTAGTGGAATTAAGGTTGCTAATCAACTAATCATAAAAATATAGAGATTATTCTGGACTACTAAAATAGGCCCAGTGTATTAAAAGGGTCTTTGAAAGTCAAAGAGAGAAGCCAAAGACGAGCTTCAGAGAGAGGTGCAACTGAAAAAGAATGGTCAGAGAGATCCAGTATTGTTGACTTTGAAGATGGAGGAGCCAATGAATGCAGGTGGCCTCTAGAAGCTGGAAAAGGCAAGGCAGGGAATTTGTTCCAGGGCCTCCAGAATGAATGCTGCCTTGCAACAATATTGGGTGGATTTAGCCCAGTAAAACCTGTGTTCGATTTCTAATCTATACAACTCTGAGATAAATTGTGGTGTTTTAAACCACTACATAGGTGGAAATGTGTTACAGAAATAGGAAGTTAAAACGGAAAGTTTCTAAGTAATTTTTATGTATAAGAGGCTCTGGTCAGTTTTTAATGCTAGAGGGCCTTTTGAGTCAATTTGGTATCAAGAGTGCCCCCAAAACTCCAGGCTGGGATGTTTCGCTAGACTTTAGAGTATGATCTTACTTAGGCACTCATATCTCCATATTCCATTCAGCAGAGTCCCCCATAAATCTCTTTTGCTGTAAAAAATAAAGAAATAAAATAGAAATATTTCTTTCTATAAAGGAAATCTGCAAAATTATGTGCATTAGTTTAAGAAAAGTAAGCCACCGGTAAAATTCTTATCTTGTTTTATTATCCTTGTTCTCACTGTTCTTACTTCTTCCTTGCCATCTTCTGCTTATTATTTACTTTTAAAAAAGCATTTAATGTAAGGGAAAGGACTGCTAGTTTCAAACCCTGAAGTTCTTTGCTAATGCACTGAAAGTAGACAGCCAGAGCAATTTGAGCCTGTCTGTCAAGTTGGTCAAGGTGGAGAGTAATGTGGTCTGGGGTTCCCTGAGCCCATTGCACCTTTGACCTTTTCTGTTGAGACTATTGATCTAGGTTAATAGTTAGCACCAGTTGTGCTGTTGGAGTTGTGGGCCTGTGTTTGTGTGTGTGTGTGTGTGTGATTCCTCATAGAGTACAAATGAGGCTCTGGCTAACTCAGAGGGCAATTGGTCCTTTTATAGTTTTCCAAGATCAAAGTGAGGAATTAGAATAGATGGGTCCTGACAGGCAGGGGGAAGATTCATTTCTGGAATGTTTGCAGTTGTATCAGCAACAGAGCAGTGGGTCTGGTCACAGAGTCAATTCTGTCTTTCACACTGGGAACTCTGCTCACCAGAGGGCTGCCCACAGAGTCAGGTGGGTTAGGGATTGCTGGATAACAGTATAATTCCTGAGGTTAGTGAACCAGTGAGGTAGGGTTAGCTCTGTTCTACCTACTCTATCCCCACCCTCCATCTCTATCACCCTCAAAATTATCATCCCACTAACTGGGTGCAGAATGAGATACACAGTAGGTCAGTGGGCTGAATACATGAAGAAGCTTGGTTATGCTCTCTGACTGAGTGAAATGTAGGCTACAGAACAGAGAACATTCTCCCAAATACTCCCAATGCCTACAGCTGTCTCCTTACCAGCTCTTTACTATGCAGGGGAGTTTTCTTTTTCTTCCTATTCTATGAGAAGCACTCATGTTCCATCTTGAGCAACTTCCCACCTCTTTCAGCTCATCTTCTTCTGTCCTCTTCACCTCTTCCAAGCTACTCTCTCCAGAAGTCTAGTTGTTCATAACTCATTCACTCACTCAACAGATATTTATTAAACTCCTACTGTGTACTTTGGATTCTTTTCCCCTTTCTACTTTAACCTGTCAGACTGTTCTTTTCTGCTTTCTCCTGGGAGTCTGACGTTGTTGGAGGCAGTGGTGCTTGAAAGAGAGGAGAGGGTATGGTTGACATGGAATTGGGATGGCAGGCAGGCAATTTTAAGTGCAGAAAGACTAAAGAAAAGTAGATGAGTACATGGGCTAATTTAGGAGACTCTCACTCACTAAACCCTGTGATGTCCAAATATTATATGCTGCAACAGATCCTTAGTAAAGAATAATCCCAGGAATGATTTGGGATGTTTCTGTTTGCTTCACGGAACATACGTGTTTGTCACATCTCCGTCACAACTTTTTAAAATGTAGAACTAAATCATTCCTTAAACATTCTTTTAATCTACAAGAGAGTTCATGTACCAATTTATGAATCTGTTCTCACACTGATGGACATTTGGATTATTTTCAGGCTTATGTAAAAGGTACGTATAGCAATGAGGCTGGGTGTACTCACCAAAAACTGGAGAGAAAAGAATCTTGGACTGTACCTTGGAGTGCTCCATCATTAAAAAGCTGGGTAGAGAATGGAAATCTCCTTGGTGAAAAGAGACCAAGAAGGAACTACCTACAAGGTAGGAAGGAAACCAAGAGAGTACCATGTCCTGGAAGCCAAGTAAGAAAAGTGCACCGACCATTGAGAAAAGAGAACTGATCACGAGAACCAACCACGGGACAGACCTTTGGTGACCTTGATAGGGCACTTTGGATGGAGTGGTGGAGGTCAAAGCCTGATGAGAGTGGAATGCAGAAACCCTCTAACTGCTCTCTGAGATTCTAGTCTCTCTTCAAATACAGCCATCCTATCACAACCCCTAATTATCTTTCTGAGTTAACAGGTCAGGTCTTGTGACTCCCTAGCTTCTTTTTCTTCTGCCTCAAGAATTAAGTTCCAACTGTTCAGTACGACATTTAATCTTTACTTTTTACTGTTATTTTTCTGGCATCTTCTTCGGAGGCTGCTCCACCAACCCTGAGGTCCCATTGGAGCTACCACCAGTTTCCGAATCTCATACTGCTCTCAAACGTGTTACTTGGAATGCCCTTCCCCAAACCCCTTTGTACTCTCACAGAATTCTAAGCATGTATCTATCAAAGTTTCATCATCGTTGTTGTTTAGTCGCTGTGTCGTGTCTAATGTAATTATTTATGTGATCGTCTCCTCCAACCAGTATGTGAGTGCCTGGAAGGCAAAGATCATTACTTAGTTTTTCAACCCTCTCCAGAGTCAAAGAGTAGAGACAAACATCGAGCAGATTTTCATTAAGTGTTGGTGGAATAAATAAGCCTGTGAAAAAAATATATGTACGGTATATTATTTTAGATAATTTTAGTGGAAACAAATCTTAGTTCTCTGAGGGTGGTTTTAATTTTTAGAACTAGCCAAAGGCTGTTTGGCATTAAGTCTGATGAAGAAGTTGGGAAATATAAGTTTTTATTACAAATGAAGTGTAGGAAAAAATTAAGCATGGCTGTTTTGTGATGACACATTTTGTTATATGGCTCATAAAGGGCACTAAAGTTTACTGGCACTGATTTCTTAAGGCAATTTCACAGATGAATTTCCAAAAACATTTTGAACAGTGACAGTATTCCTGGACTAAGTACTTGGTTTTTCAGAATGACTATTTTGAAGGAAAAGATTTACTTGAATCTGTAAGTTCTGGTGTCTGTGTTAAAAAAAAAAAAGTATCATTCTTTTTCAGTCATATCTTATTCTCTGGAGTGTATTTTTATAAGCTAAATTTCACATTCTCTCCTGTGTGTTTAACTCTTTTTTTTTTTTTGTAGCTATTATTTTCGATTCTTTCTTTTGTAGGCATTATCTTTCAATGCAGCAGCATTTGAAACCTCTATTAAAAGTGTTTATTTGAAAAAAACTATTCATAATACCATTAACTAAGACCAGACTTAACACCAATTCCAGTGGCTGATCTCTACCCCAAATGGATATATGGCCATTTGTTATGATCTTTTGTTTACTGATTTTCAAGCAGTTTTCAATCTGTGTGACACTGATCACATCCAAGTCAATTTGGACTAATTTCTTGAGTCACTTTTCATGAAACAGTGTATCAAACGCTTTACCAAGTTCAAATGCGTAACATCTGCTCTCCTTTCCCTGATAATTTTACAGTCCTCTCAAGAAGTCAACTGCTTTATCAAGTACAGAATGTGTTTTATAAGTCTCCATTATTTTTGCCCATGATTCTATCACCTTTTAGAATTTCGTTTCTCAACTTATTTGCCAAGTCTTGGTAAAATACTTATTAGCTAGGCATCTGATACAATTATTCTTCTGGGGCAACACATTGTGACTCTAGGTTCACTTGGATTAGATCTATATATAATCTTTTCTGTTATTATGATTTAAAAGATGCATGCAATAAAATCTGTGCTAGTTATTTTTGTTCATATCCTGAGAGAGATGTTACTCAGACTTGCTGATTGGTATATGTTTTGAGGTTTGAAGTATTCACTTACCTGCTTTTTGTCATTAGCTGGATTTTTTTCTAGATGCATTTTATGGTTCTCCATCTTTACCATATGTTAAATGGATATTATGCTTGCAACAGCATGCCTTACAGAACAGTAAAATGTCTGTGCATATACAATAAGTTGACTCACGCAGCCTTTGGATACAAATTGAAGTTTTTGATGCTTCTGTCATCTCATTGATATAGGTGAGCTGTGCTCAATAACATTTGCTTTCAAGGGCTTGGGGGTAATTACTGTGTACATACACTGAGAAAAGTTTGCTTTATAATTAATTTTTCAAGCAAATTCAAGAATATTCCATGTAAATAATGCATTTTTTATGAGTTAGGCCCCGGGTCATTGTGTTTACTGATAGAGTTCAATTAATTGAATAAATATGAAGATCCTGTTTTTAGAGTACCCTTGTACAGGTTAAAATGTAGTGCTACAGATGTTTTATTAACTTTTACAGATAAGTTACTGAATTAGCAAGTTGTATAAGAATATAATAAACATGTTTGATAGAGTCACATAAATTAAAACATTGGTTAGGATTTTTCAAGGATTACTTGAGCATTAATTAACTGACAACTAGAACACCATTTTTGACATCCTGAAATGTCCTTTGGTTAATCTTATATACATTATAGATTAGTCTGTTTCTCCTTCTTTATATAAAATATTTAGCTTTTGAAGTGTTTTGACATATGGTAAACTCCAATAAGAAGGCAGATTTTTTTTTCAGTTTTGAGAAATGTAAATATATCATTCTGCAAGAAATTCCAAAATGTTGGCTATGGGACAATGGAAACCACATGTAGTTTTTTCTCCAAATCTCAATATACAAGTAACTGCTTTCAACACATCTTTTCTGTCTCCAGTTTTAATATTAACTACTTGATTAAATGTTAAACAGAGCAAAGGCCATTTTTGTCAGGTGTCACTAATATTCATATTGTTTCCAAAGGATGAAAATCTTTTAGTTTTAAGTATTTACCACCCTTTTGTGGTTCAATGATAATTAATTGGTATTGGAAATATCAACTCTTTTTTTTTAAGATAAATTTTTATTACAAAAATTTTCAAGTAAACATAACAGTAGCAAGAAGGATATAACAACCCCCCACACAACCTTCATCTAGCTTTTTTTTTTTTTTTTTACTTTACAGTACTCTACTGGTTTTGGCATACATTGACATGAATCCGCCAATTTGAAATTCTAGAATTGGAGATTCATTGGCTCAATAAAAGCTATGATGTTTTGTTTTGTTTTTAATTACTAAATGGCAACTTTACAGTCTTTCCTTTAGATCCATAATTTTGAATATCAATTTTGGAAATAAATAATGCTTTTCTAAAATCAAGGTTAAATTTTTTTACTTTCAATGTTACATTTACAGATATTACACAAGTTCTGTTTATTAAGACAATCCATCAATGACCATAATATTTGTATTTCCATAAATAAAAGATATCGCCAACATTTTAATGGCGATGGGAGGAATTCACATTTATATACACCATGCTTTTCTAAGTTTGAATATTAATTTCACTTGAAAAGTAAATCTGAATCTTGGAGGCTTTTTCTAAGGATAAATGATTTAAAGTTAGTAGGACATACTCTATAAATGAAAGTGTATGCCTTGGAATCAATGATTCAAAGTCAAGAAATGGTATTATGTCAGAGGTCAAACAGAAAGACTCAGAGAGTAAACGTATTTAGGATTCACTTTCTTTGTATAAATATTTAAAATGATGCATCAATATATACAAACGAAGAGTGCATTATTCTTTGTGTATAAGTAAAATCAGAAGACTTCATTTTGTTTTCATAAAAATATAGCAACTCTTTCACAAGATGCCAATCATACACATGAGTTTTTTTAAAAGTCAATTTTCTGCAGAGTTCCAAGTTTTTCAGTTTATTTGAATACATGTTTTGTTGCCTGTTGTTATTTACAGATATTCATATGCTTAAAATATTTTTCTATTTCTGCTAAATTTATGAATTATTACATAAACATGGGAATACTATTAATACATTCCTTATAACATATGACTTTTCTATTTCTGAGATTTTCCTTTATTAGTTAAGAGCTAAAGCACGTTAAAAGATGTATTATGCAAGCATTGTAAACAGATGTCTGCAAATGAAAAGGCTAAATATGAGATAAGAGCTTTTTTAGTTTTTAAAAATAGAAAACAAGTGAGAATTTGTGTCAAAAAATATTGTATCTTTATAATATAAAACATGAGCAATACAGAGATAAAATAATATCTAAATTTATGAATATTTTTAAACATCAGAAGATTCTTTCTAGGCCCTGGATAAGCAAGGACTCTGCTCTAATTACTTCACCAGGCAAATTCATCCACTGTTGGATTATTCTCAAACAAAATATTTTTTTAGGATTCAGACTAAATATATCATTTTTTGATGTTTATTACTATTTATATCAATCCTCTCATAAAATGTGAGTAAATCATTTTTCTTTTCATTTCTTATTGCTTTAACTATTCATTCATGGAGCAGGGAGGGAGGGTAGGATTGTGGTACAAAATAAGGATGGTATTTTTGTGTTTTGACAGAACAATTTGGAACGTTTTGCCTTCATGGTTTTCAAAGTATAGGTTTTTGTCAAGATGTTAGCTCTAGTCACATAGATGAATGAAGAAAGCAGCTTGTAAGTGATTGAAATTTTACTCTTACTACTTTCTAAGATGTATGTTTGCTGCAAAAGGTTAGATGATACCTGTGTTAGAAGACTCAAGGGGTTGATCAAATCTAAGAAATACACTTTCAAATAGTATATACAAAATGAAAAATGAATACACTTCAGACTTCCTTATACTTTTGAAAAACAGACTCATATATGTTATTATTGCTTACTAATTGCCATACTGATCTTCACATTGTCAATTTGTTTTATATCTTGTAAAACATCTAGTTATTTGGTTTTAAACTGATAACTTTGAGAATAATTATTCTTTCTTGTCCTAGGTATCTGAATTGAACTAGTTGAAATAAAGGGAAACAAAAATCTTTTTTCTTCTCTGTAGAATATTGTTTTCTGTTTTTATGTCTGAGTGGTTGTTGTAAATACAAAAAACTCTGTTTTCTGCAGTATCCTCAGAGAGTAGGGACAGGAAAAATAAAGGAAGATTCTTCTTCTTCTTATGCACCCCCTTTAACTTAATAATAATTAATCTTTAAGTTAAAGTATAACTGGAGCAAAATTTCTTATTTCTTAATTTGGAATTTAGGACCCCCTGTGGCAGGGGAGAGGTACAAGGGGGTACAAGATACCCGTACGAGACTGGAAGAGACAAAGGGCAGAGGGTGATACATAAAATATTTAGAAAATGATGGGAAACATTTGTAAAGTGAATCTGCAGATATCTCGTTCATAAAGGACAGGCTGTGGTGCCGTGCATGTTCAAATATTTAGTAAATAATGTTTGTTACTTCTGCTTGTTGATTTCAAGTTTTTCTCTGTGGTATGTGGCACTAATGTGGAATAAACTGAAAGTGTTTTTTTTTTTTTTTTCATTTTAATCAAGTCTCTAGAGTTAAGCTGTGTAAATAAGTACTCAATTACCTATTTTGTATGCCTGTGGTATTTTCATGTTCTACTGATATGGTGATGAAGCAAAATATTGATTAGATTGTTTTAAATCTCTAAAAGAATTGAATGTCTTTCTCATAGTCTTATACTGTAAAGCAAGTTTTAAAAGTGAAAATATTGAAATTAGTTTTCCTCGGATATTTACAGATATTATCTTTCATTTAAATGCACTTAAGATGACTGTAGTCTGTTCAGTTCTAGAAAACTTTGTTGTTGTTGTTCAGTTGCTAAGTCACGTCTGACTCTTTGCCACCCATGTGGACTACAGCCCACCAGGCTCCTCTGTCCATGGGATTTCCCAAGCAAGAATCCTGGAGTAGGTTGCCATTTCCCTTCTCTAGGGGATCTTCCCAGACCAGAGGTGGAACCCATGTCCCCTGCACTGGCAGGCAGATTCTTTACCACAAGGTCACCAGGGAACCCCCCCTAGAAAGCTTAGGAGTGTTTCTAAAGGTAATTTCTTTGAACTCTATTTTTCATAATCAATCACTTGATTAGTTGTACACTTTTAAGTATCTCTTCAGTTGTCAACCTGTTTTTTGTTTTTATAAGTATAGTTGATTCACAGTGATTATGTTTATTTCAGGTATACAACATAGTGATTTGATATTTTTGCAGATTATGTACCATTCAAAGTTATTATAATATTATTAACTGTATTCCCTGTGCTATACATTATATCCTGTGACTTATTTATTTTATAATATATACTTATTTCCATTTATAATTGAATTATACTTCTTTCATTGAGTGATCAGAATGCAAAATATACACAATGATACAGAAAAGAGATATACATGCACTTATGTCTGTGTTCAGTTCAGTTCAGTTCAGTTCAGTTGCTCAGTCGTGTCTGACTCTTTGTGACCCCATGAATCGCAGCACGCCAGGCCTCCCTGTCCATCACCATCTCCCGGAGTTCACTCAGACTCACGTCCATCGAGTCCGTGATGCCATCCAGCCATGTCTGTGTAGGTGCATGAAATTCAAATAAATAAATAAATTTCAGTTATTGACCTTGCTCCTCCACTGTATCATGTGCGGGTGAATTAGCAAGGGTGAGACCTCCACAGCCAAGGGTGGAGAGGGCCTTCATTATAAATCTGCAGAAACAGAGAACGCCACAGAGCTGTAGCTGTACCCAGAGGGAGGAGCGGTTCCAGCCACTTACGAGTCAGTGGCTTGAGCTCAGAAGGCTGCCCTGTGGTCCTGAGCAAATCACCTTGCTCTTACTCTTGTCTTGAAACCTAAATCTGAGATATTCCCATACTTCACAGGAGTGCAGTGGAAAATAAGTAACAGCTGGTGCATCACATATATGAAGCACTCTCATTTTCCAGAAATGTTGCACAGCATCCTTTTGTGAAGAGTTCTGCGTATCAGCTGTTTGGATTTTGGTGACCATTTCTAAAACCGCCGAAAGGAGGGGTCTCAGGGAACCCAGACAAGACTCTTCTCTCTTTCTCTCTCTCTCTTTTCCCCTTCCTCCTTTCTCCCTACACCCTTCCCTTCATATATTTCATTCATAGCTATTTTAAGAGAATTTCATTCTGGTGACATAATTTTGAATAAAATAGTAGGTGACTAGTACAATGTTCTCCTTTGGATACTTGTCAAGAATTATTTTTAATTTTCAAATAGGACTTCAACAGTGTACAGTGTGGCGATATTCAGAATACTAAAATGTCAGGACTGGAAGGGATCTCAGCAATTATGCTGTGTAGTATCTTCTGTTCCTAAGAAATGAAGATTTGCTTTTAAGACATATAGAAGCAGAGTATGTCCAAAAGTTTCTTTATACAACTACTGTGATTATCTTTCTCCTTATTATAAAAGCAGTACATGTTCTTTGTAGAAAAACCCACTTGTAATCTTATTATCTAGAGAAACCACTAATAACATTTTCCTATATATACCTCTTGTCTCTTTTTTCTATACCTGTATACAAAGATTTTTACCATATTGGAACCATGTGGTTCATATATATAGTTTTACAAAAAGATAGCTTTAGTAGTTTCTAAAAATAAAACAAATTGCTTGCAAACAATTCTAACTGTACAGAAAATAGGAAGTAAAAAAAAATCACTTGAGATCTTTCTATCCAGAGATAATCACTGGTTAAAATAATGATGACATATGCTAAGAAGTAGGTAGTTAATATGGAGAAGGCAATGGCAACCCACTCCAATACTCTTGCCTGGAAAATCCTATGGATGGAGGAGCCTGGTAGGCTGTAGTCCATGGGGTCGCTAAGAGTCTGACACGACTGAGCTACTTCCCTTTCACTTTTCACTTTCATGCATTGGAGAAGGAAATGGCAACCCACTCTAGTGTTCTTGCCTGGAGAACCCCAGGTACAGGAGAGCCTGGTGGGCTGCCGTCTATGGGGTCGCACAGAGTCGGACACGACTGAAGCGACTTAGCAGCAGCAGCAGGTAGTTAATAATAAAAACATTCTTCTAGATACTAGTTGATGCACAGATACTCATAGAATACTATGTCTGCATATATTGATGATGGAAAATATACTTTTTTTACTCAATAACATCATGTGGACATAGTTCTATATCAATAAATATAGGCTAATACTATAATTTTTGCTGACTGCATTATATTTTCTTATACAGATAAATCTTGTTTACTTAAAACATTTATTGATAAATACTTATTACCAATTTTTCTATTATAAACAGTGCTATAATAATTGTTTTTATAACTAAATAATTGTGTACATCTTTGATTCGTTTCTTATGCAAATTCCAGAAGTGTAGTGTTGGATTAAAGGCTGTACTTGATTATACTCCAATCAGCTAGGTCTGAGAAAGGCTGTGCGCGTATGTGTGTGTTAGTCACTCAGTCATATCCAACTTTTTGTGACCCCATATTGTAGCCCACAAGGCTCCTCTGTCCATGGAATTCTCCAGGCAAGAATACTGGAGTGGGTTGCCATTCCCTTCTCCAATGAGTCTATTTCCCCGTGAGTCTTACCAACTTTGAAAATTATAATTTGATATATGCATTTATTCAAAAAAGCATCTTATTTCTGTTTTATTTTATATTTCTTTACTTTCTAGTGAGGATAAGTATTTCCCAAGTTCTTGTTGGCTATTTATTATACTTCTGCTGTGAATTGTTATGTGCCATTTGCCAATTTTTAAATACAGATATTCACCATTATGTATTAAATATGTAATGCCATTGTGTCACATATGTGGCATTTTCTTTAGTAATTTGCATGATATTTTCACTTTTTTCACAATTTGTACATATTCTTTTTGTGTGTATATAGAAGCTATTCAGTTTTAGTGGTCACATATCAATGTTAACTCTTTAACTGTCATTTGCCTTGCAAATAGTTTTTCAGCTCTATTATTATTCATGGTATCTTTTACTATATATGTCTTTAGTTTAAAAATATGTATTTACAAAGTCTACCTTTTACTTTATAGCTTCTAGGTTTCCTGCCTTAGTTGAAAAGGTCCCCTACCACTACCTATTCTTAGAGTCACCTACATGTTCTTACAAGATGTGTGTTATTTAAAATTTTAATTCATCTGCATTAATTTTTGTATGGTTTAAGTTAAAAAGTCTAATTTTGTTTCTTCATATATTTAGTCCATTGTGTCAACACCATTTTCATGATTATAAATATCACTTTTTGCCTTTTATTTAATTATTTTTAATTTATTAAAAAATTTTTTTACTGTGCTGTGGGGCATGCAGGATCTTAGCTCCCTGGTCAGGGATCAAACCTATGTCCCTTGCAGTGAAAGTGTGAGTCTTAACCTCTGGACCACCAGGAAAGTCCCATAAGTATTGCTTTTATTGTATATTAAATTTATATATATACTGAGATTAACTTTTGGAGCCTCTGTTCTTATTGGTCAGTTTGTCTACTCTTCTGCCAATTCACACCATCGTGATTATCTGGGTCGTGAAGATCTTTTTTGTACAGTTCTTCTGTGTATTCTTGCCACCTCTTCTTGATATCTTCTGCTTCTGTTAGATCCATACCATTTCTGTCCTTTATCAAGCCCATCTTTGCATGAAATGTTCCCTTGGTATCTTTAATTTTCTTGAAGAGATCTCTAGTCTTTCCCATTCTGTTGTTTTCCTCTATTTCTTTGCATTGATCTCTGAGGAAGGCTTTCTTATCTCTCCTTGCTATTCTTTGGAACTCTGCATTTAGACGCTTATATCTTTCCTTTTCTCCTTTGCTTTTCACTTCTCTTCTTTTCACAGCTGTTCGTAAGGCTCCTCAGACAGCCATTTTGCTCTTTTGAATTTCTTTTCCATGGGAATGGTCTTGATCCCTGTCTCCTGTACAATGTCACGAACCTCTGTCCATAGTTCATCAGGCACTCTTTCTATCAGATCTAGTCCCTTAAATCCATTTCTCACTTCCACTGTATAATCATAAGGGATTTGATTTAGGTCATACCTGAATGGTCTAGCGGTTTTCCCTACTTTCTTCAATTTAAGTCTGATTGACNTTTTTCTTGGGGATGGTCTTGATCCCTGTCTCCTGTACAATGTCACAAACCTCCGTCCATAGTTCATCAGCACTCTGTCTGTCAGATCTAGTCCCTTAAATCTATTTCTCATTTCCACTGTATAGTCATAAGGGATTTGATTTAGGTCATACCTAAATGGTATTCTTTGCAGCCAAAGATGGAGAAGCTCTATAAAGTCGGCAAAAACAAGACCGGCAGCTGACTGTGGCTCAGATCATGAACTCCTTATTGACAAATTCAGACTGAAATGGAAGAAAGTGGAGAAAACCACTATCCCAATCATGAGAAAAACACCAGATAAATCGCATGTGAGGGCTGTTCTACAAAATATCTGATCAGTACTTCTCAAAACTGTCAAGGTCATCAAAATAAGGAAAGTCTGAGAAACTTGTTATAGCCAAGAAAAGCCTAAGCAGAAGGGATGAGAAAATGTAACATGATATCGGAGATAAGATTCTGGAGCAGAAAGTGGATGTTACCTTAAAACCAAAGGACTCTGAATAAAGTATAGACATTTTTTTTTAAAGCTGTCCCATAAAATAACTCTGGGCATAAATGGCTTTACTAGTAAATTCTAACTCACATGTAAGGAAAAAGCAATGCCAGTTCTACACAAAATAGAAGATGAGGAAACACTTTCATTTGTATAAATACACTATTGTTGTTTAGTCACTAGGTCACGTCTGACTCTTTTGTAACCTCATGGACGGTAGCCCGCCAGGCTCCTCTGTCTATGGAATTCTCCAGGCAAGAATACTAAAGTGGATGACCATTTCTTCGCCAGAGAATCTTCCTGACCCAGGGATCCAACCCAAGTCTCCCACATTGCAGGCAGATTCTTTACCATCTGAGCCACCAGGGAAGATCACACACACATATATAAACAAACTGTAAAAGAATCATTAACCTAAGTGTAAGAATTGAACAAACATCGGAGAAAATCTAAGGGACTTTGAGATAGGAACAGATTTCCTGACTACACAAAATCGCATGAACTCTAAAAGAAAAAATTAATAAATTGGATTAGGTTAAAGTTATAAATGTTTTCTCTTCAAATGACACCAAAAATAAAATGAGATGTCAAGACACAAACTGAGAGAAAATATTTGTGAGACATATATTCGTCAAAGGACTTGTATGCATAATAGTAAGGAACTCTTACAACTCATTTGTAGGAAGATAACAACCTAAGGAAAGTTGGAAAAATATTCCAACAGACACTTCACCAAAAAACAAATGAAACGTGAAAGTCGCTCAGTCATGTCCAGTGCTTTGTGACCCCCATGGACTGTAGCCTGCCAGGCTTCTCTGTCCATAGAATTCTCCAGGCAAGAGTACTGGAGTGGGTCACCATTCCCTTCTCCAGGGGATTTTCCTGACCCAGGGATCGAACCCAGGTCTCTCGTGTTGCAGATGGATTCTTTACTGTTTGAGCCACCAGGGAAGCCATATATGAGTGGCAAATAAGGCCTTCCCCAAAAGTCATTTATATGAATCATATATATTTGGTGAAGAGTAAATAAAATCGTTAGTCATTGGGGAAATGCAAATTAAAACAATGAGATGCCACTGTACCCACCTGAATGATTAAAATTGAAAATATTGAGAACACCAAGCATTGACAAGAATATGGAGCAACTGAAACCCTTTTGCACTGCTAGTGGGAGTGCAAAATGGTCCCAGCACTTCAGAAAACAGGAGGTTCTTATAAAATTAAGCATAGATTTACTGTATGACCCAGCAAATCCACTCCTGGGCATTTTCCCAAGAGAGAAAGTTCATACAAAGACTTGTATGAAATTAAAAGACACTTGCTCCTTGGAAGAAAAACATTGACAAACCTAGATAGCATATTAAAAAGCAAAGACATCACTTTGCTGACAAAGGTCTGTCTAGTCAAAGCTATGGTTTTTCCTGTAGTCATATATGGACGTGAGAGTTGGACCATAAAGAAAACTGAGCGCCAAAGAATTGATGCTTTTGAACTGTGGTGTTGGAGAAGACTCTTGAGGGTCCTTTGGACTTCAAGGAGGTCAAACCAGGCAATCCTAAAGGAAATTAACCCTGAATGTTCATTGGAAGGGCTGATGCTGAAGCTGAAGCTCCAATACTTTGGCTACTTGATGCGAAGAACTGACTCACTGGAAAAGACCCCAATGCTGGGAAAGACTGAGGGCAGGAGTAGAAGGGGGGTCAACAGAGGATTAAATGATTGGATGGTACTACCAATTCAATGGACGTGAGTTTGAGCAAACTCTGAAAGATGGTGAATGACAAGGAAGCTTGATGTACTGCAGTCCATGAGGTTGAAAGAGTCAGACATAACTTTGTAACTGTACAACAACAATGACAAAGACTTGTACGTCATGTTCATAAGAGGCAAAAACTGGAAACAATGCAAATACCCAGCCACTGGTGAACGGAGAAGCTAACTGTGATCTGTCCACACAGTGGCATACTACTCAGCAGTGAAAAGAAACAAACTGGGCTTCACTTGAGCTTTAGATCTTCCTCAGACAAATCAAAGGTAACCCATTAGGCTCCTCTGTCCATGGGAGCCTCCAGGCAAGAATACTGGAGTCGGTTGCTATGTCCTCCTCAAGAGGATCTTCCCAATCCAAGAATCAAATCTGTGTCTCCTATGTCTACATTGGCAGACAGGTTCTTTACCACTAGCACCAGCTGGGAAGCCCCAGTATGTACGTAAGTTTTACCTCAACAAAGGCTACCCAGAAAATTGGTCAAGGGATTATAAAAGATGCCCTCTGTGGATTATCTAGGTGCCAAACACATTTTCCCTGCCTTTATTGTATAACAAAAGTCCTGTCTCTCTGAGATATATGGTCTGACTCGATGGACATGAGTTTGGGTGAACTCTGGGAGTTGGTGATGGACAGGAAGGCCTGGTGTGCTGTGATTCACGGGGTCACAAAGAGTCAGACACGACTGAGTGACGGAACTGAACTGAACTGCCAGTTCAATCTTATGCTATATATGATATAATTTAATATTTTGACAAATATTATAGCTGTTTGATTATAATGCCAGAAAGACATTCTCAAACATGCAAGCAATTAAGCAAATATAGTACCATTGAGTCCTTGAATAAAAATTTAATAATAAAACTCAGGCAACAGAGAGCTAGGCTCTTAAGTTTATGGATTAGTTTGAACTCAGAAGAGAGGTCTAGTTTTGAGATATAGGTTTGGGGTTGATGATGTAGCAAAAGTCATGGAGTGCGTGAGCTTGCTTATAAAGAGAAGACATTATGCAAAGAGCAGGGAGCCTAGGGAAGGCCTGAGGAGCATCCATATTCCATGGTCAAGAAGAGCAGGGGGATCCCTGAAAATAGAACTGAAAGTGGAGGCTGAAGAAGGAGAAAACTCGGTGTTTGCTGGGAAGTAAAAAAGAGAATGTCTTAAGGAGACAGTAGTTACCTGTGTTAATCCTGCTAAGTGGAGAAGGCAGTGGCACCCCACTTCAGTACTCTTGCCTGGAAAATCCCATGGACAGAGGAGCCTGAAAGGCTGCAGTCCATGGGGTCGCTGAGGGTCAGACACGACTGAGCAAATTCACTTTCACTTTTCACTTTCCTGCATTGAAGAAGGAAATGGCAACCCACTCCAGTGTTCTTGCCTGGAGAATCCCAGGGACGGGGGAGCCTGGTGGGCTGCCGTCTATGGGGTCACACGGAGTCAGACACGACTGAAGTGACTTAGCAGCAATCCTGCTAAGAGGTCAACTTCAGAGGGGACTTGAGTCAAACCTACTGGGTTTGTTACAAGGAGGTCCTTTATGATAAGTATGTGGAAAGGTTCCCTGGGGGAAGGATATAGCCAAAAATCCAGCCCAGAGTGGGTCAAAGGGAAAAAAGAGATGTAGATGTCTCTATAGGTTGAGGTTAATTCTCTTGAAATGTTTGCCTGTGAAGTGAAGGAAAAAGTCAGAGCATAGACTTGAGAGTATGTGGGACCTAGAAGGTTTTTAACTTAAAAATACTGATATGAAGGCACCAGAAAAGAGAGGTTTGAGATATAGGAGAGGGGATTATAGTTAACTATTTTTTCAAGATTCTTGAGAAGACAGGGGAGGGAGAAGAGGCCTGCAGCCAGAGGGAGGGACCCTTGCTCAGCAATAAGAGGTCAGGAGAATGGTAAGCACAGATATAATAAGCATGTGACTGTGATGGCAAGATGTTCAGGTAACTACCACTTGCTAGAAGTAGGAGGTGAGGAGACTTGCTGGCAGAGAAGATGTAGGGCCCTGAGTCAGCAATTTGAGAAATGGAAGGTTTGCAAGCTGTGGGGCATCGGAGACATAGCTGATTGGAAACTCAGCACCTGCTAGACAGCCCTATCCTTCCTTGTGTTATGAGGCAAAAACGTCAATGAACATAGGTAAAATGGCTGAGTAAGCATCTAATATGTGAGTAATCTAGTAAACTGAATTATTTTAGGTAAAATCCAGGTAGGAGGGGTTTCCATAAACACAGTTTATGGACAATCTCTAGTGTAAACTTTTAATAGTCACATAAAAAAACAAAACTTTGAAAACTAGACTGATTCTACTCTACCATGCCTGGTGTAAAGTAAAAGTCAATGCCCACTAAAAATCTACAGAAGCATGGCTATACTATTTGCCTCTTAAGATATACAAAATTTATGCTAACTAAGTATATTGAAGTTTTTTCCCTACAGCTTTACCAGATAGTTCATTTTGAAGAAGTGCTGGGCAAAAGGGAAAAAAAGCATGAAGTTTGGAGTCAGATTGACTTAGTTTAAACCTAACTTTGCTGATTACCAAAATGACCATGGACAGGTCACTATTGCTGGATTTAGTTTGCTCATCTTTTAGATACCTGAATGGGTTTTGGGAGAATTGAGGAAAGTGATATATGTAAAATACCTAGGACTGTTCACAGTACACAGTTCGGGCTCAATTAGTTTATTCTTGTTTTACAGAATTTACAAGATTGATCTGCAGGGTTCACATAAATGATCTCTTGTTGCCTGTTCAATCAACCTGTAAACAATTATTGAACACCTAGTAGTTACTGGGTGCCTAGTCTTGTACTAGGGACTGTGGAAACAAAGAATGAACCTGACTGTTGCTTTAGAGCTCTTTGTACTGCACTTAAAATATATTTTCATATAAAATTTTTACAAACGCACACTTCTCGAGTCTGTTAGTTGCTTAACCGAGTTGACTATGCAGTATTTTAGCCCAGTGGCTGGCGTATAGGAACCACTTAACACATCTTAGTTTTCCTCTCCTCTCCTCCTAAGATAAGATACAAGCAATCTCAGGTTTATAACCAATTGATGTACAGATTTAGAATTACAGATAGCTTATGATAAGTGTGAAAACGAACTGCTGAAAGGCATGCCCATCTTTGGGGAGTTGACCTCTGGGTACAGACTTCGAAAGTTGGTTGCCTGTTGTGCCCTAAATAGCATCCTTGATGTGATCTAAAATTCCACGTCTTTTTCTGACCCTGCCTGTGTTTCCTGTGGTTTTGCCTCAGGGATATCCTTTCCATTTCCGAAAGCTGAGTTTCTGACACTCATATCTGTTTCAGATTTCTTGAGGTTCCTTGAAACAATTTTTTTCTTACTAAAATTCACAATTTGATGTACAATCTTTTTTCCGGCTCAGTAAGAGGGATAGTGTTCTCTGGAGCCCGTAAGAGGTCATTGCCTTATTGTATGATGCTGTAACCTTAGCAGTTCCTCTATGATTCCATCTTTCAGTGAATTCAAATTTTTTATGAAATTTAAAAAATTATGTGAATGCATTTCTCATTGTAAAAAATTAAAATACACAAGTTCAGACTATAAGATATCAAACACCTCACCTTTTTTTCCTCCTTATCCCTTCTATTTCTCATAAGTAACACTGTTAACACTTTGGGGAATATTTTTCCAGAAATTGTGTATTTTAATGCCTAAAAACTTTTGTATGAAGTGTGCATAGGTATATATATTTTTAATGGGATTATAGGACACAAATTTTTCCAAAACTGAGTTTTCTCACTTAATAACAAATGATAGAGGTGTGTGACATGCTTCATTCAGATCTATCACATTCTTTTTATTTAATTTTAATTTTTATTGATTTAGCTGCACCAAATCATAGTTATGGCATGTGAACTCTCAGTTGTGGCATGTGGGATCTCGTTCCCTGACCAGGGATTAGACGCAGGCCCATGCGTTGGGAGCACTGAGTCTTAGCCACTGGACCTGCCAGGGAAGTCCCATGTCTCATTCTTGTTAACAGTGACATAGAATCCTATACTACAGATAAAACATGATATATGTAAACAAGCCCCTGTTGGCATTCAAAACTCCTGACTTTTCCCCGAAACTTGGTTCTCCCACGGTCTTCTCTATTTTGGTTAATGGTGACTCTGTCAGTTGTTCAGGTCGTTAATCCTTTAGTCACCTCTCCCCATCTGCTTTTCCTTTTGAGCACTTGTCGTTTGACATATGTATGTTTGTTGGTTTATTATCTGTCTCCTTCTCACTGATGTAGTATTGACGGATCAAGAACGAGAGACACTGCTGGTGGAAAAAGCAACAAGCAAACCTGCTAAAAGAAAGGAAAGGTTTGAGAGCACACGCGCGCGTGTGTGTGTTTGTACCTTGGCCGGTACAAACTCCGGATTGTCTTCGCTCTGTAATTCTGGCAGGAATTTCAGGTCTTTACCCCTTAATCACTTGGTACTCCCATCTCTCAAGTGTCTGTTGGAGTCTTTTACCACTTACATCTATTCAGTCACTACGTCTTATCTCTTGCCCCAAATGTGCCTTCAACAAGCCTCCAGTTTTCTTTAATACCATTGCGTCACTCTACGTCAAAACATTGGCAACATTGGCCAAGATCATTGTCTAAAGCTTCCTAACTGGTCTTTCCCGTCAACTGTGTTCCCACCTCAGCTCTCTCAGTTCAGTTCAGTTCAGCCGCTCAGTCGTGTCCAACTCTTTGTGACCCCACGGACTGCAGCACAGCAAGCCTCCCTGTCCATCACCAACTCCTGGAGTTTACTCAAACTCACGTCCATTGAGTCAGTGATGCCATCCAACCATCTCATCCTCTGCTGTCCCCTTCTCCCACCTTCAATCTTTCCCAGCATCAGAGTCTTTTCAAATGAGTCAGCTCTTCACATCAAGTAGCCAAAGTTGGAGTTTCAGCTTCAGCATCAGTCCTTCCGATGAATATTCAGGACTGATTCCTTTAGGATGGACTGGTTGGGTCTCCTTTCAGTCCAAGGGACTCTCAAGAGTCTTCTCCAACACCACAGTTCAAAAGCATCAATTCTTTGGCACTCAGCTTTCTTTATAGTCCAACTCTCACATCCATACATGACTACTGGAAAAACTATAGCTTTGATTAGACATAAATTTGTTGGCAAAGTAATGTCTCTGCTTTTTAATATGCTGTCTAGGTTGGTCATAGCTTTTCTTCCAGGGAGTAAGTGTCTTTTAATTTCATGGCTGCAGTCACCATCTGCAGTGATTTTGGAGCCCAAAAATATAAAGTCTGACACTGTTTCCACTGTTTCCCCATCTGTTTCCCATGAAGTGATGGGACCGGATGCCATGATCTTCATTTTCTGAATGTTGAGCTTTAAGCCAACATTTTCACTCTCCTTTTTCACTTTCATCAAGAGGCTTTTTAGTTCTTCTTCGCTTTCTGCCATAAGGGTGGTGTCATCTGCATATCTGAGGTTATAGATATTTCTCCCGGCAATCTTGGTTCCAGCTTATGCTTCATCTAGCCCAGCGTTTCTCATGATGTACTCTGCATACAAGTTAAATAGCAGGGTGACTATATACAGCCTTGACATATTCGTTTCCCAATTTGGAACCAGTCTATTGTTCCATGTTCAGTTCTAACTGTTGCTTTTTCACCTGCATACAGATTTCTCAAGAGGCAGGTCAGGTGGTCTGGTATTCCCATCTCTTGAAGCATTTTCCACAGTTTGTTGTGATTCACACAGTCTAAGGCTTTGGCATAGTCAATGAACCAGAAATAGATGTTTTTCTGGAACTCTCTTGATTTTTTGATGATCCAGGGGATGTTGGCAATTTGATCTCTGGCTCCTTTGCCTTTTCTGAATCCAGCTTCAACATCTGGAAGTTCACGGTTTGTGTACTGTTGAAGCCTGGCTTGGAGAATTTTGAACATTACTTTGCTACTGTGTGAGATGAGTGCAATTGTGCGGTAGTTTGAGCATTCTTTGGCATTGCCTTTCTTTGGGACTGGAATGAAAACCGAGCTTTTCCAGTCCTGTGGCCACTGCTGAGTGTTCCAGATTTGCTGGCTCGGCTCAATACCCCTCCCCATATTCTTCATTCTGCCCTCAGGGTTGTGTTTTCACAGTATATATCTTAAAACGTCTAAGACTTTCCTTTACACATGCCTGTGAGTCAACTCAAGATCCCTCACATTGCCTGCAGAGTTCTGCCTATCTTTCCAGCCTCAAGATTTGCTCCCTGTGCCCTGCACTTCAGCCATGCAGATTTTCTTTCATTTCCTGTCTCAAGACCTTTGCACAAGCACTTCCCTGAAAGAAATGCCCTTTCTCTCCACCCTTCATATTACATAATTCAGGCCCCATCCTAACATATATTTTTCCTAGAAATGATTTCCATTACGCCACAAATCTTGCCCTGCTCTTCTCTTGTGTAACATTTATCATACTTGTGCTTACTTGGCTAATATCTCTCTGAGATATGTATGCTGTATGCCCCCTGAGAGCAGGGGCCATGCCTGGCTTAGTTACTGCCCAGTGCACAAGGACTTCTTAGCAAATGATTGCTGAATGAGTGAATGCAGTCTAAACTTAGGGAAAGTGAAAATTCTCTAAAATTACTGTTTTGGCTTTGATTTAAGAGATGATGATTTGGTGTAAACTTTCACAGATGAGACAGAAGAAGGCAACGGATAAGAGAAAACCTGATAGGACCAGGGTAGAACCATTTTCTATAACCTTTCCTTCACTGGGTCCACTGATGTCCTGGTAGAGCAGACCTAATACCAGAACCACGTTGTGGTTTATTGAGTCATTTCCCACTTATTGTGTAGCTAGACATAATTTAATTATATATAACTATGCCATTAATTGCTCAGAAATTAATTGTTTAGAAACTTGAATGTGATTCATTGCCTAGCATGAGGTTATTTCTCAGATAATCCCTTTATGGTCTTTATAAAGATCAGGTTAAAATAATGCCTTGAGTTATTCTTGAGGGCAGATACTTATTCAGTCTTAACTGACATTTTTTCAAGTGGCCTCTCCTGGAATAATTTTACCCCACTGATCTTTCCTACAATCAAATCATCAAAACAGACAATGTCTGGAGGAAAAATGAAAACAAAATATTCTGTTTTAATTCTTAATTTAACATTTTAATCATGTAACTTGGGTACAATTAAAATTAAAATGATACAAAGGTTTTTGAAGGAAGATAAAATATGATCTCAACTATAATTATAGCATTTTTAAGTTGGGGCTGTAATTTAAGAATTTAACTTTCGTATTTAAAATTTGAGGGTTTTGCATAAATGCAAGGATCCATAAACAATGATGGCATTCTCAATAGGAAAGAAATTAAAAGTAAAGCCACTGCTAACTTCTCCTACTATATTTAGGTACTCAGATAGAGAAGGATGAATTTAACTCCAGGATTCCTTATGACATTCAGGCACAAAGCACCAACAGGGAAGCTTATGACCATATTTGCTCTTTAGTCGGCTATGCTGATTACAGAAGAACTTATAAGCAGCTGAGGGTTTGATGAACTGACAATAACTTCTCTGCTCCCATTTTTATCTTCTTGATTGCTTATTTACTTCAGGAGTATGATATTTATTCTTCATAATATGCTAATCATAATTACTAAGGAAATCGCTGGTTATCTTGTCTGGCATTAGGCGACCAAAAGAAAGCCCAGGATGGAAACAAAAACATTTCAACAGAAAACAAAAGAAATCAGAATGGAGCACACTTTGATATCATTATGATTTGGTTCTTACAAATTATTATTAACAACTTGACTACAAAATTTCACTGTAGATATACAAGTCAGGTTGTCGCAACATGTAGATTAGAGTTTGCTTCCACTCATGACTGAGAATGTTTTTATGGAAGGCAGCAGTAATCAGTGCTCATTCTAACCAGAGACAGCCAGTCCTAATATAGTTCTGCATCTCTTGTCGCTTCTTTTTGCTTTTAAAAGTTTCTCTCCATTTTAGGTGCCTGACAGTCTCTATCTTTCCTTCTCCATTCTACCATGAAACATTTTGGTGGGACTGTAATTTCCTGGATTACCTCTGCTTGGAATATTTACATTTGTTATTTACTTTATCTCTACTTGAAACATTATAGGTTTTCTTCCCTGTTTACTTTAGAACATCAATGATATTTTTAAAGTGAGAGGCACTGTCCTAGTGCTTCTAAAAATAGACTATTGTCTACTTCACCTTCTGAAAAAGTGAATTCTGGATCTAAAATGAAAGAGGTTATGGAAGAAAGAAGAAAGCTGCCACTCAGTGAGTATTAGGAGAGAATAGAGAATATTTTCCTTTCAAGATCATGTAAACTAAAACAACCCTTAAGATGTATGAATGATAATAAACTTAGAAATTCTTTAAAATACTAGGAACATGGGAAAAAGAGATTTAAAATGAAACACAGTGAAATAAGTTGCAGTTATTTTGCATATAATTCTGAGAGACCTCTCCATATAGTCTAAGAAGAATCTGATTTATGAGGAAAATTTACCAACAAAATAAAACTGAACTTTCTCCCACATATAATTGATAAATAGCTTAGAAAACAATATTATTGAAACTAATAAAAACTGATCACCAAACCAAAATACCACAGATGTTCTGTACTGAACCAAATTAAGAAATCATTTGACATATTTGGGAACTGTATCTATAACAGACTTAAAATAATAGGCTTGCATGTCAATGTGGTCCCTTCTGAAACTCTTGAGTAGAAGTGTCAATGACTGTTTTTCCTAGATTGTTTAGAAGTTAAAACTGGCTTGGGGAATTGGGAGATTTAGAGAAAAACAAAGTCCAGTAGAACCTTTATATATTCAACCTAGATAGTATATTCAAAAGCAGAGACATTCCTTTGCCGACTAAGGTCCATCTAGTCAAGGCTATGGATTTTCCTGTGGTCATGTATGAATGTGAGAGTTGGACTGTGAAGAAGGCTGAGCGCCAAAGAATTGATGCTTTTGAACTGTGGTGTTGGAGAAGATTCTTGAGAGTCCCTTGGACTGCAAGGAGATCCAACCAGTCCATTCTGAAAGAGATCAGCCCTGGGATTTCTTTGGAAGGAATGATGCTAAAGCTGAAACTCCAGTACTTTGGCCACCTCATGCGAAGAGTTGCCTCATTGGAAAAGACTCTGATGTTGGGAGGGATTCGGGGCAGGAGGAGAAGGGGACGACCGAGGATGAGATGGCTGGATGGCATCACTGATTCGATGGACGTGAGTCTGGGTGAACTCTGGGAGATGGTGATGGACAGGGAGGCCTGGCGTGCTGCAATTCATGGGGTCACGAAGAGTCGGATATGACTGAGTGATTGAACTGAACTGAACTGAACCAATAAGAAATGAGAAGTAATTACGTATGTCTTCTGAACAGAAAATATTTCCAAGTCACAACACCATGATGAGGAGCAGTGAAATGGAATGGGATGTTTTAGGTTGAATATGAACAGAAGACTTTAAGAAACCTAATACACTATGTAATGTCTGCCAATGGGCCCAATGGGGGTCCATTTTTAAAGATGACACTGTGGTAGACAAACAATTTGGTTTCTGGAACAAACTATATATCTAACGTTTTTATTTTCATGTTGAATCATGTTAAGCAGAATAGTACACCTAACTTAGTATCAAAAGTCTCAACTCTGCCACTTATTAACTGTGTGATCTTTGGTAAATTGATAAGACTTCAGGAATAAATGAGGATAATAGCACTTACCTCACTGGGATGTTGTGAGGCTCAAAGGAGTTAACAAATATGAAAATGCTATACAAATCACAAGGAAAACCCTGAAATGGTAAAATGGTGGGACCCTTTTCTTTAGCTGAGCCAAACTAAAATGCCATAAATCAGTAGTTTACATCATATCCTTCTGAAATTCAAGAATTTCCAAATAGATTTAATATCTAAAGTATTTCAATGGAGGAACAGAGTATGTGGGAAAGTTAAGAGGGCATAATCAAACAAATTATGTGTTTATCAGTGGTCTAATGGTACTTGCATCATCACATTAAAAAGCCCACTCAGTTTTCTGGAGGTAATTCTGTATTAAATGTATCCAACTAACTTCTATGAAAGTATTTTTTGCTTGGTGACTTTAATCTCTGGCCAGAGTAACCATAAACTATTCTGAACAGTAGACAGTTCCTTTTTAGATTTCAACATCATGGCCACTCAACCTTTCTTTCTCATAGCAAAAATTTTTCAGATCTTGGCATCAAAAGTGCTGAAAATAATTGGCATTTATGTTATGATTTACTGACTCAAAATGAAAAACTGGTAAATTAAGTGAAAAAGGGACTAAATTTTTTGGGGGGCCAATTTAATTGAGTTAATAAGACAACTGTTAAAAATGGTTATGATTAATAAATAAAAAAATAAAAAAAATAAAAAATTAAAAAAAATGGTTATGATTATGTATTATAAATTTTCAAGAAGTGTTGAACAGAATGTAAATAGTTCTTTAGGTCAGCTTGCAAAGCACAATCTCTTTAATTCAGTCTGATTCTTTGCTGGGTGCCTTTACTACAGATACTCGTATTTTACACCTTGAGATGATACATCTTTCCTATTGTGACAATTTACTGAATTCTCATATCACTTTGATTCATCCCATGTGCATTTTGTTATGAAAGTTTGTATATAAATATCAGTCTGTTCAATTTCATCTGAAAATCTTGGTCTCCCTCCTCACCATGGAAGCAGGTTTAGATTCAAAGTGTCTTTTTAATTACTAGAACTTTCTTTATTATTTAGCAAATATATGCCGGCTATAAAGAAAAAAATTCACCCTCTAAGTCCTAATTATTGTGTGCAAAAAAAACGATTTTGTGGTCATATAAAGATTTTCTAGTTTTCATGTGAATGTAGTATGTTAATCTGTTCATAGTAGAATTGAGAATATTGTAATATTAATATTTTCACATAATAACCAGTGGGTTATGTGAAATTCTGCTGCTGCTGCTGTCACTTCAGTCGTGTCCGACTCTGTGTGACCCCATAGACGGCAGCCCACCAGGCTCCCCCATCCCTGGGATTCTCCAGGCAAGAATACTGGAGTGGGTTGCCATTTCCTTCTCCAATGCATGAAAGAGAAAAGTGAAAGTGAAGTCGCTCAGTCTGTCCGACTGTTAGCGACCCCATGGACTGCAGCCCACCAGGCTACTCCGTCCATTGGATTTTCCAGGCAAGAGTACTGGGGTGGGGTGCCATTGCCTTCCCCGTGTGAAATTCTATATGACCATAATTTCATATTAAAATAAGTAAAATAGAAGCAGTTTAAATATAAATTTTCTGTCACATCTGAGTTTTGAAATAAGATGGGATGAATTGAATTTTAGAAAAGCAAGGGGAACTACTAAAAGTATGTCCAAGTTGGTTGTGATCATTTCCTCCAGATGATTAAAAATAATATGCACTTAATTTTAAACATTTGTTTTTGGTTTTATTTCTTTGTTTTTACTCCCATCCCCACCACTCCATAAATGACTGAAATAATCATTTCTAAGTATTCTATAGATGACAACACTCATTGGTCTTTTTCTAACTTATAGACATGATTTTGAACATCACTTTTCTTTTTCTTTCTTTTTTTTTTTTTGCAAATTGGTTCCTTAAAGATTTCAGGTGCCAAATGTGTATACATGTTACATTATTCTTATCAGTGGGAGAACTCTTTTTGCCTTAAGAAAGAGTAAAAGATGAAATGATACATGAAATGGACAACAGCATATAAACTGAATGAATAGAACTAAGGAGAGTTAAAGGGAAAATATGAAAATATGATAAAAGAACAAAAGAAATAGAAAAAAAAAAAAAAAATCAGGTCCCAGGGCATTATTTTAGGATTCAGTAGACAATATAATTGGAGAAGGCAATGGCACACCACTCCAGTACTCTTGCCTGGAAAATCCCATGGATGGAGAAGCTTGGTAGGCTGCAGTCCATGGGGTCGCTGAGAGTCGGACACGACTGAGCGACTTCACTCTCACTTTTCACTTTCCTGCATTGGAGAAGGAAATGGCAACCCACTCCAGTGTTCTTGCCTGGAGAATCCCCAGGAAAGGGCAGCCTGGTGGGTTGCCGTCTATGGGGTCGCACAGACCCGGACATGACTGAGGCAACTTAGCAGCAGCCGCAGCAGATAATATAATAGAAAAAATAGGTACTAAAGTCCTAAGGATAAGTGAGAAAAAATAGCAAGAAGGCATATTTTAGGCAAGACAAGAATAAAAAAACAAAGGCTATAAGAAAACAAGATTTATTTTAAAATACAGGGAAAGTGTTAAGTCATCTGCAGTACTTTAAGGAAAATTGATTTGCAAGAACATAGAGGAAAAGACAGACAAGAACAAAAACATTTTAAAAATTTAAAAAAATTCTTATATTTTTATTTTTTGAAAAATAAGAGTAAGCAAATTATTTACAAAAAAGTAAGGTTTCTAGGACAAAATTTAGATCCTTTGAGTTTATGTTTTAAACTAATTTCATCAGAGTGGAAAAGAAACCTATTAAAGACACCATCTAAAGGTAAGGACCCAATCACAAGAATATATTTTAAAGGAAACTTTTTTTATTGTAACACCAGCTGTCCTAAAGGCTTTATAGAATGCAATTGTGGTTAAGCAGCATGCCTGCTGCTGCTGTAGGAGTTATAGCCAATAATAATGTATTGACATTTATATGGTTATGATGCTCTGACCTGAACTTGCTTAACCAGTGCACCAGTAATCACCAAGTATTTCACATTCACTGTAATGCCAAGATAAAAATAGCAAAGTTGATTAAATACAGTTAAATGTTAATATAAAATAATAAAGTTAAGTACTTCATATAATGTTGTTCCTGACAATTTGTTTTCCTCATTGAGTAAGTGAATGCAA
>SJYX01011861.1:319946-341340 GCA_006410675.1 Oreotragus oreotragus
TATTTTCATTGTATTTGCATGAGGGAATTTTAGATTTTGAGATTTCCTCATTGTCAATAGTACAAACAGTTGGTATGTATGATGGTAGTATTCTGTGTACCTCTCATTAAGCCTCTCTACCAGGCCTAAATGATATGATAGAAGGAAAATCATGGCTGTTATTTTTACTGCCTATGATATTTTTACTGGTACAAGTGCCATTTTTAGTTTCTGTTCTTGTGGTTTGGTGTTTGAGGCTAATATTTATCTTTTGGGACTAGGGAGTAAGAAATGGAATTTTTTAGTTCAGGACAATCCAAATTAGCTTTCGAAGACCTACAAGCAACTAGCATATGGAAAAACAGTTTAAATGCTATTCACTATGAGGGCATCTTAGCATTTCAAACTTACTGATGAAGTAAGTAATTCATACATAGCTTCCCCTCTCAGGGCAATTCTACCGCCCTGATGGACTTCCTGTGAGGGAAGAGTCAAAATTTCTAATACAAAGTTGAAATGTTTCTTGAAATGTGGAGAGTTAAAATAAACCACTTAGAAATCAACTCAATCTTCTTTCCATTGAAGTTTAAGTTGACCGCTATCCTATTAGTGTGGAAAACTCCACTTCCAGAGCCCAGAGTGACCAAGTGACCTCAGCTGAGCTGCAGAAATATTATACACACTCATGGTTCCAAATAAAATCCGCACATTTTGTTATTTGCTAACGTAGAGATATAATGCAGAGAAAACTCTAGAAAAGTTAAATGTTTAGAATTCACAGTGGGATTAAGAAGTATCTGATATATAGTAGGCCCCCAATAAATATTTGGTCAATGAATGAATGATGAAGTGAATTTAAATTTCACTGAGACTGATGCATTTCTAGTCCTTTTTTTTCTTATTTTGTCTTCTCATTTTATTTTCCCAGGTGCTCAGCAGTATTTCTTACCTACAAAAGAAGAAATACTAGGGACTTCCCTGGTGGTCCAGTGGTTAAGACTTCAACTTCCAATACAGGAGATGTGGATTTGATCCCTGGTCAGGGAACTAAGATCCTGCATGATTCATGGCGAAAAAAACAAAAGATAAAACAGAAGCAATACTGTAACAAATTCAAATAAAAGACTTTAAAAACAGTCCGCATTAAAAAAAAATTGACTTAGTAAATACACAGAAAGTGGAGTTAGTGCTTAGTGAAAAGGAACTCTCAATTCTTCCAGGTTTAGTGGGACTGTAATAAATCCTTAGCTTGTGAATGTCTAAATCTGGAGTTCCATTTCTTGTAGTAAAGCCGTGAAAAAGCCCAGTTTCTTAAACTTTGGAATTTTGTTAACTAGGTTTCCGTGAGATGATAGTTTCCCATCTCACATATCATGTTCCACACAGTGTGTCCTCTGTTGTATCTGGAGTTCCTGCTTAAGATTCAACAACTCTCACTCTGTCAGACATTAAAAAAAAAAAAAAACCCAACATCCCACCATGTTGATATTTTAACATCAACCACTGTCAGTTACAAAATCATATTAAAACATTTGGAAATATACTGATTGGCAGCAAGGTTCAGTTCAGTTCAGTTCATTTCAGTTAAGCTCAGTTGCTCAGTCGTATCAAACTCTTTCCGACCCCATATACTGCAGCACGCCAGGCTTCCCTGTCCATCACCAACTCCCGGAGCTTACTCAAATTCATGTCCACTGAGTTGGTGACGCCATCCAACCATCTCATCCTCTGTCTCCCCCTTCTCCTCCTGCCTTCAATCTTTCCCAGCATCAGGGTCTTTTCAAATGAATCAGTTCTTCACATCAGATGGCCAAAGTATTGGAGTTTCAGCTTCAGCATCGGTCCTTCCAATGAATATTCAGGACTGATTTCCTGTAGGATGGACTGGTTGGACCTCCTTGCAGTCCAAGGGACTCTCAAGAGTCTTCTCCAACACCAGTTCAAAAGCATCAGTTCTTCGACAATCAAAAGCAAGGTACAAAGTTGAAAAAAAAAAAGATGAAATTTTTTTAATGGGATGTAAATTTAGAGTTAGTGGATAGTTTCCCTAAAGTTCCAAAATGTTTAGGAATTTCTACAACTATATAATAAATGCAGATCGATGAGAAAGGCAATCATGATATTTAAGCTTGTGATATAATTATTTCACTTCTAGTAGTTTTTAAGGGAATCATTTTAATGTAGCACATTAATTATATCAGTACAACCAGAATATCTTACTGTTAATATTTTCCAAAGCTTTATTTTCTGTTAATAACTGCAATAAACAAGACTTACTAATTCTCCAGCTATGATTTCATGACAGTCATTGACTGGTTTTAATCTTCCAGTAAATCAACAAGGAAACATGATTCATTTAATGAACTTATTTTTGTAGTAAATTTACAAATGCTAAGCTGCATGTTGTACATTAGCTGTGGATTGTGTGTGTATGGATGGATGGATCTTATTAAGTAGTGATTACAAGGATAAAGTGAATACAATTTAGATTATAAATATTTAGTTTTCATGCTAGTAATTTTTGCTTGGTAGAAATTTCAAATTGATACTCTTGCTTAATATGGTCCCATCAATATCAACATACTAAATTTCAGGATCATTAAGGGAAAAGAGAAAAGACAATTATTCATTTATAGCAATGAAGATACACACAGAGCATTTTTCAAGCACAAATGCATCTAGAAAATAAGATGCTGACAAGGAATGCGTGAACAATATGTCCAGTACAAAGCCTAAATTCCAGCGAGTTAAGAGCTGAAGCTATGTTACCCATTGCTATTATGGCAGCAGGAAAAATCTATGGCTCTTCTCTTGGAAGCAGAGTTAGCCATTTCCTTTCTTTAATGGAAGTAACATTGAGAAAGACATGGTCCCAGAGGGAAGGCCCTGAGCTGCGTAATGTGTGAACGGTTCCCTCTCAGGTCAGGCTCCCATGCCCACTTGACTACGTTGCTCTCTGATGAGTGATGTTTATTACTTCATCCTTTGAAAGAGACGACTGACTGTACATTTAGAGGGAAAATAAACTCAGAAAATAGTTTCCTCATGCTGCAGAAAATAGTTGCATGTTTGTTCTGTGTAAATTCTTATTTCATGATTTTTACAGTGAAATCAATAAGTTGCTTTTGCTCCTGATTTATGATGTAAAGTTCATAAACTACACTTTAGAGGCGAGATGGATTTAGAGTGTGGTTTTTTGCAAACTCCAAAATCTGGAATTCCATTTTAAACATTGTAATAGATGTTCATCTTCTTATTTTGCCACAGAGAGCTAAATTTGTAGATGATGTGATTTTGTTTCACTATTAACTATGGAAGTATCAGTAATAATATTTTGCTAGGAAAAGAATCATTTACTAAAAATCAACCTGTCTCAAAATGATCCTTAATATCAGAGTTAAGTTCTAGCATGTGCTATATATAAGTTTGTAGTTCAGACATATTCATTTGTCTATTTAGGAGAAAAATGTGATTTATATGGGAAAATTCATCATACAGATTCTGGAAATAAAAGTTGAATTTTTCAGATTTAAGCTGAATGAAATCCCTTATAAAATATGAAATTGAAATAAAAATTATTTTACAAACAGACAACAGAGTGACAAGAGAAAGAATGAGTTGTGATCTAGCAGAAGAAAAACAGACTAGAATCATCTTACATAAAGAGTTTATCCTAAATGTTACCGTGATATTAAGGATACCTTTTGACAATTCCTCATTTCTTTTGAGGAAGCTAAGGGACCATCATGTGGGTTGTCATGGACTCCACACTAAATAAAGCAGAATGGAAGGAGTGCAATGTCTATAAGGGGGCAAACACATACTATTTACTTTGAACCTGAAAATTTAGGCCCATCCAAACATGACTGCACCCCACTCCAGTACTCTTGCCTGGAAAATCCCATGGAGAGAGGAGCCTGGCGGGTTGTAGTCCATGGGGTCGCTAAGAGTCAGACATGACTGAGCGACTTCACTTTCACTAAGCATGATTTCAAATGTCATCTGTGGAAGTTTTATACACATTAAAAATTAAATTGTGTTATATATAAGTATTACTTTTATTCTAATGATACTTTGGAAGCCAAACTATTATTTATCTGTGTTTTCATGGTGGTAGAAGTAAAGGAATAGACTATAAACCCTAAAGAAAGCATTCCCAAAACCAACAAGCAAGCTGTATCTTTAATATATGCACTCAATATTGTTCTTGGCAAGAAAAGAATAAAACAATGGATACAGTATTAGCCTCCATTTTCCATATTTATTCATTTAATTTCTCTCTTTGAGTGGGGGGAACATGTGAAACAGTCCTGTGATTCCAAAAGATGAAACTGTACAAAAGGTACTGTCAGAGTAGTAACATGTCCACCTCACCAATTACTTCTATTATCTTTCCATTTTCTCCTCTTCCTTGTGGTAACCAAACTCAGTAGTCTCTGGCTTATCATCTTTTTGAATGAATAAGCAGACACAGGTATATTTTCATATTTCCTTCCTTTTTATAGGTGTCATTTTATAGGTACTCTTTCTTTTTTTTTTTTGAATTTAACAAATATCTTGAATTTTCACATGAACTTAAACTAAGGCTTATATTTACCTCAATTTCTAATTAACATTTGTAAGAAAAATATCTTGAAATGAGAAAAAAAATCTCAAAACACTTTTTGCTGAGTTTTGAGTACAAAAATAGCAATTTAATTGAGAATATGCATTTTTGGTGGATTAGATAATAGTGTAATTTAAGTTCTTTAACATTCCTTCACTTGTGATACTTTCTTTTTCACAAATATTGACTGAACCTCCAACTCCAGCCAGATATTTAAAAGGAATTAAAGTTTAAAATGTGGATAGATAATCACCATCCTTCCCCACTGTTTAAATCAATTCAAAAGCCAGCTTTCCTGAATGTATTTTTTAAAACTCATACTTTCCCCCAGATACAACCTATTTATCTCTTGGATCTTCTTGTATTACACCTGACTTTTATTCTGATTAAATTAATTTGTGGAATGTGTGACAATGTGACATGGTAAACTGATTTGATACATGTGGTCAATATGCTTTCAGCAATAAGTTTAGTGACTACAGAGTTAGAAAGAACAGGAAAGCTAATGTTTATCAACATGCCTTCTTGAACTCTTGTGGCTCAGCTGGTAAAGAATCTGCCCACAATGTGAGAGATGTGGGTTTGATCCCTGGGTTGGGAAGATCTCCTGGAGAAGGGAATAGCTACTGACTCTAGTATTCTGGCCTGGAGAATCCCATGGACTTTACATTCCATGGGTTTTCAAAAAGTCGACTGAGCGACTTTCATTTCACTTCACTTCTTGAACTCGGATCAGTGAAATTTTATGGTAGGTGAGAACTCCACATATATATTGTGAAGTATTTCTCCTCAGAATGGCAGATGGATATTCACATGCCATCAAGTTATGAGAGATCATGGTGGGTTAAAACAGTAAGAACACAATCATTCTTTTTTTATTATTATTATTTAGTTATTTTAATTGGAGGCTAATTACTTTACAATCATTCTTAATTTAAGCATGGTGTATTTGTAGAAAGCACTTCCCAGCTAGTAGTAAAGAACTCGCCTGCCAATGTAGGAGACCAAAGAGACACAAGTTCAATCTCTGGGTCAGGGAGATCCCCTGGAGGAGGGCATGGCTGTGACTCCAGTATTCTTGCCTGGAGAATCCCATGGACAGAGGAGCCTGATGGTCTACAGTCAATGTGGTCACAAAGAATGACTTAACACACATATGTTGAAAAAATTTCATGTTTTTCATCTGTGTTAGCTACCAATCCTGATCCAGGACAAATTTGGACAGCTCTTAAACACTGTTTATATGGTAAATTCATATATACATAAGTTTAAAAAAATGTTAATTGAATACGCTAATAGTTCTTTTATACACATGGAGGGCAATATAAATAAAAAGTACACACTGTTCAGCAGCAGATGTAGCAAGAAATAAGGAAATACAGCCATTCAAGGACTTAACTTGTCCTCTGATTTCTCTTCCATCATAATTCTCCTAGGATCTGGTGAAATGGAGAGACTTGAAGAACTTTTTGACAATCTAGCTGAGAATTAGCTGAGTTGGAACAAAGAAATTTTTACAGTAAATCTGAAAAATGTCTTCTTATGTCGATAAAACAAGTGAGGAAAAGTTAAAATCCCCAAACATATAAGTATAGGAAGTGTATCTTCTTTTACTAACAAACTTGCACATACAGGAAGTGTATCTTCCTTTACTAACATTAGACTTATGTACTTAAAAAAATGAGAGAAATTTCAGATAAATTTAATGAGATCATTTACAAAATCTGATAAATATGACAAAATACTAGATTTCTTCATTGAGAAGCAAAGTCTGACATTTTTCAGACTTTAATAAAAGCAGAAATAATTAAGACAAATTTAACTTTTGAATTAAAATAATGAATAATCCCTTTACCAGATAATTTTTGTAAACCAGTGATATGTGATGTACATTAAAACTGAAATTCATGCTGACTTTTCATAACCTATTGATACTGAAAAAGATATTAAATTTAAACTATCACAAAAATGTAAGGCTATAAAAAATGAAGTGATTGATAATAAATGTAATCAACTCAAATGTGTTTTGGACTTCTCATTGCTCAAGAATACAGTAAATAATAATAAAAAATAGTACAGCCCAATGTGCACAAGTGATATCTTCCAAACTTTGATGCCAAAAATCCTATATATGTAATATATAGTTAATAAACTTGTGATGCTGAAAGCGGCTTCAGCTGAACCTTGTGAAGCTGAAAGCAGCACTGTTGTGTGGCTACGGAGCAGCAAGAAGCCAAAAGGAGATACCCCACATCCAAGGTAAGGAGCAGCAGCTGTGCTTTGCTGGAGCAGCCTTGAAGGGATACTGCCGGGAGCCAGCGTGAGGAATCCCACCCGTGACAAGGTCATGTGGAAAGGCCTGATGGGCAAGGCGAGTCAAGCCTCAGGGTTTCCCCCTGGTATTTCCTGAGCATATACCCCAAACATAAAAATCTGCCTGCCTTATTGTATTGTGCTTTTCTACTCTTCTGACATTCTCTGGAAAAAGTAATTCGGGGCTTCAGTCTCCTGCAAAAGAATGTCTCAGCTTAAAATCCCCTCTGATAGCTCTCTAACGTACCTAACTGTTTCCTCCAGACCTTTTACAGCTTGTGAATTGTTTACAGCTCTCCAACCACAAGAGGCACAAAGCTTAAACATCTTAAATATATAGAACCTTTTGGAGTTAATAATTGGTTTGGTGAAGAGTTTGTTGAGTTAATGTTTGCTGCCAGGCCTCCATATCCTTTATTTTTTAGGCACCTGGGGGAAGGCAATGGCACCCCACCCCAGTACTCTTGCCTGGAAAATCCAATGGATGGAGTAGCCTGGTGGGCTGCAGTCCATGGGGTCGCTAACAGTCGGACAGACTGAGCGACTTCACTTTCACTTTTCTCTTTCATGCATTGGAGAAGGAAATGGCAACCCACTCCAGTATTCNAAAAAAAAAAAAAGACCTATTTACATGCTCTCTACACAAGACTCACTTCAGGAGAAAGGATACACACAGTCTGAAAGTGAAGAAATTGAAAAACCTTTCAATGCAAACATAAATGAAAAGAAAGTTGGACTAGCTACACTCATATCAGAGAAAGATTTTAAAACAAAGACTATAAAAGACAAAGAAGAGCAAACATATGATAAAGATGTCTATCCAGGAAAAAGGTAAAACATTTATAAATGTATATGCATCTAGTAGAGGAGGACTAAGATATACAACTCAAATATTAACAAACCTAAAGGAGAAACTGAAAGCAAATAATAATAGTAGAGGACTTTAACACCCTACTTACATCAATGGATAGATCATCCAGAAAAAAATAATCAGAAAGAAAACAAATTTAAATCATGTATTAGATTACATGGATTTAATATATAGAATATTCCATCCAAAAACACCAAAACATACATTCTTTTCAAGGGCACACGAAACATTCTCCAAGATAGATCATATATTAGGTCACAAAGTCTCAGAATAAATTCAGAAAGGCTGATATCATATCAAGCGTATTCTCCAACCACAATTCTATGAAACTAAATATCAACCACAAAGCACAAAATCATAGAAATTAATAAACAACATGTACCAAACAACCAATAGGTCAATGAAGAAATTTAAAAATACCTAGAAACAAGTGAAAGCAGCGTAACAACATACCAAACTCCATGGGATGCAGGAAAAGCAGTTCAAAGAAGAGTCCATAGCAATACAGGCCTACCTCAAGAAGCAAGAAAAATCCAAAATAAATAATATAACTTTACACCTAAAGGAAACAAAAAGAATAAATGAAGCTCAAAATTAGAAGGAAGGAAATAATAAAGATATGAGGGGAAATAATTGAAAGACATTTAAAAAACAACAGAAAAGATGAATGAAACAAGAGCTAGCTCTTTAAACAGATAAAACTGACAAATCCTTGGCTAGACTAATCCTAAAAAAAAAAAAAGAGGACTCAAAATCAAACTGTAATAGGAGAAATTACAAATGATACAACAGAAATACAAAAAATTATGGAACCACTATGAACAGTTACATATCAATAAATTAGACAACTAACAAAGAATGGGAAATTCCTAGAAACATACAAGCTCCCAAGACTGAATCATGAAGAAACAGAAAAATCTGAATAGAATAACTATCAGTAAGGAGACTTAGAGAGTAATCAAAAAAGCTCCCAGCAAACTCAAGTCTAGGATCAGATGGCTTTCATCGATAAATTATTCAAAACATTCAAAAAGATTTAATACCAACTCTTCTCAAACTCTTCCCAAAAATTGAAGAGCAAGAAAACCTTCCAAACACGTCATGACGACACCATTACTCTGATACCAAAACCAAACAATGACCCCCATTAAAAAAAATAGCAGGCCACTATCCTTGATGAGGGGCCCCCAGGTGGCACAGTGGTCAGGACTCCACCTGCCAATGCAGGAGCCAGAGGAGACTCGGGTTTGATCCCCGGGCCAGGGAGACCCCCTGGAGTAGGAAATGGCAGCCCACTCCAGTACTCTCGCCTGGAAAATTCGAGGGACAGAGGAGCCTGACGAACTACAGTCCATGGGGTCACAAAGAGTTGGACACAGCTCAGCAACTGAGCACACACATCCTTGATGAACAAAGCTGCAAAAATCCTCAACAAAACATGAGCACACCAAATCCAGCAATCATTAAAAGAATCATCCATCATGATCAAGTGGGATTAATTCCAGCGATGCATGAACATTTAACATCTGCAAGTCAATCAACATGGTACATTATATTAACAAAATGAAGGATAAAAATCACATGATTATCTCAACAGACTCAGAAAAGGCACTTGACAAAATTCAATTTATAAATTTATGAATTTGAAATATTAACTTATTTTTTTAAATGGGCAGAGGATCTGAATAGGTATTTTTCTAAAGACACATCAAAAAGCACATGAAAAGGTGTACAACATCACTAATTATGAGGAAAATGCAATCAAAACCACAATGAAAGATCACCTCACACCTGTCAGAATGGCTATTATCAACAAGAAAAAAAATAACAAATACTGGAGAGGATGTGGATAAAGGGAACCCTTATACACTGTTGGTGGGACTGAAAATTGGTGCAGTCATATGGGAAATAGCATTGAGATTCCTCAAAAAATTAAGAATAGAACTACCATCTGACCCAGCTATTTCCACTTCTGGGTATTATCCAAAGAACACAACACGATGTGAAAAGACACATGAACCCCTAAATAGTGCAGTATTATTTACAATGGCCAAGAAACAGAAATAACCTAAGTGTTCATGGATGCATGAATGGATCAAGAAGATGTGGTAGGGGGGGGAGGGGTAAAAAAAAAAAAAAAAAGAAGATGTGGTAGGTATACATGGAGAAATACTACTCCACCACAAGAAAAGAATGAAATCCTGCCATTTGTGACAACATGGACCGACACTGAGAGTTTTATGCTAAGTGAAATAAGCAAACAAGACAAATGCCACAAAATTTTACTCATGTGTGGGATCTAAAACAAACAAAACGAATGAATACACAAAATAAATCAAAAACAAACTCACAGATGTAGAAATTAGACTAGCGGTTACCAGAGGGAAAGGGAGTTGGGGGAATGAGCGAAATGGGTAACGGGAGTCAGCTGTACAGTGATGGATGCTAAATAGAAATGTGGTGATGATCACTTTGTAGTGTGGACAGGCATACTTAGGACATATTCTGGGTTCAGTTCTAGACCACTGCAATAACGGGAATATCAAAATAAACTTAAACAGAATTTTTTGGTTTCATGGTGCCTATAGAAGTTATGTTTACACTATACTGAAGTCTATTAAGTATGCTGTAGCATATGTCTAAAAACACAATGTACATACCTTAACTTAAAAACCCTTTATGGCTAAAAAATGCTAACCATCATCTGACCCTTCAGCAAGTTGTGATAGTAACATCAAAGATCACTGTACACAGTTCACCAGAACAAACATAATAATAATGGAAGAGTATGATGGTGGTGGTTTAGTCGGTCAGTCAGGTCTGACTCTCGAGACCCCATGGACTGTAGCCTGCCAGGCTCCTCTGTCCAGGGGATTCTCCAGGAAAGAATACTGAGTGGCCTGCTATCTCCTTCTCCAGGGGATCCTCCCGACACAGGAATCGAACCCAGGTCTCCTGTATTACAGGCAGATTCTTTACCAACTGAGCTACAAGGGAAGCTCCCATTCAGAAAAGTCAGAAATACTGTGAAAATTGTCCAAATGTGACACGAAGACATGAAGTGAGCAGATGCTGTTAGAAAAAGGGCGCCAAGGACTTGCTCTTTGTAGGGATGCCACAAACTTCCAATTTGTAATTTAAAAAAAAAATACTGGTGAAGCGCAACATAACAAGGAATGCCTATACAGATGTTAAATTATAATGCTGCACATCTGAAACTTTCAATAACTTAAAAAAAAAAACTCTTCAAGGACAACAAAGAAAAACAAATTGGAAAAAAGATTTAGGCCACATTTATTTAATCCAAGTATTAAGTGTAACTGAGTAAGTACTTCTCAAACACTCTCCCTAATATTCAAAGTTATATAGCCTTACTTCTATTCTTATTAACCATGAACTTCATTTTGGAGCTCCTTGGAATCAAGCAAAGTAGAACTGACCCTTGAAAAACCCTGGAGTTAGGGGCACTGACCCCACTGCACAAAAATCCACATATAACTCATAGTCGGCCCTCCATATACATGTTTTGGTCTCTGTGTCTGTGGTTCCACATCCTCACATTCAACCAACCTTACATCATGCAGTATTGTAGTTAAAGTGTTACCCATTCAGTCTTGTCTGACTCTTTGTGACCCCCATGGGCTGTAGCCTGTCAGGCTCCTCCGTCCATGGAGTTCTCCAGGCAGTAATACTGGAGTGGGTAGCCATTCCCTTCACCAGGGGATCTTCCAGACCCAGGGATGTAACCTGGGTCTCTTGCATTGCAGGCAGATTCTTTACTGTCTGAGCCACCAGGGAAGTACTTACTATTGTACTTACTTTTGAAAAAAATCCATGTATAAGTGGACCCACACTGTTCAAGGGTCAACTGTGTAGTGTTCAGACTTGGTCATCACATAATTTTGCCTTCCTCTCCCTTCCCACCATACCTCCCATTCTAAGGCCCAGATTTACTCTGCCTTGCCATTTAGTTCTAAGGCTGCATTTCAAAGTTTTCTACCCTAGCTCTGCTATCCAAAGCACCAACTTTTCTTTTTTCCCAACCTTTAAGTCTCCTCTCTTCAAATGTGTCTATTAAGCATAATTCAAAATTCTCAACTATTCACATAGAGTTTCTGAATTGAAAAGATGTATACGTAAGTGAATTTATATAAGCCAACTCATTGTTGGCAGTTGTACATGAACATTCAAGCAAGGTATACAAATAATATATCTGGCTTTCTAAAATAATACTGAGAAAGAGATCAATAAAGGAACAAGTGAGAACTGCTTCCATTTTCTTCAAAACTTCCTTTCTTTAATGGTTTCAAAGAGTCTCAAAAATATTTATCTCTACCTTATCCAGATGGCTAAATTCCATAAAGAGCATTACATTTCAGTGAGTAAATTAAATATTTAGTCTCCAATATGAATAGAAATACCTCAGCTTTACCATTCAACAAATTTTACCTTAAAATGACTCAGCACAGATCTCTGGTAGAAAAAAAAAATGATCTAACTCTAAATAACTCTTAGAAATACATATTGCTTCATGAGTCAATGAATGCAAAAACTTATTACGTAACTACTAATATAATGGATAATGTATTTCAACACAAATTCTGTCACTGAAGTACAGGATCAGAGTTACATATCTTTTAAAAATCAAGAGTACAAAGCAAAAAGCAAGCACTGTAAAAGCCAAACTAAAATTCCACTTCCCAGGTCATGGCTGGGCAGTTTTCTAACAATGAGCAAAAAAAGCTGCGACTAATAAACAAGCACCAAACAAAACAACACAACCACAGCAGTATAAATATGATACGCAAGACCAGAAGGGAGAGGTGAGGGACAGGAGGGCAAGAAGGAAGAGCAGCTCTGGAGAGATGGTTGAGGACAAAGGGTAAAAGGTTTTAAGTTACTAGCTGTGTCTCTTGATCAAAGTTTTTTGGCTACTAAAAAGCATGAACACGATCCAACCCAATGGGCAAAAGCAAGCTTCTGTATTTTTATATCCAGTGAACTTTCAACTATAAAGTTAGAGTCCACCTAATTTCAATTGTTCTAAAAGCATTTTTGAGACTACTACAAAAAGTCATTGATTGCGGGCTGACAAAAGTTACTCTGCTAACTTCTAGCATCACTAACTTTCAGTGATGCTTATTAGCATCCCCAACACTGGAGACAAGTATATCTTTTTCCCAAGAAACGCTCAAGAATGGGTAAGAATACAAAATTCACACACTACTTGAAAGTACAATTGCACCATCTCTCTCCCAAAATAAATTTCACACTTTATTTTATATTTCAGCATTTCACCTATGTGATAAAACACCATCAGTTAAGTCACAAAGTAACATACGGAAATCCTACACTCTTAATGCCGCTTGGTACTTCAGTTCCTTATAAGTGGGCAACGGTTAAGCATGTTATTAAAAGAAGCATTGCCGTGAGGTTTCTTTCCATTTTCAGGTCCACTGTTGCTCATTAGGAAGGATGAGAGCAGAAGCAGTGGTAAAGAGCCCGCCTGCAATGCAGGAGACATGAGAGACCTGGGTTCGATCCCTGGGTCAGGAAGATCCCCTGGAAGAGGGCATGGCAACCCACTCCAGTATTCTTGCCTAGAGAATCCCCATAGACAGAGGAGCCTGGAGGGCTACAGTCCACAGGGTTGCACAGAGTCCGACATGCCTAAAACANCCTGGGTCAGGAAGATCCCCTGGAAGAGGGCATGGCAACCCACTCCAGTATTCTTGCCTAGAGAATCCCCATAGACAGAGGAGCCTGGAGGGCTACAGTCCACAGGGTTGCACAGAGTCCGACATGCCTAAAACAAGTTAGAATGCAGGCACATCAATATTAACATTCTTATCAGGAAATTTAAACTCTACAGATCTGATCAAGAAAAACTGAAATCTGATTAGAAAAACGAACTATAGAATTAGCACATAGGTTATGTTCTTTTCCAAGGAAATTTTTTTGCTTTCAGACATTCTTAACTTTTAGCACCAATGCTTATACTCCTAGCTCAGCAGTTCTCAACACATGGTCTCCAGCATCCAATCTTCCTTCTGGTGACACCACAGTTTCCCATGAGACAACCCCCTCTCCCTATTCTTGGCCCCTGGATTTCAGGTAGTGCCTGAGATGTCTGGGCAATCAAATTCACAGTGATTAAATCACTAGATACAAAATAAGTACGATTCAGTCCTAGAACTTTTATTTTTTTGGTGCTATAACTTTTTTCCCAAAGTTCAAACTTTTACCCAATTAACAATGCTGTGGTAATTTCAGGTGAACAGTGAAGGGACTCAGCCATATGTATATATACATCCCTTCTCTCCCAAACCCCCATCCATCCAGGCCGGCTCATAACACCGAGCAGAGTTCCATGTGCTATATAGTAGTTTTTTGTTGGTTATCCATTTTAGATACAGCAGTATGCACATGACCTTCCTAAAATCCCCAACTATCCCTCCCTCCCCACTTCAGGCAACCATTACAATTTGGTTCTAGAACTTTTGCTGAAATTTTTAGTTAAGAGGTATTTTTGTAAGTGCTAAGCTAGGCTGTTGGTGAGCTTCTCTGTCCTTTCATAAGAAGGGCCAATCGGAGAACAAAGCTTACACATTTGCTTACACATGCACAGCACAGAGGCAAACTAAAGACTGTCTCTGGTGACTGAACTGCAATGTCTTATAAACAAGTCTTTTCCCTAAATCTACAGTACGTGGTCAATAAACTCCTCTTTCTCCAACCACTTAGCTTCTCAGGGCTCTCTGTCACTTACTAGTCCTAACTAATATGTATAGTTTCACATATAATTAGTTGTATCCCCTTATCATTTAAATCTCAATTGTCAGTGATAATTTTGATAAGTCCTGGAGGACTGTCTGTATCAGACTCAAACATGCACTCTAGAAAGTTTATAATGATAAAACCATTATTACAAAATGTCAACTTAGTGTCCCCACCATGATGACTCATTTGGAAAGCATGCTCTAAGGAAAAAGAAAAGAATGCAAAATTGATCATGTATTAAGAAATGTACAGCTCTACCAGGCAGAAGGTAAACATGAGCTTACAAAAAGACACCTGAAAAAATTCCATTCTACTGAATCTGGGAAAACAAAATATCCTTACTTGGTAAGACACTGTACATATAAAATCATTACAGTTAGTAGAACAGACATGAAAAGTGGAGCTGAGAGAAACATTAACATGAAGTAAATACAATGTGAAATAGGAAATTTTCTTGTTAGTTTTTTCCCAACGTAACAAAATATCCATTCTCACTTAGATTTAGACTTTATGTAAAACTATACTGACATTAATTTCCTACAGCCACTGTAATTACTACACATTTGTGGCTTAAAATAACAAAAATTTACTTTCTCACAGTTCTGGAGGCCAAAACTTTGAAATCAGTTTTAACAGGCTGAATCAAAGAGGTCCTACGGGACAATCCTACACCAGGATTTCAGGATTCCTTGGCTTATTGGCCATATCACTCCAATCTTGGCCTCTGTAGCCACTTGGCTTTCTCTTCTGTTATGTAAATCGTTCCTCTGACTCTTTTTTACTGTGCATTTGGGGCCACCCAGATAATCCATGTGCTGTCGTCCATGGGGCAAAGAGTCAGACACAATTAAACAACTGAACTGAAGAGAGATAACCCCAAATAATCTTTAATCTCAAGATCCTTAACTTATTCATACCTGCAAAGTCTTTGCTATAAGGTCACATTTATAGATTCTAGGGACTGTGGTATGGCTATCTTTTAAGGGGCCATTTTTCAGCCTACTGCTATATCATAAGTCATTTCAGTAACTATAATACCACCAAAAAGGCTAAGAGTCTGGAAACTATATGAACTTTATATTCCCCAATTAAATTTTTTCACAATGTTCTCTATTTCTATTGGTACCAACACAAAAAGCTCTAAAACTGGCATATTTAAAATAAAAAGGGAAGACTCTAGTGAGTAAGAAAATAACCTATGAACCACAGCCTTAAGAAGTATTACTTTTAACTAAATTTAACATAGTATTCCTTGAAACTAGAGTTACTATCGTGATAATTCATTTTATTACAAATTTAAAAATTAAAATAAGACTTTACCTCCAGATCCTAACTGCTTGTAGAATCTGTATTCCAAATGTAGCTGTGGTGCTCTGGATTTCATGGGCTCCTATTTTTAAAAAAAAAAGCAACAATAAAAAATATATGTTATTAAAGTATCACGGAGAGTTCCAGAAAAACATCTATTTCCACTTTACTGACTATGCCAAAGCCTTTGACTATGTGGGTCACAATAAACTGTGGAAAATTCTGAAAAAGATGGAATACCAGACCACCTGACCTGCCTCTTGAGAAATCTGTATGAAGGTCAGGAAGCAACAGTTAGAACTACAGGGATGGGGGAGCCTGGTGGGCTGCCGTCTATGGGGTCACACAGAGTCGGACACGACTGAAGTGACTTAGCAGCAGCAGCAGCAGATATGCAGATGACACCACCCTTATGGCAGAAAGTGAAGAGGAGCTAAAAAGCCTCTTGATAAAAGTGAAAGAGGAGAGTGAAAAAGTTGGCTTAAAACTCAACATTCAGAAAACGAAGATTTTGGCATCCTGTGCGATCACTTCATGGGAAATAGATGGGGAAACAGTGGAAACAGTGTCACACTTTATATTTTTGGGCTCCAAAATCACTGCAGGTGGTGACTGCAGCCATGAAATTAGAAGACACTTAGTCCTTGGAACAAAAGTTATGACCAAACTAGATAGTATATTCAAAAGCAGAGACATTACTTTGCCAACTAAGGTCTGTCTAGTCAAGGCTATGTTTTTTCCAGTGGTCATGTATGGATGTGAGAGTTGGACTGTGAAGAAGGCTGAACGCCGAAGAATTGATGCTTTTGAACTGTGGTGTTGGAGAAGACTTTTGAGAGTCCCTTGATATACATGAAATATCACCCCTTTCTTATCCATTCATCTATTATTGAACACTTGAGTTGCTTCCTTATCTTACCTATTTCAAATAGTGCTGCTATGAACATTGAAGTTCATGTACCTTTTCAAATTAGTGTTTTTGTTTTTCTTGGATATGTACCCAGGAGTGGAATTGCTGTACCATATGGTAATTTTATTTTTAGTTTTTTGAGGAACCTCCATACTGCTTTTGATAGTGGCTATACATGGCTATGGTTTTTCCAGTAGTCATGTATGGATATGAGAGTTGGACTGTGAAGAAGGCTGAGTGCCAAAGAATTGATGCTTTTGAACTGTGGTGTTGGAGAAGACTCTTGAGAGTCCCTTGGACTGCAAGGAGATCCAACCAGTCCATTCTGAAGGAGATCAGCCCTGGGATTTCTTTGGAAGGAATGATGCTAAAGCTGAAACTCCAGTACTTTGGCCATCTCATGCGAAGAGTTGACTCATTGGAAAAGACCCTGACTGGGAGGGATTGGGGGCAGGAGGAGAAGGGGACGACCGAGGATGAGATGGCTGGATGGCATCACTGACTTGATGGACGTGAATCTGAGTGAACTCCGGGGGTTGGTGATGGACAGGGAGGCCTGGCGTGCTGTGATTCATGGGGTCGCAAAGAGTCAGACACGACTGAGTGACTGAACTGAACTGATACCAATTTATATACTCACCAACAGGATATGAGTTCCCTTTTCTCCACTTCCTTGCAAACATTTGTTATATTTAGACTTTTTAAAAATGATAGCCATTCTGACAGGCATGAGGTGATATCTATTGTGATTTTTATTTAAATTTCTCTGATGATTATGGATATTGAGCATCTTTTCATGTGCCTGTTAGCCATCTGTATGTCTTTGCTAGGAAAAATATCTATTCAGTCTTCTGCCCATTTATTGACTGGGTTGTTTTTTTTTTTGATGTTGAGTTGTATGAGTTCTTCGTGTGTTTTGGATAGTAACCTCTTGTTGTTTGTATCATTTGCAAATATTTTCTCCCATTCCATTGTCTTTTTGTTTAGGTCAAAGAGTGTGGTGCCTATGTTCTCTTCTTTCAGGTCTTACATTTAGGTCCTTAATCCATTTGAACTAGAAATAACTTTTGAGTAAAAGTTGTTTATTTCTTCCTTTGGATTTTAAATTTTTCTGTAGATTAAAGTGAAACATAAAATTAAATCTTGCCCTTTAGACTGTGTGACATAGTAAGTATCAGAAGTGCTACCATTTTTTCAAATCCCAGCTTTAGTTTGCTTAAGTTTCCATCATAGAAGACTTGTCATGCTTCTCTAGTTTTTGATGATCTACTCTGAGTTCTCTGTTGGCATCTGGCTGGTATTTTTGCAGGCTAAAGAGAAGAAGGAGACAGAGAAGAGAACATCTTACTAATTTTAGTAGGAAACCATACAGACTAAATTTATTTGATACTGTGTTTATACAACAATACCCAACTGGTTACCTGGTGTTTGAGTTGATTGTTTTAATTTAGGATATTTTTCACACATGGAAAGTGTGACCTTTTTTAGTCAAGAAAAATTTAGACTTTCTTATGGACCTGATTTCTAGCCTATTATTCTAGAGCTTTTAGGGATGAGCCAGGATGAAGGAGAAATTTTAATATAAATAACTTCATGAAATACTTAACTTACTGGCAGGGCCATCTTTAAGTGCTTATACCAGTTGAAAAGCTTCTGCATAGGCAGACATTAATATGGTCCTACTCAAGTTTTCATTGGATCTTCAGGCAGAATGGTGGTGCCACAATTAATTAAATTTTGCATGAAAATATCCAAAATAGAAAAAAATTCATTAATATTTGAATATAACTAAGTTATACCACAGAGGGAAACAAATATACACTATAAGCAATAAAAATAAATTATAAATTTGGGAATTATAATGCATTAAAAAGCTTGTTAAATTAGAAAAGTGCTGTAAAGATGAGGATGCAAATGGAAGGGAAGTGATCCTTATACAGGGTAGAAAATGCATCAGGGTTTCTTCAATGCTGAACTAGTGGACTGACTATGTGTGGACTGTAAAGGTCTGTTTTCCCACAAAAGGACTCTTCTAGAGAGATAGGAACAATTCATCAGTACTTACAGTAGTCTATAATCTAATAATGAAAGGTTTTGTTTTTTTTTGCTGTAATATGTACTTTAATTTTATCAATTAGCTTTCCATGAAGCATCAGTCCAGTGAAAAGGGAGGTTTTGATGGCATTTTTGAGTCCTTAGTCCCTGAACAGGAAAAAGATGTCCATTTTTTATGAACTGATGAAATAGCTTCTTGAATATGAAAACTGAGGGCTGGATCCTAGTTACATGACCTAGACACAGCCAGGTTTTCTATCCTGAAAAAAGCTAAGTTGTTTTTCACATTTATGTTGCCAACACATTGTACACTGAAGTTAGAACTTTGAAACCCTTCAATGATTTTAATTAGCCAACTTCTTTTCTTTAAACTTTTTATTTTGGTCTTTCCAGACAAACAAAAGGCTTTTAATTTATTTTTATTCATTCATTTCTGTCTTTTATTCTAAAAATTTTCAATTACATATAAAAGTAGTGAGAACTAGAAATGAATATAAATGTCCCACCAACTTTAAATATTTATTTAATATTTTGACAACTTTTTNGGTTCAGAAAAAGGCTTTTAATTTATTTTTATTCATTCATTTCTGTCTTTTATTCTAAAAATTTTCAATTACATATAAAAGTAGTGAGAACTAGAAATGAATATAAATGTCCCACCAACTTTAAATATTTATTTAATATTTTGACAACTTTTTTCACCTACTTCCCCTACTCCATACCTTATACCTTACGATTTATTCTTGGTTGCAGTATTTTAAAACAAATTCCATACATTATATCACTTCATATGTAAATATTTTTGTGTCACTAACAGACAATACAGCCCCCAACTTAACAGTAGCGTTGTTATATCTATCCAAACTACCATCATCTAATACCTATGTTTAAATTTTACCAATTGTCTCAAAAAGTTCCTATTATAGTTGATATATTTTACTTGGGTTACAAAATGGCTCACACCTCACATTTAGCTGAGGAGTCTTTTATATCTCTATTTTATAGTTTTATATACCCCTCCCTAAATATCATTTATTTGCTGAAACTAAGTTTGGCTGTTGCTTTATTGTTTTCAAAGAATAATTCATAGTTGATCACGTGTGCTTTCTCTTGCACCTTATCAGGAGGCCCCACTTTAGATTATAAGATTGATTAGTGGGTTCAGGTGTTGTCACACTGACATAGCTATTATAAAATTTTTTGTCAACCTTTTACTTAATGGTTGATGAACACAGCCTATATCCACTATCTCATCACAAAGTATAAAATGTATCATTTTAAAAAATGCTATCATTTCTTTCATTTTTACTATTTAGAATTCCTTTATAATAAGGAATTGTCCCTTATTAAATTTGGAAAACTCAGCAGTGGCCACAGGACTGGAAAAGGTCAGTTTTCATTCCAATCCCAAAGAAAGGCAATGCCAAAGAATGCTCAAACTACCGCACAATTGCACTCATCTCACACGCTAGTAAAGTAATGCTCAAAATTCTCCAAGCCAGGCTTCAGCAATATGTGAACTGTGAACTCCCTGATGTTCAAGCTGGTTTTAGGAAAGGCAGAGGAACCAGAGATCAAATTGCCAAAATCTGCTGGATCATCAAAAAAGCAAAAGAGTTCCAGAAAAACATCTATTTCTGCTTTATTGACTATGCCAAGTCTTTGACTGTGTGGATCACAATAAACTGTGGAAAATTCTGAAGGAGATGGGAATACCAGACCACTTGACCTGCCTCTTGAGAAATCTGTATGCAGATCAGGAAGCAACAGTTAGAACTGGACATGGAACAACATCCTGGTTACAAATAGGAAAAGCAGTACTTCAAGACTGTATATTGTTACCCTGCTTACTTAACTTATATGCAGAGTACATCATGAGAAATGCTGGGCTGGAAGAAGCACAAGCTGGAATCAAGATTGCCAAGAGAAATATCAATAAACTCAGATATGCAGATGACACCAGCCTTATGGCAGAAAGTTAAGAGGAGCTAAAAAGCCTCTTGATGAAAGTGAAAGAGGAGAGTGAAAAGTTGGCTTAAAGCACAACATTCAGAAAACGAAGATCATGGCATCCAGTCCCATCACTTCATGGGAAATAGATGGGGAAACAGTGGAAACAGTATCAGACTTTTTCTTGGGGGGGCCTCCAAAATCACTGTAGATGGTGAATGCAGCCATGAAATTAAAAGATGCTTACTCCTTGGAAGGAAATTATGACTAACCTAGATAGCATATTGAAAAGCAGAAACATTACTTTGCCAACTAAGGTCTGTCTACTCAAGGCTATGGTTTTTCCTGTGGTCATGTATGGATGTGAGAGTTGGACTGTGAAGAAGGCTGAGCGCCGAAGAATTGATGCTTTTGAACTGTGGTGTTGGAGAAGACTCTTGAGAGTCCCTTGGACTGCAAGGAGATCCAACCAGTCCATTCTGAAGGAGATCAGCCCTGGGATTTCTTTGGAAGGAATGATGCTAAAGCTGAAACTCCAGTACTTTGGGCACCTCATGCGAAGAGTTGGCTCATTGGAAAAGACTCTGATGCTGGGAGGGATTGGGGGCAGGAGGAGAAGGGG
>SJYX01011861.1:368683-406108 GCA_006410675.1 Oreotragus oreotragus
CCAGGCCTCCCTGTCCATCACCAACTCCCGGAGTTCACTCAGATTCACGTCCATCAAGTCAGTGATGCCATCCAGCCATCTCATCCTCTGTTGTCCCCTTCTCCTCCTGCCCCCAATCCCTCCCAGCATCAGAGTCTTTTCCAGTGAGTCAACTCTTCGCATGAGGTGGCCAAAGTACTGGAGATTCAGCTTTAGCATCATTCCTTCCAAAGAAATCCCAGGGCTGATCTCCTTCAGAATGGACTGGTTGGATCTCCTTGCAGTCCAAGGGACTCTCAAGAGTCTTCTCCAACACCACAGTTCAAAAGCATCAATTCTTTGGTGCTCAACCTTCTTCACAGTCCAACTCTCACATCCATACATGACCACACCTAATAAAATTTAAAAGGCAGCAATCTTTGGAAAAGAAATTTGGCAGTTTGGCAAAGGAAACAGCAAATCAAATACAACCTACAGAATGGGAAAAGACATTTGCAAATGATATGGTAAACAGGGGGTTAATACCCAAAATAGCAAATAGCTCATTCAACTCAATAACCCAAGTAAAATACAGACAGAAGACCTAAATAGACATCTCTCCAAAGAAGACAAACCAGTGGCCAACAGGCACATGAAAAAATGCTCTAATAATCACTAATTATTTGAGAGATGAAAATCAAAACCACAATGAGGTATCACCTTCCATCTGTCAGAATGGCTATCATCAAAAAGTGTGCAAATGATAAAAGCTGAAAAGGATATGGAGAAAAGGGATTCATGACTGTTGATGGGAATGTAAATTGGTACAACCACTATAGAAGATAGTATGGAGTTTCCTTAAAAACTAAAAGAAGATCCATTGTACTCCCGGGCATATATCCTGAAAAGATTAAAACACTAGTTCAAAAAGATTCATGCATCCCAGCCAGTGTTCATAACAGCACTATATAAAATAGCTGAAACATGGAAACAACCTAAGTGCCCATCAACAGATAATTGGTTTAATAAGTGATATAAGTTTATATGGTAATACATATATATGTGCTATATATGTATTAGTACATATATGTGTGTTGATCAACATACAAAAGAATATTGCCATTTACAGTACCATGGATGGACCTAGAGAATATCATCCTAAGTGAAGTAAGTCAGAAAATATGTTTTTTGTTTTATTAGCTAATAAAATCTTTCCATTCTTCTCCCCTACTCCACTGCTGAGGTTGATACCATGAGGCTGAATCAGAATTTAGCTTAGAATTTCTGCTTTGAAATCTGGTACCTTTCTCCCTAGGACTTGCCCATCTTCAGAAACAGATGAGTCCCAAGAGTATCTGCAATGATGACAGATTTGTGTGTTTTTATTTGTGTTTTTTGTTTGTTTGCTACTATTTTCTTCTTATTGATCATGGAATAGATTATTTGGGCCTGGACGTTTTTTCTGAAAGAATTGTTATAGCTTGGCCTCAGTCATTGAAGTTGTTCAGTGGCTGACTGTTTTGTGGCCCTCATGGACTGTAGCTTGCCAGGCTCCTCTGTCCATGGCGTTCTCTGGCAAAAATAGTGAAGTGGGTTGCCATTTCTTTCTCCACAATCATCAAAGACTTGCTATAATTTCTGCCCATCTGATTTTTAATATCATGTCCAGATAAAGCATTCAGAATGAGATGGCTGTAAAACTTAAAATTGTGGCAAGTGGGAGCTACTCTTCATTGTGGTGTGCAGGCTTCTCATTGTGGTATCTGAGGCCAGAGCACAGGTTCTAGGGCATGCGGGCTTCAGTAGTCATGGCACACAGGCTCAGTAGCTGCAGCAAGTGGGCTATAGAGCATGGGCCCAGTAGTTGTGACACACAGGCTTAGGTGCCCTGCAGTATGTGGAATCTTCCTGGACCAGGAATTGAACCTGTGTCCCCTGCATTGGCAGGCGGATTTTTATCCGCTGTACCACCAGGGAAGTCTTCTATGTAAACCTTCTTCCCATCCTTCCCTGTTGCCTATCTCTAAGCAATCACTCATCTTCTTTCTGTCACTGTAGACTAGTTTGCATTTTTTAGAGTTTTATGAAAATGAGCTCATACGGTATGCAACCTTTTTTTTTTGGCTTTCAACAGAATTTTAAAGTGTGTTCATGTTGTATGTATCAATAGTTTATTTCTCTTTATTGATGAGAGGTTTACATTGTATGAATATATGCAATCTGTTGATGGTCGCTTGAGTTGTTTCTGGTTTGTAGTAGTTTTCTATTGCTGCATAACAAGTTACTACAATCTAAGCTGTGTATAACACCACCCATTTATTAGTTTTTAGTTATGTAGGGTGTAAGTCCAGGCACACCGTGGCCAGATTGATCTGCTTACAGTATTATAAGGCTGAAATCAAAGTGTCAGCCAGGCTGCATTTCTTTCTGGTGGCACTGGGGAAAAAAATCCACATCCAAGCTCATTTTGGTTGTTGACTAAATTTAGCTTCTTCTAGTTGTAGAACCAAGGCCCCCTTTTTCTTGCTGGCTTCAGTTAGGGACTGCTTTCAGCTGCTATAGGCTTTCTTCATTCTTTGCCACGAGGCTACCTCCACCTTCTGACCAGGAGCAGGGAACTTTTTTATACATGAATCCCCCTCATGCTTCAAATCCCTGAGTTTACCAGGCTGACCTCTAGACCCAGATTCAAAGGGCTCAAGACTTTACCAATCTGACCTCTAGACCCAGATTTAAAGGGCTCAAGTGATTAAGTCAGACCCACTCAGATCATTTTCCTATCTTAAATTCAGCTAATTTGGGGCCTTAATAAATCTGTACAATCTTTTCAAAGTAGTACCTAGATTATTCTGTTTAAAATACCTGGGTGAAGGTAGGTGCGTGTATACCAGGGGCCAGGAATCTTGGAAAGATCTTAGAATTCTAGGCAACACACAGGTTTTGCCTATTACAAATAAAGCTGCTATGAAAATTGTATGGATGTATATTTCTTTTTCTCTTGGGTAAATATATAGAAATAGAATGGCTGAGTCACATGGTAAGCATATGTTTAACTTTTCATGAAACTGTCAAACTATTTTCCAAAGTGATTGTACCATTGTTCATTCCCATCAACAGAGTACAAGATTTCTAATTGCTCTGTATTCTTGCCAGACTTTGGTATGGTCAGTCTTTAATTTTAGCTGTCCTGTAATATATTTGTGAATCCCAATCTCCCAGTTTGGGATGCCAGATCTTAGTTAATATATGCTTTGTTGAAATTTTCTTCCAGTCTGCGGATTGAATTTTCAATCTATTAGTAGTGTCTTTTGAAGAGTATGTGTTTTAAAATTTGATTTTTAGGACTTTCACGGTGGCCCAGTGATTAAGAATCCAGCTGCCAAAGCAGAGGACACAGGTTTGATCCCTGGTCTGGAAACTAAGATCCCATATACTGTGAGGCAACAACTACTGAGCCTGTACTCTGCAACTACTGAGCAGATGCATCACAACTACTGAAGTTTGTGCTCCCTAGAGACCATGCTTCACAACAAGAGAAGCCACAATAATGAGAAGTTTCTACTTTTTTAAAAAATTGTATTTTATTGTGGTAAGAACACTTAACATGACATTTATCCTCTTAAATTTTTAAGTGTATGATACAGTACTATTTTCTATAAGCACAATGTTTTACAGCAGATCTCTAGAACTTATTCATCTTGCATAGTTAAAATTTTATGCCCATTGATTAGCAACTCACCATTGCCTTCCTTCTTCCAGCCCCTGGCAACCACCATTCTGTTCTTTGATTCTATGAGTATGATTGTTTTATATACCTAATATATATGAGGAATCACATAGTGTTTGTCCTAATATGATTAATTTATTTAACTTAGGCTAATGTCCTTCAGGTTCATCCATGTTGTAATATTTTGCAGGATTTCCTTCTTTTTAAAGTCTGAATAATATTCCAGTGTGTGTGTGTGTGTGTGTGTGTATGCATATGCTTAATTTTCTTTATCTATTCATACATTGATAGACTTTTAGGTTTTATCCAATTTTAGCTATTACTGAGCTTTAGCGTACTAATACCTCTTTGAGACCTTATTTTCATTTCTTCTTGATAAATACCCCAAAATGAGACTGTTGAATCATATGGTAGTTCTGATTTTAATTTTTTGAAGAATGTCCATTCTGTTTTCCATAGCAGCTGCACCATTTTGCATTTTAAGTAACAGTGTACAAGAACTCCCAATTTCTCTGCATCCTCTTTTATGTTGTTGTTGAAAGTAACCATTCTAGCAATTGTGAGATTATATTTCATTGTGGTTTTGATTTGGAAGAACTGTACAAAAAAGATCTTCATGACCCAGATAATCACGATGGTATGATCACTCACCTAGAGCAAGGAAATCAATCCTGAATATTCATTGGAAGGACTGATGCTGAAGCTGAAACTCCAATACTCTGGACACCTGTTGTGAAGAACTGATTTATTAGAAAAGCCCGTGATGCTGGGAAATATTGAGGGCAGGAGGAGAAAGGGATGACAGAGGATGAGATAGTTGGATGGTATCACCAACTCAATGGACATGAGTTTGAGAAAAGTATGGGAGTTGGTGATGGACAGGAAAGCCTTTTGTACTGTAGTCCATGAGGTCACAAAGAGTCAGACATGGCTGAGCGACTGAACTGAACTGATGATTTTAAAATGACTTTTCAGGTGGTGGAATATTTGGGAAGTATTTGGGTTAAAATAAAACTAGATTTTTACTTTAAATAAGAATAAATTTCACATATTTTAAATAATTGAAAGTAAGCTAAACAGCAAGATAAGGTTTGAAAAATAAAGTAAAATGAAATGCAGATAAATATACTTTGCATCTTGAGAGAAAAAGACTAGAATAAAAACTTGAGAGAAAAAGAATTAGAATAAAAACTATTGTTATAGGATGAGCTCTCATACTGTAGATGCAAATGTTAGCACTTCTGGAATGCAATTTGTACAGAAATATTTTAAAAGTCCTTGCATTTAATCTAGTAATCTGCATCTAGAGATGTAATGTAAGGGCATAATCAGAAGTTGCATAAATAATCCTTCATAAATTCATTATGGAAACACTATATAGATAATATTAAATTAATGACCATTCATTTCATGACAGAAAATGGTGCATAAAACAAATTAGTAGTAAAAGATTTCTTTCAACAATGACATTCAAAATATCTATTATGTAATATAAATGAAAGTTCAAGATGCAAATATATGTATACTGTACAATCAGATCCCAAATCTTTTTTTAAAATATCTATAACATATATCTTATCAAGAGAGTTTGATCATAAATATAGAATCATAGAAAATCTACCCTAGGGATCAATTTACAATCAAAAATTAAAGATGGAAAATCTAGATGAGCAGAGAGTAGAAGGTTGGTTAGCCTGGTCTAAGGGGAAGTACTTTGGCCACCTTATGTGAAGAGTTGACTCATTGGAAAAGACTCTGATGCTGGGAGGGATTGGGGGCAGGAGGAGAAGGGGGAAACCGAGGATGAGATGGCTGGATGGCATCACGGACTGGATGGACGTGAGTCTGAGTGAACTCCGGGAGTTGGTGATGGACAGGAAGGCCTGGTATGCTGCGATTCATGGGGTCGCAAACAGTCAGACATGACTGAGCGACAGAACTGAACTGAACAGAAGGGGGTTTCTGGGGATGGTGTTAGTCAAGGAATAATACTTGGGTTATATAAGATGAATAAGTTTTAGAGATCTATTGTATAGCAGTGTCTATATTTTACAATATTGCTTTGTATACTTTAAAGTTTGTAAGAGTTAAGTCTTATGTTGTTTTATAACAAAAACAGCAGTAAACATAAATAAAGAAGATGATATGAAATTTTTGAAAATGATAGATATATTTATGGCATAGACTATGGTGATGGTTGTCTCCAAATCCATCAAGTTGCACACATTACCTATGTACAGCTTTTTGCATGTAAATCATACTTCATTAAAGTTGTTTTAAAAATATGGATAAATATAAATGATTATAACATTGTGATATTCTAATACATAAACTCATAAATAAATAATATGTGAATACCAGAATGATAAGAAAGATGAACAGAAATTAGGGAAAAAAATCTGTAAGAATTGAAATTAAGCTCAATACTAATCAAATGAATAGAGGGATGACATGGGGAGGGAGTTGGAGAGGGGTTCAGGATGGGGAACACGTGTACACCTGTGGCAGATTCATGTTGATGTATCGCAAAACCAATACAAAATTGTAAAGTAATTAGCCTCCAATTAAAGTAAATAAATTTAAATGAAAAAATTTTAACCAATTAGGTTATAAAGTTTGTAAAAGAGGACAGTTAACTGATTAATATCAGTTATTAGAATTTGGCAAAATGGAGCAGTCACTGTTAATAACACAAATTGTTGATTGTTTAAAGAACTGTGAGCAGGAACAAATTGCAGGACAGTATTCTATTATTGGCAAAAATCTCTTGTAAACATTTTTATTAAAGAAACTTTCATATATTTCCCTAGCTTGTCAGGAAAAAAAATTGACTTTCATGTATAAACTATTTTTAACTTTAAAAGGATAGAAATTCTTCTATATTGCATATGAAAATTAAACAAGAAATCATTTTCTCTGACAAACTTTAGCTAATATAACCCATTATGTGTCTTTAACCAAGAAACTGGTAAAATTGATAATATTAATGAGCTGGAAAGGACTATACACTCTACTTAACCCATTAAACCGATCTCACAAGTGACAAACATGAACCATGAAGATATAAAGAAACAACGGTACAACAGATACAACCCAGGCTTTCTCCCTCTCTCTCTCTCTCTCTCTCTCTCTCACACACACACACACACACACACACACACTCACACACAACTTGTTCAGAAGAAAATTTCAGGTTAGGAAAAAAAAAAACAATAGCAAAATCCACTATGACACACTCTAATATTTAAGATGGAAGGTGGACCTAGATTAGAATATTTTGTTTTATTTTGTATTTCTGTTTTTTAAAGGTGAAAGCCTTTGTTCTAATGTAACTTTCAAAACACTGGACCAAGAGCTATTCAATAGATTCTTCTATGATACAGTTCAGTATCAGTCTTAATTTCATCCTGAGTGCCAACATTTTCTCAGCTCCTTGCAAATAGGGGCTGGCTAGTTGTGAAGCAAGAGAATGGCAACCCACTCCAGGACTCTTGCCTGAAAAATCCCATGGACAGAGGAGCCTGGTGGGTTATAGCACATGGGGTCACAAAGAACTGGACATTACTGAGTGACTAACACTTTCACTTTCCCACAACATATTTGAAATTTTAGTTATGAAGCTATTACATTAAATTTATAGACTAGATTTTTTTATGAAGTAATTACTTGTACTCAATATATCTCAGATGAAAAGATTTTTTTCTCTAATAAAGTAATGAAGTATTTGCTTTTCTCAAATATTTCTTCATTCAATTCTAAATTTTCCTGATTTAAAATTTGCTAATTTATATGAAAATATTTATGTTTGGGGCATATCATATTAGTACAATGTTTTAAGTTCTTAAAAGACACAGCTTGTTTAAAGTCAATTCAAAATAAAATGAACTCTTTTGTGATCTACAATTCCATGAATTTGAACGCATATATAGAATTCTGTACAGACAAAGGACACAGATTTCCATTATCAGTTCAGTTCAGTCGCTCAGTCTTGTCCGACTCTTTGGAACACCATGAATCACAGCACACCAGGCCTCCCTGTTCATCACCATCTCTCGGAGTTCACTCAGACTCTCGTCCATTGAGTCCGTGATGCCATCCAGCTACTGCGGTTCATGGGGTCGCAAAGAGTCAGACACGACTGAGCGACTGAACTGAACTGAATGGTTAGAAACGTTGAACATCTTTTCATATGCCTATTGGCCATTTCTGTGTTTTCTTTGGAGAAATGTCTATTCAAGTCTTCAGCCCATTTTAATGTGGGTTCTTAGTTCTTTTGCCACTGAGTGGTAGCTTTTATATTTTGGAAATTAACCTCTTATGGTTTGCAAATATTTTTTCCATTCTCTGTTGCCGTTTCACTCTGTTGTTTTCTTTGCTGTACAGAGTCTTTTTAGTTTGATATAGTGCCATTCGTCAATTTTTGCTATTGTTATCTATGCTTTTGGTGTCATATTCATGAAGTAATTGCCAAGGCTGATGCCATGAAATATTTTTTTCTGTTTTCTTCTAGGAGTTTTACAGTTCCAGAAAACAGTTGATTTTTTAGTATTGTCCTTATATTCTGCAGTCTTATTAAACTCACTTAATTTTTTTACTGGTTTATATAAAATTGTCCAGGATTTTCTATGTATATGATAATGGTCTCTGTATGCCTTAGTCAATTCAAGCTGCTATAGCATAATACCACAGTCTGGAGATATAAACAACAGCATTTTATTTCGTACGGTTCTAGAAGCTGTAAATTTGAGATCAGGGTGCTTAAACGATCAAGTTTTGTGTCTAGTGAGAGCCCTCTTCTGGCTTCTTGCTGTGTCCTCGATTGGTGGAAGGGGCTAGGGAGCTCTGTGGGATCTTTTTCTTAAGAGCACTAATCCCTTCCCAAGGTCTCCACTCTCATGACCCAAGCAGATTTGGAGCTCCCACCACTTAAAACTATCACATTAGGCATTAGGATTTCAACATATGCATTTGAGCAGCACAAAAACATTCAGACCAAAACACTGAGAATATAACACTTACTTTTTCCCTTCTTAATCAAGATGACTTTTTCCTTTTTCATGCCTGCTTGCACTGGCTAGAACCTTCATTGCAGTGTTCAATAGTAGTTGTAAGAGTGGACATCCTTTTACTGATTTTAGGAGGAAAGCATTCATTCTTTCACTATTAAGTCTGATTTTTAAAATAAATGACCTTTATCAGCTTGGGGTACCTGATAACGAGGATTGAGATACCCTTCTGCCTAGTTTCTGATATCTTTTTTTTTTTTTAATCAGGAATGAATCTCAAAAATTTTCATGTCTATTGACATATATCCTTATTGATCACATGGATTTTCTTTTCTAATTTGTTAATATGGTAAGTTGTATTGATTTTTAAATGTAATCCAACCCTATTTTCTTGGGATAGACTCTACTTTGTCACCCTTTTAATATAATGTTGAATTTAATTTGCTAAAATATTATTTAGAATTTTCCTTGTTTATAGGTACATTTTACATCTATGTTCAGTTTGTAACTTCCTCTATTTCTCTTTCTCTCTGTCTGTCTTTTATTCCTAGTTTTTGTATAGCCTCATAGGAAGAATCAAAAAGAATTCTCTTCAAAATTTTGAAGCATTCTGTAGAATTAGTAATGTTTTTTTCCCCTGAAGTGTTTGGTAGAATTTACCAGTGAAGCACCTGGACACAGAGTTTTCTTTGTAAGAATTTTAACTACAATTTCAGTTTCTTGAAAAGATATGTGTCTGTCTATGTTATCTGTTTCTTCCTGAGTGAACTTTGAAAACATATCTTTTAAGGAATTTTCTAAGTTGTTAAATTTATTAGTATAAAATTATTTATAATATTGCCTTATTATTCTTTTAATAGCTATAAATCTGTAGTAATGTCACCTCTCTCGTTTCTGATACTGATAATTTGTGTCTTTTTTCTTAGTAGTCAGTCTAGCTAGTTTATCAATTATATAGATGTCAAAGAACCAGCTTTTTGTTTCAGTGATTTTCTCTACTGTTTTTCTCTTTTCTATTTCATTGGTTTCCATTTGGTTTTTAAATTCTTTTCTTCTGTTTTCTTTGGGCTTAATTTACTTATTTTAGTTTTTAAGGGTGTTTCACATTTTCCCCTATTATTACAGTTTTTTAGTATTGATTTTCCCCTAAATATTGCTTTATTAGCATCCCACAAATCCTGATATGTTGTGTTTCATTTTATTTGGGTTGAGTGTTCTGTAAATGTCAATTAGATCAATGATGACACTTGGTTTCCAAAGTTTCCTTGGGATTATCTCCATCTCAGCCAAGCTAAAGGAAGAAAGATTACGGAGAAAGGTACGTGGGAGGTTTTTATGACATCACTTTCATTCAAATTCCATTGGTTAGAACTCAGTCACATGGCTTCACCTAATGGTATGGGAAGCTGGGACATGTAATCTAGTTTTTACATGGGAAGAAGAAAATACATTTGGACAAACAGCCAGAAATCTCTTTCTGTTTTCTAGAAGAGCTTGTATAAGATAAGAAATATTTGTATCATGGGTATACAGTAGAAATTATAGTTATTGGGGCCTGCTCTTTTCTTTGGGGGAAATTTTGTAACTGCTGATTCAGTTTAATGGATACATGTTCATTTAGGTTTTCTATTACTTCTTGAGTCATTTTTTGTAAGTCACTTTATAGGTATACATAATTTAGTGTAAGTTTTATAATATACTAGCATAAATTTGTTGAAAGTATTTTATTTTAATCTCTGCTATAATTGTAATTATATTCTTTCTTCATTTTTGAAATTGTTTACTTGTGCCACCTTTTAAAAATTTTAGTTACTAGACATGTCTTAATCTTATTAGTCTTTTCCTAAAATCTTAATTTTTGTCACTAATTTCTGTTCTTTTTTATTTCCTTCCTCCGCATTATTTAGGCTTACTTTTCTGGTCTTTTTCAACTGGTAATTTGAATGTTAAGTTCATTATTTTTCACCTTTTTTTTTCTAACATAGCATTTAGGGCCATATATTTTCCTGGAATTGGTCATCAGCTTTGTTGCTGCAAGCATTTATATTTAAGTTCAGTTCAGTCACTCAGTCGTGTCCGACTTTGCCACCCCATGGACTGCAGCATGCCAAGCTTCCCTGTCCATCACCAATTCCTGGAGCTTACTCAAACTCATGTCCATTGGTGATGCCATCCAACCATCTCATCCTCTGTCATCCCCTTCTCCTCCTGCCTTCAATCTTTCCCAGCATCAGGGTCTTTTCCAGTGGGTCAGTTACTCACATCAGGTGGCCAAAGTATTGGAGCTTCAGCTTTAGCATCAGTCCTTCCAGTGACTATTCAGGACTGTTTTCCTTCAGGATTGACTGATTGGATCTCCTTGCAGTCTAAAGGACTCTCAGGAGTCTTCTCCAACACCACAATTCAAAAGCATCAATTCTTCAGCACTCAGCTTTCTTTATAGTCCAACTCTCACATCCATACACAACTACTGGAAAAACCATAGCTTTGACTAGACAGACCTTTATTGGCAAAGTAATATCTCTGCTTTTTAATATGCTATCTAGGTTCGTCATAACTTTTCTTCCAAGGAGCAAGCATCTTTTAATTTCATGGCTGCAGTCACCATCTGCAGTGATTTTGGAGCCCAAGAAAATAAATTCTGTCAGTGTTTATTTTGTTTCCCCATCTATTTGCCATGAAGTGATGAGACCAGTATTTATATATAGTGCTTCATTATTGATTAGTCTTATGTATTTCCAAATTTCCATTGATTTCTTCTTTAATACATAGTTATTTACAGTGTAATTTAAAATTTTCCAAGTATGGGAACTTTTCTTAGAGTATGTGCTAGGTTACTAATTTAAAATTAATTGGGCTTAATATACTTATTTTAGTTTTTAAGGGTGTTTCACATTTTCCCGTAATGTTACAGTTTTTTAGTATTGATTTTCCCCTACATATTGCTTTATTCAGTTCATTTCAGTTCAGTTCATTTGCTCAGTCGTGTCCGACTCTTTGCGACCCCATGAATCGCAGGACGCCAGGCCTCCCTGTTCATCACCATCTCTCAGAGTTCACTCAGGCTCACTNAAAAGAAAAGCTCCTTATCTCCATCCTGTTTATTCATCATATAAGAACACCCTATGATATAAGTGCAAATCTATTCCAGAGCAGGGGGAGGGAAGAATGAAAAGGGTGGATAATTAATTTCAGTAAAGGGTAATTACTACGTGAACAAATAAAAAAGAAAATGAATCTTTTAGTAGATGATCGGGGGTCAGGCATGTAACCTGAAGCATATATTCATTCTTTTGATAAAATATGAGAGGGGTTAGTGTTAGATTAGGTGTGACGTAATAGCTGCTCAGTCATCTCCAGCTCTTCATGACCCCCTGGACTGTAGCCCACAAGGCTTCTCTGTCCATGGAATTGTCCAGGTAAGAATACTGGAATGGGTAGCTATTCCCTTCTCCAGGGGATATTACCAAACCAGGGACTGAACTCAGATCTCCCACATTTCAAGCAGATTCTTTACCATCTGAGCCACTAGGGAAGCCTAGACCGGGTGCTAGACACAGAGCAATTAGGAAAACTGAAGCAGTTTTTCCACGTACCTTAATACTTGATATCTCTTTATTGTCCTTAGAAATCAGACACGAAGGGTAAAATGTCTAGAGAGATTATACTTGGGAGAAGAAAACAGAAAGGTAAGAGTCCTGAGGAGTCAGTCTTTATTGTTCTTATTCATTCACATGTTCAATCCTGAGTAAAAACAGTGCGGAACTTCCAATAAGGCAGATGGTGTTCCTATTCTGGTGAATAATTTGACAATGAAAGGGAAGAAATGAAGCAAGATGGAAAGAAGGTAAATTTTCAATGGTCCTGGTTTTCAGTTCTCTCAGTAATAACAGAGATCTTAAGTAGATTATTATTTAATCTGTCTGAACTTTATCATCCTTACCTATAAAACAAGCATACACAATATTAAAAAATTATTATATATAACACCTGAGAGGGTAGGCGCTCCAAAAATAGTAACTATAATCACTAAGGCAACTGAAGTCCTGGACTTATAACTATTGTTAGTGATTGCATTGGGTCTCCTCTTTAGTAGTGCTGTCTCAAAACATTATATTTACAACATAAAAACCTACAGATTCTTTAAAGATTCTATAATAATGTAAGCTTAATGTATTAAAGTGGGAGTATACAAACAATAATATATACGCATTTCCAAAACTACTTTAAAACATGGCGTTTTTTTTTTACTGTGTGTTATTGATTAAACCTTAAGTGCCGTGTATGTTTCACAATAACCCACAAATAATCAGAAATTGAATATATGTACACACTGCCAGAAAATAGGACAAAGACACAGGCAATTGAAAGACTTAAACTGATCTAAAAGACCACTGGTAGTCTTTGAGAATGAAACTGGGTTAAGCTTTCAAACTTCTGAATTCTATAAGAGCACAGGCTTAGAAAAGTCTCTCTTCCTTTCCATTTAATTCAGAGAGACATTTCTAACAGATATTCAAATGATGAAAGCGGTGGGCCCAGTTGCTTGCTTATAACCATGAAGAGACTTCCCAGTTAAACACTGGATAAAATCCCAAGGATTAAAAAAAAAAAGAAAAAGAAAAGCTCCTTATCTCCATCCTGTTTATTCATCATATAAGAACACCCTATGATATAAGTGCAAATCTATTCCAGAGCAGGGGGAGGGAAGAATGAAAAGGGTGGATAATTAATTTCAGTAAAGGGTAATTACTACGTGAACAAATAAAAAAGAAAATGAATCTTTTAGTAGATGATCGGGGGTCAGGCATGTAACCTGAAGCATATATTCATTCTTTTGATAAAATATGAGAGGGGTTAGTGTTAGATTAGGTGTGACGTGATAGCTGCTCAGTCATCTCCAGCTCTTCATGACCCCCTGGACTGTAGCCCACAAGGCTTCTCTGTCCATGGAATTGTCCAGGTAAGAATACTGGAATAGGTAGCTATTCCCTTCTCCAGGGGATATTACCAAACCAGGGACTGAACTCAGATCTCCCACATTTCAAGCAGGTTCTTTACCATCTGAGCCACTAGGGAAGCCTAGACCGGGTGCTAGACACAGAGCAATTAGGAAAACGGAAGCAGTTTTTCCACGTACCTTAATACTTAATATCTCTTTATTGTCCTTAGAAATCAGACATGAAGGGTAAAATGTCTAGAGAGATTATACGTGGGAGAAGAAAACAGAAAGGTAAGAGTCCTGAGGAGTCAGTCTTTATTGTTCTTATTCATTCACATGTGCTTCTCACAGAGTCAGATGTTGCTGAGAGAGTAGGAAGAGGACTGGACCATGCAAACTTGCTGAGAACAGTACTTGGTGGAGTGACTGCCCAGAGGCTAACGAGTAGTGGGTTGAAAAGAGTGTTAGATGAAGAAATGGACACACTAATTATGAACATCACATTTGGAAGTTGTCTCTGAAGAAACAAACTAAGAAGAAATTGTACCAGTAACTGTGTTGTTTATTGTCTTTTAATTGGATAAATGCAAGCGTTTAATGGAGAAATTTGAGACCTAAAAAGTGAATACAGGGAATTATAGTTGAGACAGAGAAACTGAATACACTGGTAAGAAAAGGAACAACATTGGAAATTTGAGAAATTAAGAAGAGAAGGAAATATGCCTTCTACAGGCAAAGAAAGAGAAAGGAACAATCTGTGTTTTCTTCACTTCAATGCACACAAACAGGAAACTTGTTAAATGTAGATCTACGTTCAGTAGGTTCACGTTTCTAACATTTCCAGGTGATGCCCAAGCTGCTAGTAAGCACAGCACATATGGAGTAGCAAGGCTATGTTTCTATGTTTGGTGCTGAGAAGTAAGTATCTTCTAGCATTTGTTCAGTTCAGCTCAGTTGTTCAGTTGTGTCCAACTCTTTGCGATCCCATGAATCGCAGCACGCCAGGCGTCCCTGTCCATCACCAACTTCCAGAGTTCACTCAAACTCACATCCATCGAGTCAGTGATGCCATCTAGCCATCTCATCCTCGGTCGTCCCCTTCTCCTCCTGCCCCCCAATCCCTCCCAGCATCAGAGTCTTTTTCAGTGAGTCAACTCTTCACATGAGGTGGTCAAAGTACTGGAGTTTCAGCTTTAGCATCATTCCTTCCAAAGAAATCTCAGGGTTGATCTCCTTCAGAATGGACTGGTTGGATCTCCATGCAGTCCAAGGGACTCTCAAGAGTCTTCTCCAACACCACAGTTCAAAAGCATCATCCATTCTTAGGTGCTCAGCTTTCTTCACAGTCCAACTCTCACATCCATACATGACCACTGGAAAAACCATAGCCTTGACTAGATGGACCGTTGCTGGCAAAGTAATGTCTCTGCTTTTGAATATGCTATCTAGGCTGGTCATAACTTCCAAGGAGTAAGCGTCTTTTAATTTCATGGCTGCAGTCACCATCTGCAGTGATTTTGGAGCCCAAAAAAATAAAGTCTGACACTGTTTCCACTGTTTCCTCATTTATTTGCCATGAAGTGATGGGACCAGATGCCACAATCTTCATTTTCTGAATGTTGAGCTTTAAGCCAACTTTTTCCTCTCCTCTTTCACTTTCATCAAGAGGCTTTTTAGTTCCTCTTCACTTTCTGCAGTAAGGGTGATGTCATCTGCATATCTGAGGTTATTGATATTTCTCCCGGTAATCTTGATTTCAGCATGTGTTTCTTCCAGCCCAGCGTTTCTCATGATGTACTCTGCATATAAGTTAAATAAGCAGGGTGACAATATACAGCCTTGACATACTCCTTTTCCTATTTGGAACCAGTCTGCTGGTCCATGTCCAGTTCTAATTGTTGCCTCCTGACCTGCATATGGGTTTCTCAAGAGGCAGGTCAGGTGGTCTGGTATTCCCATCTCTTTCAGAATTTTCCAGTTTATTGTGATCCACACAGTAAAAGGCTTTGGCATAGTCAATAAAGCAGAAATAGATGGTTTTTTGGAACTCTCTTGCTTTTGCCATGATCCAGCGGATGTTGGCAATTTGATCTCTGGTTCCTCTGCCTTTTCTAAAACCAGCTTGAACATCTAGAAGTGCACAGTTTACGTATGCTGAAGCCTGGCTTGTTTGTACCTTTCTATAAATTAGCAATAGTCATCAAACAATCAGAGGGAGGAGAGCAGGAGTATGAAGAACTAACATTGTTAGAGTGTTGACAGATTTTTTCCACAGACCGAGTGAGCTGATTGAATTTGAGCAACATGTTAAAAATCTTGAGTGTTTTATGGAGTGGTTATCCGTGAATAACAGCACTTGTCTCTACTGATGTACCTCTCCACATGTGTTCCATTGCAGGTACAGAGAAAACGCATCCTTAGGATCATTGAGGACTAGGGTTGTGTGCAGACATGCGATTAAAAAAAAAACAGATAGGCCAGAGTGTATATTACTACTGAGACTGTGTTCTGTGTAAATTAAGCTGGTTAAAGAGGGAAGTTAAGATGAGAGAATGCTAATAAATTGAGCGTAGTAAAAGTATATACAGGTATGAGCAAAATCAGAGAATCTCCTTTTGCATTTTTGGTTTTATATTTTACTTTTGATATATTTATACATTACTATTTAAGATAAATTAAAAAAAAGAAAAAAAGATAAATTGATTAGAGTCTTCAATCATTAGGCATTAATTATGAAATATAAAGCTGGAAAATTCCCATATCTGTTGGGTTCATTAGCAAAGATCTTCAGCCTACAGACCCATATTTTATTGTTATCCTGCTCCTGTGCAGAGTGTAAGAGGAAGCACTCCCAGTGGAGGTCTGTGACCTCCAGAACTCTAATCAGAGTTCTAAGGTAATATTAGAAAAATGACAACAAGTAGAATATCGAGAAAAGGATGAAACTGGTAATAAAAAATGATTTCTGTCAGAATCAAGTAAGAGCGTGTATGGATATTAATCAGCTAAGCATTCAAAGTTCATAGTAAATTGAGTTCATCACCTAAAATGAAGGTTTACTTAAACTCTGTTTAGCAGCTACAGCTGGGATTGTAGGTCCTGCTACAGATCACCATAGCAAATACCACGGATCTGCTAAAGACCACCAAGGAAGTTTTTGGCCTTCTCTTCTGAGAAGCACTGACCCATGCAGATCATGTGTGAGTCAGGCCAGATTGGCTAGCAAAAAGAAAACTGGACATCAGGAGAAAAAATAATACTGCTCAAAAAATCCTCAAAGTCTCCTTAGTAATGTTCTACTAGTAATATGTGAAAAACAAAGGTTCCTTTGTGGAAAGCTAGCCAACTGGGATTTACCAATCTTTCATCTCTTCTCTGAAGAACTCTTTCTCAAAAATGAATGCACTCTATCCATCACAGAATAGTACACATAATTTACCATAAAATATTGTATTAATTCATAGGAATTCAAGATATCACGTAACATTTAGGCTGTCAAAAGGTAGAATGTTTATATTATTAAATTAATTTGGTTTAAAAAAGAATCTCTTATTTTTAAATTCAGAATATTTACTTCACTGCATAGAAAAATATAATTATTCAGAGCACAACACAAGATGGAAGCGGCTTCTGATCTTTGTCCTGAAGCTGTGTCCTAACAATCTGTGTCTACCATTCAAATTTAAATAAAATATGTTTCAAAGCCAACACAGATACCTATTCTTTCCCAGTAGAATGAGACCTTTCATTCAGAAATATCTTCAACTCTTGTTTTCCAACATCCCACAAAAGTTTCTTGATTTGTCATTAGACCATGTTTGCTAACTGGCATCCATCAAAGTTAAGATTCCTGAGCTCATGAAGAAACTGAGATATTGGAGTTCTATCACAGACTGAGATACAGGAATTCTGTCTTCCTTGGTGATTACATTTAAGTGGGATGGCTCCTTGGTCCTTTTTTTTTTTTTTAATATTTGTATTTATTTGGCTGTGCCAGGTCTTAGTTGTGGCACAAGGGATCTTTGATCTTTCTTGCAACATGCAGGATCTTTTTAGTTGTGGCATATGAACTCTGAGTTGTGGCGTGTTCCCTGACCAGGGATTGAGCCCAGACACTCTAAATTGGGAGCACGATATCTTAACCACTGGACTACTAGGAAAATCGTGACTCCAGGCAAGTAAGATATTTCTGGATTGTAAAGCTGGCAAGATGCTTTTTGAAAGATATATATCTCAAAAGGATACAGAAATAATTTACAATTACATGTTTTCTAAGGTAAAGGCAAATCAGGGCCTAGAGTTAGAAGAAGCCTGTTTAAAGTTCAGTCAAGTTGAAGGAAGCTTTAAGACCATCTTGGTCATTGCCTACTGTTGAAAGAGAAAGTTCTACTCCTGGTTATTGAATGCACAAAAGTAGATTTTAAAAATATTCCTGGGGTGCTATCAAGTGATATTCAGGTAGCTTTTATTTAAGGAAGCCCAGAAATATCTACATTTAGCCCCAACTCCTTATCTTTACTCAGATTTCCCAATAGATGACATAGGTATGAGAATCAAGGGCAAAGGGAGACCCAAATATCACATCTGTTGGATACACAGAAACTTCAATCAAGAAAGTGTGGGTTAGTTACTTAGTCGTGTCTGACTCTTTTACGACACAATGGACTATAGCTTACCAGGCTCCTCTGCTCATGGGATTCTAAGGCAAGAATACTGGAGTGGGTTCCCATTTCCTTCTCCAGGGATCTTTCCAACCCAAGGACTGAACCCGGGTCTCCCACATTGCAGGCAGACTCTTTGCCATCTGAGCCACCAATGTCATCACTGAAGACAACACTGATAAATCAGATTAGGTTTTAATGAAGCACCTCATTTCCTAAATAGTTAAAACTAAATAGAATCTTTGAAACAGCTCAACTGGAATTCCATCACCTCCACTAGCTTTGTTCGTAGTGATGCTTTCTAAGGCCCACTTGACTTCACATTCCAAGATGTCTGGCTCTAGNTTTAGGATTGGAATGAAAACTGACCTTTTCCAGTCTTGTGGCCACTGCTGAGTTTTCCAAATGTGCTGGCGTATTGAGTGCAGCACTTTCACAGCATCATCTTTCAGGATCTGAAACAGCTCAACGGGAATTCCATCACCTCCACTAGCTTTGTTCTTAGTGATGCTTTCTAAGGCCCACTTGGCTTCACATTCCAAGATGTCTGGCTCTAGATTAGTGATCACATCATCATGATTATCTGGGTCATGATGATCTTTTTTGTACAGTTCTTCCATGTATTCTTGCCACCTCTTCTTAATATCTTCTGCTTCTGTTAGGTCCATACCATTTCTGTCCTTTATCGAGCCCATCTTTGCATGAAAAGTTCCCTTGGTATCTCTAATTTTCTTGAAGAGATCTCTAGTCTTTCCCATTCTGTTCTTTTCCTCTATTTCTTTGCATTGATTGCTGAAGAAGGCTTTCTTATCTCTTCTTGCTATCCTCATATGTTGTGTTTCATTTTATTTGGGTTGAGTGTTCTGTAAATGCCAGCTAGATCAATGATGACACTTGGTTTCCAAATTAGGTTACTAATTTAAAATTAATTGTCAGAGAGTGTGGTGTGTATAAGAATAATTCTATAAAACTTGTTGAGTTTTGCTTTATGGTCTGGTATACACACGCTGTTTGAGATATCTTCTTTACTATGTTAGTAATTCCTTGCAACATTATCCTGTTTATTCCTTATTCTAATTCTCTGAGACAGATAACATGACTCCCATTTTTCAAATAATAATGTTAAAATCCAATCAGCATAAATAACTCTTCTGAGTTCACAGATCTAGTCAGTTTCTATTCAGTCAGAGCAGCCAACAACTAAAAAATTGGTGTGATCAGCTTTTTATGCCAGGTGCATATGAGGCTTACTAATAATTTTGTTATAAAATTTTAAACCTCAGGATGAAGATTCATTCTTACTTTAGTGACCTTTTATCCCTCACTTGGTGCCTCAAACAATATCTCACACATATGGGTTTTCAATAGGCATTTGTTGAATTGCAGTAAATCTCAGACTGAAATCTGAAACCCTAAAAGAGTATAATAAAGAGGTAATTTGTGAAAAAATAAAATTGAACATTCAATTCTGGAATCACTGCAAAATATAATTTGAAAATACTCCTGGCACAAAAGTATAGTAATTCTGATTAAAGATGTTAGGCATAGATACAAATATGTTACATCTACATCTACATCTAATGTCTGTATGTGTCTATGTTCTTTATATATCTATGTATAGCCCTATTTAGATATGTGAAAGGATACAGCTAGATCTTTCTCTGGAAGGATAGATGGACTGAGGAAGTTGAGGAAGAGGGACCTGTAAAGGCAATTAAATTATAAACAAATAAAAGGGAAGAAAACCAAATGAATTTAGGTTACTTATGCCCAGGTAAGAGAGTGAGAATGGTCAATAGTGACCTTTCAATTTTGTGTTCATGAAGTTATTAATGACCTTGGAAATAGAAGTTGTGAAGTAGAAATTCTCATTTTAAGAGTTTTGGCTGAAAATGATTTTTTAAAAAAAGGATCAACTGTAAGCTATCGCTTAATGTGCATTGAGAGAGTTTTGTTTACCGTAAGATGAAAGAATCATACCCTAGTTTAAGATAATATCTGGAAATTTATCTTTTACTCATTCTGTAAGATTCAGCTCTGGTGTTCCCTTAGAAACTGTTCCAGAACTTAGTCAAACTGTCTCTGTTGTCTTCTTGTTGTTCAGTCGCTGAGTCATGTCCAGCTCTTTGCAGCCCCATAGACTGCAAAATGCTGGGCTCTCCTGTCCTTCACCATCTCCCAGAGATTGCTCAAACTCATGTCCACTGAATTGGTGATACCATCCAATCATCTCGTCCTCTGTTGTCCCCTTCTCCTCCTGCCTTCAGTCTTTCACAGCATCAGGGCCTTTTCTAATGAGTGAACTCTTCATATCAGGTGACCAAAGCATTGGAGCTTCAGTTTCAGTATCAGTCATCCCAATGAATATTCAAGATTGATTTCCTTTAGGATTGACTGGTTTGATCTCCTTGCAGTCTAACGGATTCTGAAGAGGCTTCTCCAATACCACAATTTGAAAGCATCAATTCTTTGGCGCTCAGCCTTCCTTATGGTCTAATTCTCACATCCGTACCTGACTACTGGAAAAACCATAGCTCTGACTAGACTGGCCTTTGTCGGCAAAGTAATGTCTATGTTTTTTAATATGCTGTCTAGGATGGTCATAGCTTTTCTTCCAGGGAGCAAGCATCTTTCAGTTTGATGGCTGCAGTCACCATCTGCAATGATTTTGGAGCCCAAGAAAATAAAGTCTGTCACTGTTTACAATGTTTCCCCATTGATTTACCATGAAGTGATGGGACCAGATGCCATGATCTTCATTTTTTGAATGTTGAGTTTTAAGCCAGCTTTTTCACTCTTCTTTTTCACCTTCCTTTTCACTTTCTGCCATAAGGGTGGTGTCATTTGCATATTGGAGGTTACAGATATTTCTCTTGGCAATCTTGATTCCANGGGACCAGATGCCATGATCTTCATTTTTTGAATGTTGAGTTTTAAGCCAGCTTTTTCACTCTTCTTTTTCACCTTCCTTTTCACTTTCTGCCATAAGGGTGGTGTCATTTGCATATTGGAGGTTACAGATATTTCTCTTGGCAATCTTGATTCCAGCTTGTGCTTCATCCAGCCTGGCATTTCACATGATATTGTGCTGTCAAGATGTTATTATCATAACAATTAGAATATTATAATGAATATTCTATTTAAATATTGTACCCTTCAGATTTTAAAGTCTATGACCATGTGTTACTTATCTTTGAGTCACCAATTCTTGTCAAGGACTTGGCAATGGAAAGTTTTCAAAGTAGGTTTCATTAGACTATGTAACTTCCAAATTTTTTTCTCTTATCTTTTTATAAATCTTTCTGTATCTGTATTTTGTATTTATTTCTTCCACTATAATGCCTATAATACCTTTTAATTGCACTTATTCTTTTTCACATGTATGACCTTCCTACTAAACAACGTACCTAAGGACTTCCCTGGTCATCCAGTGGTTGAGACTTCATGCTTCCACTTCAGGGTACATGGGTTCAGGCCCTGGTCAGGAAACTAAGATCCTGCCTGCCACTTGGCACAACCAAAATAAGAAAAAAAAAAATCCCACATACCCATATTACAATTTTTGTACCAACATCTAGCACAGTGCCTATCATTTATTCATCGAATAGTCAATCATCTATGAGTAACCAGCCATTATTCTAAACTCATAGAATACCAGTGAAAAAGACTTATCTTCAGTTGAAGACAGACATTAGACAGTAAACTAATAAATAAAGAACATTATTTATTATATTAATTATTAAGATGAAGAAACAAGGTGATGTAATAAAGTGACTGTTGAATATAAAGAGTCATTAGCTAGCATACTTAAGGACAGAGTCAAGAAGTAAAATTACAACCTTTATATATGGTGTTTCTTAAAACTGTATATTGACTAAATCTTCAAAGTGAGAGGGAATTTTAAGAACAACAGAATCAAGACTTTTCATTTTACAGATTGTTTTACAGATAAAGTGTGACTTAGAGGTATTAGAAAATATGTAATTTGTCTTTCTGTTGGTAAATTGATTTGGGGAACTTTTATATTCTTTATACCTCATTGGAATTCCTTTTAAGATGTAAATGGCTCACTGACACCAAGGACTAGAATGGTGTTTTACTAATTACACAAATGATAAAAAGGAGGGCAGAGCTCTTCAGCAGGAGAAAGCTACCGAGTAGGTTATAAAACAGTGATAACAATAGAGAAAGTGCTACAGGGAGACTTGTACTCTCCAAGTAAAGGAATCAAGAATCTCATATGAACATTAAAAATTTGGTTCCTGATTTTTCTAAGATATTCATGTTAGAAAATCTAAATGTACAGAAAAGTCTGGAGTAGAAAATTATAACTAAGCCCTTACCCCAGAAGTAGCCAGTATTAGCCAGTATTGATTATTTTCCTTATACAACTATGTTTCTACCTTTTTTCTCTCCTGTTTTTTTTTTTTTTTAACAAAATTGAGGTCATCGTTTATATTTTTTACATTTGAGATAACCAGGAAGGTAAAAAGAAAGGCACAAAGAATAACAGACATTCATGTAATTTTCTACTAAATAAAAATTTTTTGGTTATGTAAACTTCAAATNACTATGTTTCTACCTTTTTTCTCTCCTGTTTTTTTTTTTTTTAACAAAATTGAGGTCATCGTTTATATTTTTTACATTTGAGATAACCAGGAAGGTAAAAAGAAAGGCACAAAGAATAACAGACATTCATGTAATTTTCTACTAAATAAAAATTTTTTGGTTATGTAAACTTCAAATTTTTAATCTTTTAAAGAAATATACAGATAAATTCTTAAGTTTATATTCAATCCACAGTCCCAGATGCAATTAATATGGTATATTTTAATATTTATATCACACTTTTTTAAAAAGTGTATTTGACATTTTCTTTTAATGTACTTAAATGGAATCCATATGATTGTTACAATTGAATATAAATTTATGGAAATTGCCTTATTCACTGAACACTAGGTATTCCAGTTCTGTTCATGCTGATACATATATACCTAATTTATTCATAAGTGTTAAGCTTGAATTTTCACTGAACATACCTATATAATCAGCACCAAGTTCAAGAAACAGAACACTAATTACTAGCATTCCTGAACTCCTTCTGATGTCTGTCTTTGCCTCTTTTGCTCAACATTATTTATGAAATTATCCACTTTGTTCTGCATAGTTGTAGTCTACTCTTTCCCATTGGTATATATTTTGTTTCCTTAAATCAATTAAACTTTTAAAATTTATCCATTAACTATTGATGGGCCTTTGCATAGTTTCCAGTTTGTGTCTCTGTCAACATAGAAACACAAAAGTGATGCTGTCAACACTCTAGTATATAATTTTGTGAAAATATATATGTACTTCAGTTTGGTATGTGTCTGAGATTTGTTGCATCATAGGGTATGTATATATTCAGCTTTAATAATTGTGACATGAACACTTTTCCAAAGCATTATATAGAATTACGCTCCCGCCAACAGTGAATGAGAATTCAGGTTACTCTGCCTCTTTGACAACATTTGATATTTTCTCTCTTTTTAATTTTAGGCATCAAGTTGTCATATTAACTCACTGTGGTTTAATTTGCACTTCTGTGATTATTAGTGAAGTTTTCATATATTTGTTGGTCATTTAGATATTATCTTTTGTGATACACTTCAATATTTAGTATTCATACTTAACTGTTTTTCTAATAAAATCTAAAGATAATCATTGCCTCTATTAGTTAAGGAAGGACCTTAGCAATTTTTTAAATTACTATTGTTCCCTTGCTTATTGATTGTATGCCTTTGAGCAAGTTACTTAACCTCATTTTTGCCTCATCTGTTTCCTCATCTCCAAAGTGGGGAAATAGAGCTGTTATGAGAATTAAATGAGTTAATATAAACACTTTGAGTAGTGCCAAATACTGTTATATAGTATTTGCTCTATAAGTAACATGTTGTTATTACTGTTGTTATTCATGAAAGGGAATATATCAGGGGAACAGAATAGAGAGTCCAGAAATAGACTGACACTAATATAGCTAACTGATTTTTTTCAAGTGTACAACAGCAATTCTATGAAGAAAGCGTAGTCTTCAACAAATGGTGTTGAAACCACTGGATATGCATATGCAAAAAAAAAGACCTTGACCCCTATTTCACACCTTAATGCAAAAATTAATTCAAAATGAATCAGAAATTAAATGTAAAACATAAAACTGAAAATATTTTATAGGAAAACATAGAAGAAAAACTTTGTTACCTGGATTAGATATTGTGCTCTTAGAGAAGGACCCATAGCACAAGTCATAAAAAAATAGTGATAAATTGGTTTCACTAAAATTTAAGTTTTGCTTTGTGAAAAACACTATTAAGAGAATTGAAAAGACAGTCCACAGTTGGGAGAAAATATTTGCAAACCATGCATCTGACCAAGAACTTGTATCCAAAATACATAAAGAGTTCTAAAAATCTGCCAAGATTTGAACAAACACTTCACTGAAGAAGATATGAATGGCAAATAAGCATGTGGAAGGATGTTCAGCATAACTAAGGAAATGCAAATTAAAACCATAGTAGGATACCATTGTGTATCTATTAGAATGGCTGAAATGAAACTGACAGTACCAAGTGGTTGCAATGATACAGAGCATGTGAAATTGCTGTATAACATGGTAGGAAAGCAGAGCAGAATGGCCACTTTGGAAAGCAGTTTTGTAGTTTCTTATAAATTTGAATATATACTTGCTACTGAATTCAAAATTTATGTTCAAACAAGCACCTGTATGCAAGAATATAGTATGCCTTATTCCTAACAACCCTGAACTGGAAACAACCAGATATCTCTCTGCTGGGGAATATACTGTGGTCCATCTATGAAATGGAATGTTCTTTCAGTTCAGTTCAGTTGCTCAGTGGTGTCCCACTCTTTGCAACCCCATGAATCGCAGCATGCCAGGCCTCCCTGTCCATCATCAGCTCCCAGAGTTCACTCAGACTCATGTCCATCGAGCCGGTGATGCCATCCAGCCATCTCATCCTCTGTCATCCCCTTCTCCTCCTGCCCCCAATCCCTCCCAGCATCAGAGTCTTTTCCAATGAGTCAACTTTTCGCATGAAGGGGCCAAAGTACTGGAGTTTCAGCTTTACCATCATTCCTTCCAAAGAACACCCTGATGGCAGAAAGTGAAGAGGAACTAAAAAGCCTCTTGATGAAAGTGAAAGAGGAGAGTGAAAAAGTTGACTTAAAGCTCAACATTCAGAATATGAAGATCATGGCATCTGGTCCCATCACTTTATGGGAAATAGATGGGGAAACAGTGGAAACAGTGTCAGACTTTATTTGGGGGGGCTCCAAAATCACTGCAGATGGTGACTGCAGCCATGAAATTAAAAGACGCTTACTCCTTGAAAGGAATGTTATGACCAACCTAGATAGCATATTAAAAAGCAGAGACATGACTGTGGCTTTGTAGTAGAGCCTGAAGTCAGGTAAGTTGATTCCTCCGGTTCCATTCTTCTTTCTCAAAATTGCTTTGGCTATTCGAGGTTTTTTGTATTTCCATACAAATCTTGAAATTATTTGTTCTAGTTCTGTGAAAAATACCGCTGGTAGCTTGATAGGGATTGCATTGAATCTGTAGATTGCTTTGGGTAATATATTCATTTTCACTATATTGATTCTTCCAATCCATGAACATGGTATATTTCTCCATCTATTAGTGTCCTCTTTGATTTCTTTCATCAGTGTTTTNTGTCCCTTGGACTGCAAGGAGATCCAACCAGTCCATTCTGAAGGAGATGAAGGAGATCAGCCCTGGGTGTTCTTTGGAAGGAATGATGCTAAGATGGAATGTTAGTCAGAAATAAAAAGAAACTACTGATACATGCAACAACATGGATGAATCTCGAATGCAGTGGTGGTGGTTTAGTTCCTAAGTCATATTCCACTCTTGAGACCCCATGGACTGTAGCCCACTAAGCTCCTCTGTGCATAGTATTTTCTAGGTAAAAGCACTGGAGTGGGTTATCATTTCCCTCTCCAGGGGATCTTCCCCACCCAGGAATCGAACACGGGTCTCCTGGATAGTAGGCAGATTTTTTACTGTCTAAGGTACATGGAAGCCCCTCGAGTACATTATGCTAAGTTTAAAAAACTAGACTATTTCAATTTATATGAAATTCTGGAAAAGGCAAAAGTATAACGATAGAGAATGCTGCTGCTGCTGCTGCATCGCTTCAGTCATGTCCAACTCTGTGCGACCCCATAGACGGCAGCCCACCAGGCTCCCCCGACCCTGGGATTCTCCAGGCAAGAACACTGGAGTGGGTTGCCATTTCCTTCTCCAATGCATGAAAGTGAAAAGTGAAAGTGAAGTCACTCAGTCGTGTTTGACTCTCAGAGACCCCATGGACTGCAGCCCACAAAGCTCCTCCATCCATGGNGGCAGCCCACCAGGCTCCCCCGACCCTGGGATTCTCCAGGCAAGAACACTGGAGTGGGTTGCCATTTCCTTCTCCAATGCATGAAAGTGAAAAGTGAAAGTGAAGTCACTCAGTCGTGTTTGACTCTCAGAGACCCCATGGACTGCAGCCCACAAAGCTCCTCCATCCATGGCACTCTCCAGGCAAGAGTACTGGAGTGGGGTACCATTGCCTTTTCTGATAACGATAGAAAATAGGGATGGAAAATAATCAGTGGTTGCCAGCAGTTTGTTCTTGACCTCTAAGAGGCTGTTTAAGGAAATATTTTTGGGTGATAGAAGTTTTCTGTAACTGGGATGTGATGGTGATTAAAAACTTTTTATATTTGTCAAAACTTACAGAATTGCATACACACAGTGAATTTTACTATGTGTAAACTGAAAAAAATTTTAGAAGAAACCTTCTTAAGCTGTATCTCTGAATATTGTTTCCTTTCTACTTCTTTATTTTCTCTTTGGGGACCCCTGTTAATTTTTTATATTTTAATTAATTTATTTTTTATTGAAGGATAATTGCTTTTCAGAATTTTGCTGTTTTCTGTCATACCTCAACATGAATCAGTCATAGGTATACATATATCCCCTCCCTTTTGAAACTCCCTCCCATCTCTCTCCCTATCCCACCATTCTAGGTTGATACAGAGCCCCTGTTTGAGTTTCTTGAGCCATACAGCAAATCCCCATTGGCTATCTATTCTACATATGGTAATGTAAGTTTCCGTGTTACTCTTTCCAGGTTTTATGCTGTATGTTCTTCATCGTTTCTGTCTCATAATTTATCATATTTTTCACTCTTTTATGAACTCTTTTATGGATTCTCAGTATTACCTTTCATTTCATTAATTCTTTGTGTTTAAAAAAGAGTTTATACCATCTTAAAATGTTTAATTTTATAATTTCCAGGATTCTTCCTTGATCTTTTTTTGAGTTAGTCATTCACTCTGCCAGAGGATGACTTGGTCTAGTTATTGTCTTATTGATTTTCTTTTCTTCTTCTAGTTAATTCCCCTTCCAGATCTCAGAGCTTAGATGCTTGTGGTTGAAGCTACTAATTATTTCTCTATATAGCTTTTCTTCTTTTATCCATAGAAATATTTATCTTATATTTGAGAATAACTATATCTTTTAAGTTTTTTTTTAATATGGGTTTTGTCTACTTGCTTTTATCATTTAATACTATCTGATATTTCCTTATACGACTATACCTATAATTCTCAACTGAGGGTAACTCTGCCCCTCAGAATACATTTGATAATACCTGGAGATATCTTTGGCACAATGCACAGGACAGTCCCTCAGACAAAGTATCTGATCCAAAATATCTATACTTTTTTCATATGTAACACCATCATAATTTAATTGACTCCCTATATGGGTTTTGGGGGGGGGTTGTGTTTTTTTTCAATATTATATCACTTTGATAAATAGTCTTATGTAACTTTTTTACACCATTAATTAATCCCCAAATATAGATATTTCTGAATCCAAAGGAAACTAAGATTTGAGAGGCACTATCTAGGAAGGTGAAAATTACTTAGAAAACAAAAGTCTTTATCATGTCATTCCCACAGTGGAACTTATAATATCTGTTCACAAATAAAGATCTTCTATTAGCTTTACTTTTAAACTCTTTCCCTCCACCCCAAGTATGCTCCTAAGTTGTCTTGCATGCATGCATGCTCAGTCACTTCAGTCGTGTCCAACTCTTTACAACCCTATGGACTGTAGCCTGCAAGGCTCCTCTGTCCATAGGATTCTCCAGGCAATAATGCAGGAGTGAGTTGCCATGCCCTCCTTCAGTAAGTTTTCTTAAGTTCCTTCAAATTCTATACAGCCTTCCTTGCTTTATGCTTACATTGGAGATTTCAGAATCTTAATGAATGCTTTACCAACCTAACTACTGTAAATATATCATGCTTTCTTTAGTCTTAATTCTTTTTAATACAGACCAGTATTAAGATGTTTGGTAGCAGGGATATGATAATAGATAAGAACAGAGGACTGCCTTTAATTTGCTGCTTGACCTAACTTCACTTGCTTCTCTCACCTGGGCTTCGGTTTTATCATATGTAAAATGAAAGAGTCATATCATCTAATTCCCATAGGCTTTTCCTCTTATAAACCAGTGATATGTTATTATTTACATTGCTTTTATTTGCCTTTTGGCTATGACCCTTTACTGGGATAGAGATAAAATGTTTAAAGATTTCTACGATCTTGAAAAATTCCTCATATTTGGCCTTTACTATCCTTATCTCCCTCCTGATAGTGATTGATAATAAAAATCTTAAAACGGAAATTGTCTTATGTTGGAGAACTACAAAGAGTGGTGCTGGAAAAATAGCGTAAAAACTCACAGCTGGATTGGAAAGGGAAAAAACTAGATAAGAAAAAAGAGGGTAACAGCTGTATAAAACAGCAACAGCAATCTAGGTCTCAAATTTTAGCGGGGTCAAAGAAATGTGCCGTAGGGCCTAATCTTCACTGTAATTCTCAATTCCCTCATGTAATTCTCAAACTTAGGATCTTGAAATTCATTATAATTACCCAGGACCAGAATTCAGGTCCCCCAACCTTCTAGTTAATATCTTAAACACTATACTATGTAATGCCATTTGAAATATTATGGCATTTAATTTTACATAGAGAATGAAGATACATGCATGAAATAATCTTTTATAATTTATTTGTATAGGTTTTTTTAACCACTTAACCTATTTTCTGGCTGCTGGTGCTGTTACTTTGGGAATTGGTTTCTTTGCTTTGGCATCAGCCTTGTGGTTCCTGATTTGCAAAAGAAGGTAAGATTTATTAGAGCATTTGACTTTTTTCTTTTAAAAATTTGATGAAAGATTTTTCTCAAATGATATTAAACTTAAATAACTATAATGATATTTTATAATTTGACTGGGAAAAAAACTACTTGTTTAAAGTGGTCTGAGCAGAGAAATCCTAGTAGTATAATAGTCCGAGTAGTATAGTAGCAATCTTCATGCACGAAAATTTTAAGGAATAATGAGATGTGTTTTATTCTGTAGAAGACATTGGTTTGAATTATAATAAAAGGCTAAAAATTTTTTTTAACTTTTTGATTACTAATTTAGAGATTTTAAAAGTTACTGAAAGAAAAAGTCTCTCTTCCTTTAGGAGATAATTTAAGAAAAGAGCTGACAGAATGCTCTGGTATGGTCTAAGTGTAGTCTTTTGCCAGAGATGGAAATAAGAAACTTGATACCTCAGTTCCTTTCACCCCTAGAATTTGGTGTTTTTCATTATTTAATTGGTTTGGTATTTGCTTTGGCTCATGTTAAAAAATGTAATGCAATCTTCCCACACACTCTTCCAGTATTTCCTATTTCAGCAAATGAATATATACTGTCTACTCACTTGCATAAGTCAGAAAACCAGAAATTATTCACTAATCCATTCTTTCAAAAAATATTTATTGGGTGCCCGCCATTGTTCAGGGTACTAAAGATATAGTTGTGAACAAGTCAGATAAGGTTCTTATTTCATAGACTTGCAGTGCCACTGAGAAGAAACAAATTAACAAAGTGGTAGGGAAAATGTCTCTTCCAGTGAGTAATATTTAATCTGAGATTTGGCTTAAAAAAGGAGCCAGACATGTGATAACCCTGTGCAAGTGCTTTTCCCTATGCTAATGGGATAGTAAGTACTGGGATTTCAAGTGGGAATGATCTCGGTATTGTTCAGTAAACAGAAAGTATGAATAGATCAAGTGAGAGGGAAATAATGATGACATTAAAGAGGTAGATAGGGGTCAAATCACATAGGAGTTTGTTAGGCAAGAACATGAAATTTAGGTTTTATTATTTCTGCCATCAGAAGGTTTTAAGCAAGAGAATGGCATTATTATCATTATCACAGCTAAAATCAGGTGTTTACTATATACTATTCTAAGTGCTTTATATGTTCTTATCTCATTTAGACTTCATAGCAGCCAATGAAGTTTCAGTAATATTATCCCCACTTTAAAGACTACAGTGCCACCTATAGATGATTTATATTTTGGTAACACTTTAAAATTTGAGATACAGATTTTAAATATATAATGAGGAATTTCAACAAATATATTCCCATATAATCACAACCCCACTGAAGACTCAGAACTTTTCCATCATCCTGTAAGGATCTCTCATCCTCTTTTCCAGGAGTTATTCTCCACCTCCCACCCAGAAGCGGTCATTATTCTGATTTTTATCACCATAGATAAATTTTACCCATTTTGAACTTTGTACAAACTTTTTACATTTGCTTTTTTCACTTAGCGTAATATTTTTAAAATTCATTTATGTTGTTGAGTTTATTTTTTCCTTCTTTCCATTGTATAAATATATCTCAGTTTGCTTTTCCATTTTTCAGTTAATGGACATTTAGGTCATTTCCAATTTTTAGCTCTTAGGAATATGGCTGCTATGAACATTCTCCTATAAATCTTTTTGTACACATGTTTTTAAGTTCTCTTGGGTAAATACCTAAGAGTAGAGTTGCAGGATCATGTGATTAGCTTTATAAGAAACTGCTAACCAGTTCTCCAAGATGGAATTACACTCCCATTCAGCAAGATATGAGAGTTTTAATTCATATTTTTAAAAGATTTTTCTCACATCTCTCTGACTTCTATATTTTAATGGAGTAAGAATAAAATCTGAGAGGCAAGTTAGGAGGCTATTGCACAGTCCAGATTAAGGATGACAGTGTCTTAGACACTGTCCAAGTGTCTAAGAGGATATGAAAGAAAAGAAGGAGTTGGATTTGGGATAATTTTACAAGTAAAGCTAGGAGGTCTTGATGGATTGGATGAGGCAAGGAAAGATAAGTGAAATGGCAGAGATAATGCTAACACCTACATTTTTACCATGAGTTAATCATGTCATTTACTGAGATGAGGAGGTAATGAGGGGGACAAATTGAGGGAATGGTGATAAACTAGGAGTTGTATTTTGGACATAAATTTGAAAGCCTATGAGACATCCAAGTCAAAATGTTAAATAAACAGTTGTATATACATGTATGAACTTCAGGAGAGAAGTCAGGGCTAAAGATTTAGGTTATCAATGTATGGAGTGTATTTAAAGTCATACAACTGGATGAGACTAACCAGGGAGTAGTTTTTGAAAGAGAAGACTGTATGACTGTTCTCTTCAGCTCACCAACATTTGGAAAGCTAGAAAAAGAGCCAGAAGAATCAACAACATCTAGGAAGGAAAAGCAGAAAGGTGTGTGGTGTCAAGGAAGTCAAAATTAGAAAATGTTTTAATAAAGTCATACAACTGGATGAGACTAACCAGGGAGTAGTTTTTGAAAGAGAAGACTGTATGACTGTTCTCTTCAGCTCACCAACATTTGGAAAGCTAGAAAAAGAGCCAGAAGAATCAACAACATCTAGGAAGGAAAAGCAGAAAGGTGTGTGGTGTCAAGGAAGTCAAAATTAGAAAATGTTTTAGGAAAGAGGCGATGACCAGTTATGTTAAAGGTACTTAAGAAGTTGAGAAAAATGAGGATAGAGAAATAATTTTTGGATTTAGCAGTACAGAAGTTACTGGTAGCCTTGAATAGTTTTGGTAGAGTGATGGGTTCAGAAACTTACTTTTGAGTAAAACCAGGAAGTGAGAAAATTGAAACAAATACATACATTCTTTCAAGAAGCTTTTTTTTTTTTTTGGCAGTGGTGTGTAGAGGAGTTGCTAAAAGGGGCAGAAACTGGAAGAAAATGTGAGGTCAGGAAGAATTTTGTTTTAACATCTATTTTAAGAAATTATATATTTATTTTTGGTTGCACAGGGTCTTTGTTGCTGTGCTTGAGCTTTCCTCTAGTTGCCACTCTTGTTGCAGAGCACAGGCTCTAGGCACATATGCTTCAGTAGTTGCAGCTTATGGGCTCTAGAGCCTGGACTCAGTAGCTGCGGTGCGTGGGCTTAGTTGCTCTGCAGCATGTGGAATCTTCCCAGACCAGGGATCGAACCCATGTCCCCTGAATTGGCAGGCGGATTCTTATCCACTGTCCCACCAGAAGTCCAAGGAAGGATTGTTTTGTTCTTCCTTGAAACATGGAAAGCATGTTTCATATCTCCTCTCTTTCGCACCCCTACTAAACTTGAATCATCACCATGTTCTATTTATTTTACCTCATAAATTGCTCAAATCTATCCATTTCTCTCCATTACCTTTGCCACCACCTTATCCCCCACATAGACTCCTGCTGCTGCTGCTAAGTCGCTTCAGTCATGTCTGACTGTGTGACCCCATAGATGGCAGCCCACCAGGCTTCCCCATCCCTGGGATTCTCCAGGCAAGCACACTGGAGTGGGTTGCCATTTCCTTCTCCAGTGCATGAAAGTGAAAAGTGAAAGTGAAGTCGCTCAGTCATGTCTGACTCTAGCAACCCCATGACTGCAGCCTACCAGGCTCCTCCGTCCATGGGATTTTCCAGGCAAGAGTACTGGAGTGGGGTGCCATTGCCTTCTCTGTAGACTCCTGCAGTAGGAGTTACAACTGACCTTTACCTTCACTACTGACATCATTTAATCTCTTCTCCACACTTCAGCTAGATATTTTCCAAATGCAGATCTGATCAAATCACCCTACTTCCACCCCATTCCCACTGTGAAGGACATCTCATTGATTTTAGGATAAAGATAAAACAATATGACTTTTAAGGCCCTACATGGTCTCCCTGTGCATATTCTCAAATTTCGTTTCCCACTTTCCCTCTTGCTTTCTGTACTTCTGCTACACTGTCCTAATGTGCCACTAGGTCTTTGTATTTGATATTCTCTCTGACTAGAATGTTCTCACTCCTACATCTCCCCTCCTCCACTCATTCTATCTAATAACTGCTCCCATTTCTTCAGATGCCTAATCCAATCATTTCTTCCTCAGAAAAGCCTTCCCTGACCTTTCTAATCAGGTTAATTCCCTTTCTTATAGACACACAGAGTAGCAGGTAGTTTTCCTTGATAATACTTTCCATAGTTGTAATTTTTTCATTTTCTTGTGTTTGTTTTATTACTATCTGTCTTCGTTGCTAGTGTTTAAGCTCCATGAGCACAGTGACAGTTCCATGAGGGTAGTGGCTGTGCTTTTTCTCCCCTGCCACTGTATATAACACCCAGCATAATGCCTGGCACATAGTAAGTACTCAGTATATATTTGTTAAGTAAATTGAATTCGTAAATAACATAATATGATCTCTTGAATTAATTTGGAAATTTTCTAGTACCTCAGAAAAAAGAAATGGAAAAAAAAATTTTAATTAAGTCTAGAATTACTATTAGAAACTACAATCCTTTATACTTAACTGTCTTCAATCAGCTGGAGTTTTACTTGCTATTTCATTATTTTAGAAATAATGTGGCTGCATGCAGAAAGATCCCAGATATTCTTCCCTTGTAAGTCATTAGTTTCAGTTCAGTTTCCTTTTACTTATTTTTGCCAGTTCAGTTCAGTTCAGTCACTTAGTCGTGTCTGATTCTTTGAGACCCCATGAATTTCAGCATGCCAGGCCTCCCTGTCCATCACCAACACTTGGAGTTCACCCAAACTCATGTCCATCGAGTTGGTGACATGATCCAGCCATCTCATCCTCTGTTGTCCCCTTCTCCTCCTGCCCCCAATTCCTCCCAGCATCACAGTCTTCTCCAATGAGTCAGTTCTTCGCATGAGGTGGCCAAAGTATTGGAGTTTCAGCCTCAGCATCAGTCCTTCCAATGAACACTCAGGACTGATCTCCTTTAGAATGGACCAGTTGGATCTCCTTGCAGTCCAAGGGACTCTTAAGAGTCTTTAACACCACAGTTCAAAAGCATCTATTCTTTGGTGCTCAGTTTTCTTCACAGTCCAACTTTCACATCCATACATGATCACTGGAAAAACCATAGCCTTGACTAGATGGACCTTTGTTGGCAAAGTAATGTCTCTGCTTTTAAATATGCTATCTAGGTTGGTCATAACTTTCCTTTGAAGGAGTAAGCATCTTTTAATTTCACGGCTGCAATCACCATCTGCAGTGATTTTGGAGCCCCCCAAAATAAAGTCTGACACTATTTCTACTGTTTCCCCATCTATTGCCAATATTATTAAATATAAAAATGGCCAATGAGTTTCATTCATTTAATTTCCTATGCCATTAAAGGCAGATCTATGAAAAGCCTAACTGACATTAAAGTTGATTATCTCACAGCCAGAGAGAGAAGACTATCAAAAACTAATGGTTGATCTTCAAACTGGAAATATTAACCCTGTGAGGAAGTAGCTTAATTTATATTCTATGAACAAAATAAGTGTTGTGAAATCAGTAACATATGAGAAGAGAATATATAAGTTGATTTGCACTTTTGAAAGTAAATATGTAATAATATATTCTGATTTTAAACCATTTATGTAGAACTGTTAGAAATAATGATTTTGTTTTATAATTCATGTTTACTAATATTCTCTATAAAATATTTTTCAGAGAAATATTTCAAGACTCTAAATTTAAAGCAGTTGATGAGAAATGCAGACAAAGACCATCAAAGGCGAAGATTAAATCTCATCCTCAGTGTGTTTTTATTTCCCGTAATTTTCATACTGGAAGATTCCAATCACAGGTAGTATGTAATATTTTATAGCAATTTTGTCAAATAATTTCTTGTGACACCATGTCATTAGCATTGTTGTCTTTATTTTAATTATCTACTATTGCTTTTAAATTTGAGGGACAGTAACAAGGAGCTAAATTTAAATTACCCAAGCTAGTTAGGGTTTATACTATAGGAAATTGAAAGGCTAAGTGAAAATGTCTCCTGTAGTTGTTTCCCTATATCTCTAGCCTGAGAACCTGTCCATATTGCAGTTGTTATAGGCTTGAAGATAAATGGCGTAAGAAAGTTCAGTTCAGTGCAGTCACTCAGTAGTATCCGATTCTTTGCGACCCATAAATAGCAGCATGCCAGGCCTCCCTGTTCATCACCATCTCCCGGAGTTCACTCAGATTCAAGTCCATCGAGTCAGTGATGCCATCCAGCCATCTCATCCTCGGTCGTCCCCTTCTCCTCCTGCCCCCAATCCCTCCCACCATCAGAGTCNAAAAAAGGAGCCAGACATGTGATAACCCTGTGCAAGTGCTTTTCCCTATGCTAATGGGATAGTAAGTACTGGGATTTCAAGTGGGAATGATCTTGGTATTGTTCAGTAAACAGAAAGTATGAATAGATCAAGTGAGAGGGAAATAATGATGACATTAAAGAGGTAGATAGGGGTCAAATCACATAGGAGTTTGTAGGCAAGAACATGAAATTTAGGTTTTATTATTTCTGCCATCAGAAGGTTTTAAGCAAGAGAATGGCATTATTATCATTATCACAGCTAAAATCAGGTGTTTACTATATACTATTCTAAGTGCTTTATATGTTCTTATCTCATTTAGACTTCATAGCAGCCAATGAAGTTTCAGTAATATTATCCCCACTTTAAAGACTACAGTGCCACCTATAGATGATTTATATTTTGGTAACACTTTAAAATTTGAGATACAGATTTTAAATATATAATGAGGAATTTCAACAAATATATTTCCATATAATCACAACCCCACTGAAGACTCAGAACTTTTCCATCATCCTGTAAGGATCTCTCATCCTCTTTTCCAGGAGTTATTCTCCACCTCCCACCCAGAAGCGGTCATTATTCTGATTTTTATCACCATAGATAAATTTTACCCATTTTGAACTTTGTACAAACTTTTTACATTTGCTTTTTTCACTTAGCANATAATCACAACCCCACTGAAGACTCAGAACTTTTCCATCATCCTGTAAGGATCTCTCATCCTCTTTTCCAGGAGTTATTCTCCACCTCCCACCCAGAAGCGGTCATTATTCTGATTTTTATCACCATAGATAAATTTTACCCATTTTGAACTTTGTACAAACTTTTTACATTTGCTTTTTTCACTTAGCGTAATATTTTTAAAATTCATTTATGTTGTTGAGTTTATTTTTTCCTTCTTTCCATTGTATAAATATATCTCAGTTTGCTTTTCCATTTTTCAGTTAATGGACATTTAGGTCATTTCCAATTTTTAGCTCTTAGGAATATGGCTGCTATGAACATTCTCCTATAAATCTTTTTGTACACATGTTTTTAAGTTCTCTTGGGTAAATACCTAAGAGTAGAGTTGCAGGATCATGTGATTAGCTTTATAAGAAACTGCTAACCAGTTCTCCAAGATGGAATTACACTCCCATTCAGCAAGATATGAGAGTTTTAATTCATATTTTTAAAAGATTTTTCTCACATCTCTCTGACTTCTATATTTTAATGGAGTAAGAATAAAATCTGAGAGGCAAGTTAGGAGGCTATTGCACAGTCCAGATTAAGGATGACAGTGTCTTAGACACTGTCCAAGTGTCTAAGAGGATATGAAAGAAAAGAAGGAGTTGGATTTGGGATAATTTTACAAGTAAAGCTAGGAGGTCTTGATGGATTGGATGAGGCAAGGAAAGATAAGTGAAATGGCAGAGATAATGCTAACACCTACATTTTTACCATGAGTTAATCATGTCATTTACTGAGATGAGGAGGTAATGAGGGGGACAAATTGAGGGAATGGTGATAAACTAGGAGTTGTATTTTGGACGTAAATTTGAAAGCCTATGAGACATCCAAGT
>SJYX01011861.1:423034-442132 GCA_006410675.1 Oreotragus oreotragus
CCACCATGACCTGCCCGTCTTGGGTTGCCCCGCAGGCATGGCTTAGTTTCATTGAGTTAGACAAGGCTGTGGTCCTAGTGTGATTAGACTGACTAGTTTTCAGTGAGTGTGGCTTCAGTGTGTCTGCCCTCTGATTTCCTCTTGTAACACCTACCATCTTACTTGGGTTTCTCTTACCTTGGACATGGGGTATCTCTTCATGGCTGCTCCAGCAAAGCACAGCCACTGCTCCTTACCTTGGATGAAGGGTATCTCCTCACTGCCGCCCTTCCTGACCTTCAACATGGGATAGCTCAAAAGCCTCTTGATGAAAGTGAAAGAGGAGAGTGAAAAATTTGGCTTAAAGCTCAACATTCAGAAAACGAAGATCATGGCATCCGGTCCCATCACTTCATGGAAAATAGATGGGGAAACAGTGGAAACAGTGTCAGACTTTATTTAGGGGGGCTCCAAAATCACTGCAGATGGTGATTGCAGCCGTGAAATTAAAAGACACTTACTCCTTGAAAGAAAAGTTATGACCAGCCTAGATAGCATATTCAAAAGCAGAGACATTACTTTGCCAACTAAGATCCATCTAGTGAAGGCTGTGGTTTTATCTGTGGTCATGTATGGATGTGAGAGTTGGACTGTGAAGAAGGCTGAGCACCGAAGAATTGATGGTTTTGAACTGTGGTGTTGGAGAAGACTCTCGAGAGTCCCTTGGACTGCAAGGAGATCCAATCAGTCCATTCTGAAGGAGATCAGCCCTGGGATTTCTTTGGAAGGAATGATGCTAAAGCTGAAACTCCAGTACTTTGGCCACTTCATGAGAAGAGTTGACTCACTGGAAAAGACTCTGGTGCTGGGAGGAATTGGGGGCAGGAGGAGAAGGGGACGACGGTGGATGAGATGGCTGGATGGCATCATGGACTCGATGGACGTGAGTCTGAGTGAACTCCAGGAGTTGGTGATGAACAGGGAGGCCTAGCGTGCTGCAATTCATGGGGTCACAAAGAGTCGGACATGACTGAGCGACTGAACTGAACTGAAAGTTTTTGATTTCTCCTTCATATTTTAATGAGATCTTTGCTGGGTACAGAAATCGGGGTTGTAGTCTTTTCTCTTTCATCACTTTAAGTACGTCCTGCCATTCCCTTCTGGCCTGAAGAGTTTCTATTGAAAGATCAGCTGTTATCCTTATGGGAATCCCCTTGTGTGTTATTTGTTGTTTTTCCCTTGCTGCTGTTAATATTTGATCTTTGTATTTGAGCTTCATTAATTTGATTAATATGTTTCTTGGGGTGTTTTGCCTTGGGTTTATCCTGTTTGGGACTTTCTGGGTTTCTTGGACTTGGTTAGCTATTTCCTTCCCCATTTTAGGGAAGTTTTCAACTATTATCTCCTCAAGTATTTTCTCATGTCCTTTCTTTTTGTCTTGTTCTTCTGGGACTACTATGATTTGAATGTTGGGGCCTTGTCCCAGAGGTCTCTGAGGTTGTCCTCATTTCTTTTCATTCTTTTTTCTTTTTTCCTCTCTGCTTCATTTATTTCCACCATTCTTTCTTCCACCTCACTTATCCTATCTTCTGCCTCAGTTATTACTGTTGGTTCCCTCCAGAGTGTTTTTGATCTCAGTTATTGCATTATTCATTATCTCTTTTTTATTTCTTCTAGGTCCTTGTTAAACATTTCTTACATCTTCTCAATCCTTGTCCCCAGACTATTTTTTAATATAAATTTATTTATTTTAATTGGAGGTTAATTACTTTACAATATTGTATTGGTTTTTCCATACATCAACATGAATCTGCCACAGATATACATGTGTTCCCCATCCTGAACTCCCCTCCCTCCTCCCTCCTGATACCATCCCTCTGGGTCGTCCCAGTGCACCAGCCCCAAGCATCCAGTATCATTCAACGAGCATGGACTGGCGATTCGTTTCATATATGATATTATACATGTCTCAATGCCATTCTCCCAAATCATCCCACCCTCTCCCTCTCCCAGAGTCCAAAAGACTGTTCTATACATCTGTGTCTCTTTTGCTGTGTCTCTTTCTCGCATACAGGATTATCATTACTCTCTTTCTAAATTCCATATATATGCATTAGTATACTGTATTGGTGTTTTTCTTTCTGGCTTACTTTACTCTGTATAATCTCCAGACCATTTATCTGTAACTCCATTTTGTTTTCAAGATTTTGGATCATTTTTACTATCATTATTCTGAATTCTTTTTCAGATAGACTCCCTATCTCCTCTTTTGTTTGGTTTGGTGGGCATTTATCATGTTGCTTTACCTGCTGAATATTTCTTTGTCTTTTCATCATTGTTTAGATTGCTGTGGTTGGGGTGGCCTTTCTGTATGCTGGAAGTTTGTGGTTCTTTTTTACTGTGGAGGTTCCTCCCTGTGGGTGGGGTTGGATGAGTGGCTTGTCCAGGTTTCCTGGTTAGGGAAGTTTGTGTCAGTGTTCTGGTGGGTGGTGCTGGATCTCTTCTCTCTGGAGTGCAATGAAGTGTCCAGTAGTGAGTTTTGAGGTGTCTGTGAGTTTGGTGTGACTTTTGGCCATCTGTATTTTAATGCATAGGATTCTGCATTGTTCAAGAATTAGTTTGGTATGTCTTGCTCTGAAACTTGTTGGCTCTTGGGTGGAGCTTGGGTGGCTCAGATGGTAAAGCGTCTGTCTACAATGCAGGAGACCCAGGTTCCATCCCTGGGTTGGGCAGATCCCCTGGAGAAAGAAATGGCAATCCACTCCAGGACTATTGCCTGGAAAATCCCTTAGATGGAGGAGCCTGGTGGGCTGCAGTCCATAGGGTCACAAAGAGTCGGACACGACTGAGTGACTTCAATTCAATTCAATGGAGGCTTTTGGATGAGTTCTTATTGATTAATGTTCCCTGGAGTCAGTTTTCTGGTGTTCTCAGGTTTTGGATTTAAGCCTCCTGCCTCTGGCTTTCAGTCTTATTCTTACAGTAGCCTCAAGACTTCTCCATCCATACTGCACCAATGATAAAACATCTTTTGAAGACAATGGGCTGCCTTTCTGGGTGCCTGGTGTCCTCCACCAGCATTCAGAAGTTGTTTTGTGGAATTTGCTCAGCGTTCAAATGATCTTTCAATGAATTCAGGTGAGAAAGTGGTCTCCCCGTCCTATTCCTCTGCCATCTTAGGACGCCCCCTCCCCGCCAGGCTTCCCACCTTTATGCTCTCCACACCAGTCTCCAATCCCATACTCTTAATTTATCCCTCCTCCCTACCCCCTCAACTTTCCCCTTTGGTAGCCATAAGTTTGTTTCTATGAGTCTGATTCTGTTTTTGTTTTCACTATTTTATGGTGTGTTTTGATGAACAAAAAATTCTTTAACTTTTAATATAAACTAATTTCTCAACCCTTTCCTTTATTATTTATTTCTTTCCCTACTGCAGAGTCATAAAGATACTCTTCTGTATTGTCATCTAAGAGTTTTATAGTTTTGACTACATAGATCTTTAACCAATCTAGAATTTATTTCTGTGTTTGGTATAAATAGCAACCCAATATCACTTTTTCTCTTATGTTTGCTCAACTGCCTAGCAGCACTTACTAATATTCTTTTGGGATTTTGAGGGAAACTGTGGTGCAGTTTTAGATCGATTTGAAAAAAACTGGTTTTAATATCTTTAAATAAAACTTTAAAATCTTGCACATTTTATACTAGCTTTTTTTTAAGTTCATTTTTCATTGAAGTATAGTTGAATTATAGTGTTATATTTATTACTACTGTACATCAAAGTGACTCAGTTATATATATATGTATGTGTGTGTGTATACACATTCTTTTTCATATTCTTTTCCATTATGGTTTATCACAGGATATTGAGCATAGTTTCTTGTGCTATATAGCAGGACTTTGCTGTTTATCCATTCTGTATATACCAGTTTGCATCTGCTAATTCTAAACTCCCAGTCCAAGCCTTTCCTGGCCTATACTAGTCTTTATTATTGGAAAACGTTTTTTATGTTTTTATGATATGGTTTTTTAAGTAAAGTATTTTGGAATGGTTTTCAATTTATAAGTGACAAAAGTAATACGGTATTGAATAGTCTTGTACTTTACCTATTTCCCCCTGATGTTAAAAATATTTTTGCCATGAATTTCTGTTAAAACTAAGAAACCAATGTGATGGACATGAATTTGAGTAGGCTCTGGGGGTTGGTGATGGACAGGGAAGCCTGGTGTGCTGCAGTCCATGGGGTCTCAAGGAGTTGGACATGACTGAGCAACTGAACTAAACTGAACTGAAGAAACCAACAGTGATACATCACTAGTAATCAAGCTCCAGATTTCATTTGGGTTTCACCAGCTTTTACATGAATTTCCTTTTGCTCCTTCAAGATCTAATCTAGGATAACACACTGCATTTGTCTCTAATTTCTTCCACTCTGTGACTATATCTACATCTTTCCTTCTTTTATCTGAGCTTTATAACTTTGAATAGTACTGTCATGTATTTTGTACAGTGTTCCTCAATTTGGATTTATTTGATATTTTTCTCATTATTATACTAGAGTTATGGATTTGGGGGAAGAATACCACTGCAGTCAAATTTGATATGATTTTTAAAATATTTTATTGAGTTATAACTACCTGCAATAGAATGCAAGACCTTAGATTTTTCCACTATTGTATATGCATTTAAACAACACTAAAAACAAGATACAGATTATTTTTATCACCTGAAACAGTTACCATATGTCCATTCCAGTCAGCTCTTCTAACCATCCCATGCAAGCACTTTCTGATTTTTATCAGCAAAGTTTAGTTTTAATCCGTGTCTGGATTTCATGCAAATGGAGTTGTATAATATATACCTTTTACATATGGCTTTCACTTAATGCAAATTTTTAGGATTCATCTATGTTAATTTATATGTTAAAACTTTGTTCTTTCTATTGGTAAGTAGTGTTCTATTGTACTTTGGCCACCTGATGCGAAGAGCTGATTCATTGAAAAAGACTCTTAGGCTGGAAAAGATTGAAGGCAAAAGGAGAAAGGGGCAGCAGATGAAAGTTAGATAGCATCACCAACTCAATGGACATGAATTTGAGCAAACTATGGGAGACAGTGAAGGACAGGGGAGCCTGGTGTGCTGCAGTCAATCCATGGGGTCACAAAGAGTTGGACACAACTTAGCGACTGAACAACTCCATTGTATGGTTATATAATAACATGTTTATGTATTCTTAGTGAGGGACATTTGAGTTTTTTTCAGTTTTTGACTAGTATGAGTAAGACTGCTGTAAATATTTGTGTACTTTTAGTAAAAATTTTTGGTATTTTTCTTGGAAAAATACCTGGCATGGAATCAGTGGGGCTTGAGTAGTCATATATATATCCTTATAAGAAATTGCCAAACAGCTTCCAAAGTGGTTATAACTTATTTCACTCTCATCAACAATAAGCAGATGTTCCAGTTGCTCCACATCCTTATGAACATTTAGTGTTACTAGTGTTTTATTTTTAATTTTGCTATTTTAGCAGGTGTGGAATGGCATTTCCATGTGCTTTTAATTTATATTTTTCTGATAAGTAAAGATGTTGAGCACCTTTTCATGGGTTCAATAGCCGATTGCATATTTGTGTGTGTGACTTGACAGTTTAAGTCTTTGGTCATTTTTATTTATTTTTTTATTTTTTATTTTTTTGGTCATTTTTAAAGATTGGTTTTGTTTGTTTTTTAAATAATGACTTCTAGGAGTTCTTAATACAATTTGGAATTATTCTGTTGTAAGATATATATGTTGTGAATTTTTTTCCAAATTGTAGCTTATCTGTTCATTTTTATAATGATATCAGTTGGTAGGCAGAAATGTTCAATGTTGATTGAGACTATGATTTTTTTCTTTTAAAAGAAATTTGTATCTGTCTAATAAATATCTACCTTTCTAAGTTTGCAAAAATAGTCTATATTTGTCTTAGCTGTATAGTGTTGAGTTTTACGTTTAGGTCTGTAAAGTACAGGTCAATGTGCATATCGAATTGTTCCAGAAAATTTTGTTAAAAAGACGTTCTTTCCCCATTGAACTGATTAGTCACTTTGAATGAAAATCAGTCTACTGTATGTGTATTGGTTTATTTGTTGAACTCTATATTCTTTTTAGAGAACTATTTGTTCTTAAACAATACTCTTCTGTCTTGATTACTGTAGTGTTATGTCATGGAATCAAGTATAGTAAATCCTCCAACTTTGTTTTTCTTTGTTCAAGAATATTTTGACTACTCTAGGTGCATTGTTTTTCCATAAAATTTAGAAAGCAGCTTGTTTTGTTCTTTAAAAAGGCCTGCTTGAATTTTTATTGGATTTGCATTGAATCTATAAGCTTAGGAAGAATGGATATCTTAATATTATTGATTCCTCTAATCTATTGAGGAATCTATTGTTGACTTCTTTAAAGTTACTGATTTGATTTATTGAGCTAATCTTTTATTTTAGCTCATTGTTTTCAGTATAGAAGTCCTTCACTTTTGTTTTAGATTTATTTGTAAGTATAGGTATTTTTAATATAATTTTATTTATTTTGGGCTGCACTGGGTCTTCATTACTGTGTGGGCTTTTCTCTAGTTGTGGCCAAAAGGACTGCTGTTCACTGTGGTGCGTGGGCTTTTCACTGCAGTGGCTTCTCTTGTTGTGGAGCACAGGCTCTAGGACACGTGGGCTTCGATAGGTGAGACACACAGGCTCAGTAGTTGTGGTTCCCAGGCTGTAGAGCACAGACTCAATGGTTGTGGTACACAGGCTTAGTTGCTCTGCAGCATATGAGATCTTCCCAGACGAGGGATCAAACCCATCTCTCCTGATTTGGCAGGTGGATTCTTTACCACTGAGTCACTAGAGAAGCCCTATTTATAGGTATTTTTATGCTACGGTAAGTAGTATTGATTTAAATTTTTTATTTCCCTATTTTTGTTGTTAGTAAATATAAATACAATTGATTTGTTTTCTCTTATTCTGAATTGAAAATCAAAAGTTGCAAAAAAATTACAAAAATGCCCTGTATGCCCATCACCCACTTGCCCAACAACAACACCTTATATAAGTATACTTCATGAAAAGTATACTTTTAAGTATGCATTATCAAAACCAGGAAATTTAGATTACAGACCTAACTCAAAGTTTACCAGTTTTTGCACGTACTTACTCTTTGTTGCTTTTGTATATATTTCTATAACATTTTATTGTATATATAGATTTGTATAACCACCATGACAGTCAACATACAGAACTGTTCCATTGCCATGAAGAAACTCCTTCATACTAGCCTTTATTGTCACACCCTCCCTCCTTTTCCTTAACCTCTGATTCTGTCCTCCATCTCTCTAATTGCCTCATTTCTAGAATTTTGTATAAATGGAATCCTATAGCTTTATGGCTCTTTGAGCTTGGGTTTTCATCACATAGCATATTGCCCTTAAGATCCCTCCGTAGCATTGCATGTATCAATATTTTTTTCTTTTTAAGTTGCTGAGTAGTATAACATTGTGTGGGTATGCCATAGTTTGCTTAACCATTTATCCACTGGGGAATATTTTATTTGTTTCTAGTTATGAGGTATTACAAGACAAGCATGCCATGATTGTTTGTGTACAGGCTTTTCTGAAAACGTTAGTTTCAGTTCCTCTAGAATAAATTCCCAGGAATGCAGTTGCTGGATCATGCAGTGTATACTTTTTTTCTTTTGGCTGTGCTGGGTCTTCATTGCTGTGCATGGGCTTCCTCTAGTTGCAGTGAGCTGAGGGTATTCTCTAGTTGCCGTGCGTGGGCTTCTCACTGCAGTGGCTTCTCTTTGTTGCAGAGCACAAGATGTAGGGCAGGCAGCCTCAGTAGTCGTGGTGCACAGACTTTGTTGCCCTGTGGCATGTGGAATCTTCCCAGACCAGGGATCAAATCCATGTCCCCTGCATTGGCAGGCAGCCTCTCCACCTTTGGACCACCAAGGAAGTCCCAATATGTTTATTTTTAAAAGAAATTCCCAGATTGATTTACAGATGGTACCATATTACATACCCACCAGTAATGTGTAAGAGAATCATGTTTCCACATCCTCATTATCATTTGATACCTAGCAGCATTTTAAATGTTAGCCATTTAAATTTGCTTGTGTGTATGCCATTCCCTCAGTCGTGTTCAACTCTTTGCAACCCCACAGAGTATATCCTGCGGGGTTCCACTGTCCATGGAATTTTCCAGTCAAGAATTCTGTAGTGGATTGCCATTTCCTCCTCCAGGGCGTCTTCCTGACCCAGAGATCGAACCCATGTCTCTTGTGTATCCTGCATTACAGATGGATTCTTTACTCACTGAGCCATCAGGGGAAGCCTATTTAAATATGTTTGCTGCTGCTGCTGCTAAGTCACTTCAGTCGTGTCCGACTCTGTGTGACCCCATAGACGGCATCCCACCAGGCTCCCCCATCCCTGGGATTCTCCAGGCAAGAATACTGGAGTGGGTTGCCATTTCCTTCTCCAATGCATGAAAGAGAAAAGTGAAAGGGAAGTCGCTCAGTCTGTCCNTGTGACCCCATAGACGGCAGCCCACCAGGCTCCCCCATCCCTGGGATTCTCCAGGCAAGAATACTGGAGTGGGTTGCCATTTCCTTCTCCAATGCATGAAAGAGAAAAGTGAAAGGGAAGTCGCTCAGTCTGTCCGACTGTTAGCGACCTCATGGACTGCAGCCCACCAGGCTACTCAGTCCATTGGATTTTCCAGGCAAGAGTACTGGGGTGGGGTGCCATTGCCTTCCCTGGAGGGGAATATGTTTAGTGATTTTCATTTTTATTTCTTTAATGGGCAGTGATATTGAACAGCTTTTCATATTTTTATTTGCCATCATGTATCTTCTTTGATAAAGAGTCTCTTCAGCTTTCTTATGCATTTTCTAATTGGATTATCTTTCTGATTAATTTAGAGTGTGTATTCTGTATACAAGTCTCTTTTGTCAGATATGTGATTTACAAATATTTTCCCCTAATTGATGATTGTGCTTTCATCTTGTCAACAGAGGAGTTTGCAAAGCATAAGATTTTATTAATCCATTTTCCCTTTTTGCCTTGTTTTTATTGAAGGATGGTTGATTTACAATGCTGTTTCAATTACTGCTATACAGAAAAGTAATTTAGTTATATATATTTGTGTGTGTGTGTTGGAGAAGGCAATGGCACCCCACTCCAGCATTCTTGCCTGGAAAATCCCATGGACGGAGGAGCCTGGTGGGCTGCAGTCCATGGGGTCGCTGAGAGTCGGACACGACTGAGTGACTTCCCTTTCACTTTTCACTTTCCACTTTCATGCATTGGAGAAGGAAATGGCAACCCACTCCAGTGTTCTTGCCTGGACAATCCCAGGGACGGGGGAGCCTGGTGGGCTGCCATCTATGGGTTCGCACAGAGTCGGACACGGCTGAAGAGACTTAGCAGCAGCAGCAGCAACAGTGTGTGTGTGCTCAGTCGCTCTGTACTCTCTGACTCTATGAGACCGTATGAACTGTATCCTGCCAGGCTTCTCTGTCCATGGAATTTTTCAGGCCAGAATACCAGAGTGGATTACCATTTCCTACTCCAGGGGGTCTTCCCAATCCAGGGATTGAAGTCACATCTCTTTCATCTCCTGCATTGGGAGGTGGATTCTTTACTACAGCACCACCTAGGAAGTCATAGCAAAATGATTTAGTTATGCATATATACACATTCTTTTTAATATATTGTTTCCATTGTGGTTTATCATAGTATATTGAATATAGTTCTCTGTGCTATACAAGAAGACCTTGTTGTTTATCTCTTCTATGTATGAAAGCTTACATCTGCTAACCCCAACCTCCCATACCATCCCTCCCTCATAATTCCTCCCCTTTGGCAACCACTAGTCTGTTCCATATGTCTGTGATTATGTTTTTGTTTCATAGGTTCATTTGTGTCATATTTTAGATTCCACATAGAAGTAATATCTTACAGTATCTGTCTTTCTCTTTCTGACTTGCTTCACTTAGTATTATAATCTCTAGTTGCATCCATGTTGTTGCAGATGGTATTATTTCATTATTTTTATGACTGAGTAGTATTCCATTTTATGTATGTACCATGACATCTTTATCCATTCATCTGTCATTGGACATTTAAGTTGTTTTCATATTTTGACTGTTGTGAATTGTGCTGCTATGAACATAGGGGTGTGTGTACTTTTTTGTACACTTTTGTGTATAGTTTTGTCTGAATATATGCCCAGGAGTGTGAGTGCTGGATCATATGGTAATTCTATTTTTAGTTTTTTGAGAAACTTTCATATTGTTTTCTACAGAAGCTGTACCAACTCACATCCCCACCAACAGTGTAGCGGAGGGTTTGCTTTTCTCCATATCCTCTCCAGCATTTGTTATTGTAGACTTTTTAACGATGGCCTTTCTGATTGGTGTGAGATGGTACCTCGTTGTAGTTGATTTGCATTTCTCTAATATTAGAAATGTTGAGCATCTTTTCATGTGCCTACTAGCCATCTTCATTTTTTCTTTGGTGAAATGTCTGTTTAGGCCTTCTGCTCATTTTTCAATTGGGTTGTTTGCCTTTTTGTTATTGAGTTATACATATTTTATTTTTGGATCATGCTTTTGGTGTCATATCCAAGAACTCTTAGCCTAACCCTAGGTCACAAGAATTTGCTTCTAAATTTTCTTCTAAAAGTTTCTTGGTTTTAGGTTGTTTTGTTTTATATTTAACAGCTTTACTGGTATAGTTCATATAATGTATAATTTGCCTTTTTAAAGTGTATACTTCAGAAATTTTTAGATATTCACAGAGTTGTAGAACAATCTTCACAATCAATTTAGAATACTTTTATCACCTCTAAAAGAAACTCCATACCGTTAGCAATCACTGACCCTCCATTTTCCTCCAATCCTCTTAGGCCTAGACAACTACTAGTCTACTTTCTATAGCTATGAGGTGAGGTGAAGTCGCTCAGTCGTGTCCGACTCTTTGCGACCCCATGGACTGTAACCTACTAGGCTTCTCCGTCCATGGGATTCTCCAGGCAAGAATACTGGAGTGGATTGCCATTTCCTTCTCCAGGGGATCTTCCCGACCCAGGGATCGAACCCAGGTCTCCCGCATTGGAGGCAGACGCTTTAACCTCTAAGCCACCAGGGAAGCCCTATGTGGAATCTATAGCTATAGATTTGTCTATTCTGGAATTTCTCATAAATACGCAATATATGGTCTCTTGTATCTGCCTTTTCATTTGGCATAATGTTTTCAAGGTCCATCCTTGTTATTACATGTATCAGTATTTTATTCTTTTTCATGGCTGAATAATATTCCATTGTGTGACTATACCACATTTTGTTTATCCATTTATCAGTTGAAAGATGTTTGAGTGGTTTATACTAGGTTGGTGAAAAAGTAGTTGTAGTTTCAGACATGAATTTTAAATCATTATAACTAGGCTCAAAACAGCTCTTTATTAATCAAAATAAGAGCCATTAAAATAAACACATTTTTGCCAATGAGAGATAAGTTTGTTTATTCCTGTCTTGCAAAAATCCATACTTTGGGATTCAACAAACTTGGAAAGTATTTTCTGCCTCCTGCTGATTGTGGAAACATTTTTCCCTGCAAAAAGTTGTCAAGATGCTTGAAGAAGTAGTAATCAGTTAGCAAGAGATCAGGTGAATATGGCAGATGAGGCCAACCTTTGTAGCCCAATTCATTCAACTTTTTTTGGATGGGGGGTGGGTTGCTGTCAGAGAAATCTTTATTAAATCTTTAAAAATGATATTATTCAAGACACACAAAAGGGAAATGAGTGATGAGAAAAGAAGGTACTATTACAAAAGTAATCCCAGGATGTTAGGTTTATCACAAAATTCTTTCCATGAGTTAGTTCATCTTTTCCATTTTCACTTCAAGGAGGATATTTGACCTCTTGGAATTAAGAGTCTTCTCCTACTTTAACCAAATTACTAGAGCCAATGAATATTCAAGTGAAATCTTATCCAAATTCAGGGCTCCCCTGACCACAGAGGACCCTCTGCCTGAATTATTATTCCTGAAACCCACAGCTGTCTTTGGAGAACATAGAATGGAGGCCAAGTTTCTTGCATGAAATGCAGTAAGATTTCCAAGGAGGTAGGTGATTCCAGAAAACACACAGCTACTTCTGAAGCAATGGTTGTATGATGAGCGGATGGATGTTATTGTGGAGAAGAACTGGTCCTTTTTTTGGTGACCAGTGCTGGCTGTAGTTAGTTAGTTCAGTCACTCAGTCGTATCCGACTCTTTGCAACCCCCTGGGATACAGCACACCAGGCCTCCCTGTCTATCACCAACTCCCGGAGTTTACTCAAACTCACGTCCATTGAGTTGGTGATACCATCCAGTCATCTCATCCTCTGTCGAACCTTTCTCCTCCTGCCCTCAATCTTTCCCAGCACCAGGGTCTTTTCAAATGAGTCAGCTTTTTGCATCAGGTAGCTGAAGTATTGGTGTTTCAACTTCAGCATCAGTCCTTCCAGTGAATATTCAGGACTGATTTCCTTCAGAATGGACTGGTTCGATCTCCTTGCAGTCCAAGGGACTCTCAAGAGCCTTCTCCAACACCATAGTTCAAAAGTATCAATTCTTCAGCACTCAGCTTTCTTTATCATCCAACTCTCACATCCATACACGCTGCTGCTGCTGCTGCTAAGTCGCTTCAGTTGTGTCCGACTCTGTGCGACCCCATACATGACTACTGGAAAAACCATAGCTTTGACTAGACAGACCTTTGTTGGCAAAGCAATGTCTCTGTTTTTTAGTATGCTGTCTAAGTTGGTCATAACTTTTCTTCCAAGGAGCAAGCGTCTTTTAATTTCATGACTACACACACCATCTAGATTTGAGTCTTCCCCGATGGCTTAGATGGTAAAGCATCTGTCCACANTGGAAAAACCATAGCTTTGACTAGACAGACCTTTGTTGGCAAAGCAATGTCTCTGTTTTTTAGTATGCTGTCTAAGTTGGTCATAACTTTTCTTCCAAGGAGCAAGCGTCTTTTAATTTCATGACTACACACACCATCTAGATTTGAGTCTTCCCCGATGGCTTAGATGGTAAAGCATCTGTCCACAATGTGGGAGACCTGGGTTCAATCCCTGGGTTGGGAAGATCTCCTGGAGAAGGAAATGGCAACCCACTCCAGTACTCTTTCCTGGAGAATCCCATGGACGGAGGAGCCTGGTGGGCTACAGTCCATGGTGTCGCAAAGAGTTGGACATGACTGAGTGATTTCACTTCACTTCCACTTCCACACCATCTGCAGTGATTTTGGACCCAAAAAAAACTAAAGTCTCTCACTGTTCCCATTGTTTCTCCATCTATGGGGACCAGATGCCATGATCTTAGTTTTCTGAATGTTGAGTTTTAAGCCAACTTTTTCACTCTCCTCTTTCACTTTCATCAAGAGGCTCTTTAGTTCTTCACTTTCTGCCATAAGGGTGGTGTCATCTGAATATCTGAGGTTTTGATATTTCAACTGGCAATCTTGATTCCAGCTTGTGCTTCATCCAGCCCAGTGTTTCTCATGATGCACTCTGCATATAAGCTGAATAAGCAGGGTGATAATATGCAGCCTTGACGTACTCCTTTTCCCATTTGGAACCAGTCTGTTGTTCCACATCCAGTTCTAACTCTTGCTTCCTGACCTGTGTACAGATTTATCAAGAGACAGGTCAGGTGGTCTGGTTTTCCCATCTCTTTAAGAATTTTCCACCATTTTTTGTGACCCACAGTCAAAGGTTTTGGCATAGTCAATAAAGCAGAAATGGATGTTTTTCTGGAACTCTCTTGCTTTTTTGATGATCCAGCAGATGATGGCAATTTGATCTCTGGTTCCTCTGCCTTTTCTAAAACCAGCTTGAACATCTGGAAATTCATGGTTCACATACTATTGAAGCCTGGCTTGGAGAATTTTGAGCATTAGTTTGCTAGCATGTGAGATGAGTGCAATTGTGCAGTAATTTGAATATTCTTTGGCATTGCCTTTCTGTGAGATTGGAATGAAAGCTGACTTTTTCCAGTCCTGTGGCCACTGCTGAGTTTTCCAAATTTGCTGGCATATTGAGTGCAGCACTTTCACAGCATCATCTTTTAGGGTTTGAAATACCTCAACTGGAATTCCATCACCTCCACTAGCTTTGTTCATAGTGATGCTTCCTAACGCCCACTTGACTTCACATTCCAGGATGTCTGGCTCTAGGTGAGTGATCACACCATCGTAATTATCTAGGTCATGAAGATCTTTTTTATATAGCTCTTCTGTGTATTCTTGCCACGTTGTCTTAATATCTTCTGCTTCTGTTAGGTCCATACCATTTCTGTCCTTTATTGAGCCCATCTTTGCGTAAAATGTTCCCTTGGTATCTCTAATTTTCTTGAGGAGACCTCTAGTCTTTCCCATTCTATTGTTTTTCTCTATTTCTTTGCACTGATCACTGAGGAAGGCTTTCTTATCTCTCCTTGCTATCTTTGGAACTCTGCATTCAAATGGGTATATCTTTCCTTTTCTCCTTTGCTTTTTGCTTCTCTTCCTTTCATAGCTATTTGTAAGGCTTCCTCAGACAGCCATTTTTGCTTAGCTAAAGAAGATAATTGTGACTTCCTTCAAAAGGTCCCATGCATGCATTGCTACACTCAGTGCCCCTAACCCTGCAGCAGGCCACCACCGACCCACACCTCCACCAGAGACTTCTAGACACTCATGGGCAAGTCTGGGTCAGTCTCTTGTGGGATCACTGCTCCTTTCTCCTGGGTCCTGTTATGCACAAGGTTCTGTTTGTGCCCTCCAAGAGTCTATTTCCCCAGTCGTGTGTGAATTCTGGCAGCTCTATGGTGGGGTTAATGGCAACCTCCTCCAAGAAGGCTTATATACCCAAGTCCGCTGCACCCAGAGTCCCTGCCTGTGCAGCAGTCTACTGCTGACCCGTACCTCCACAGGAGACACTCAAACACAGTTCTGTCTCAGTCTCTGGAATCTCTGGGTCCTGGTGGGCACAAGGTTTGTATGAGCCCTCTGAGCATCTCTGGCAGGTATGGGGTTTGATTCTAAATGCAATTTTGCCCCTCCTACCATCTTACTGGGGCTTCTCTTTTGCCTTGGACGTGGGACATCTCCTCAAAGTTGCTCCACTTTTTTTTGTTGTTGACCAGTGCTGGCTGTAGGCTTTGCGGTTTTCAGTGCATCTAATTGATCTGTCCCTTGGACTGCAAAGAGATCAAACTAGTCAATCCTAAAGGAAATCAGCCCTGAATGTTCATTGGAAGGACTGATGCTAAAGCTGAAACTCCAATAATTTGGCCACCTGATGACTAGAGATCTCCTTAAGAAAATTAGAGATACCAAGGGAAAATTTCATGCAAAGACGGGCTCAATAGAGGACAGAAATTGTATGGACCTAACAGAAGCAGAAGATATTAAGAAAAGGTGGCTAGAATACACAGAAGAACTGTACAAAAAAGATCTTCACGACCCAGATAATCATGATGGTGTGATCACTCACCTAGAGCCAAACATCTTGGAATTTGAAGTTAAGTGGGCCTTAGGAAGTATCACTACAAACAAAGCTAGTGGAGGTGATGGAATTCCAGTAGAGCTATTTCAAATCCTAAAAGATGATGCTGTGAAAGTGCTGCACTCAGTATGTCAGCAAATTTGGAAAACTCAGCAGTGGCCATAGGACTGGAAAAGGTCAGTTTTCATTTCAATCTCAAAGAAAGGCAATGCCAAAGAATGCTCAAACTACTGCATAATTGCACTCATCTCACATGCTAGTAAAGTAATGCTCAAAATTCTCCAAGCCAGGCTTCAGCAATATGTAAACTGTGAACTTCCAGATGTTCAAGCTGGTTTTAGGAAAGGTGAAGGAACCAGAGATCAAATTGCCAACATTCGCTGGATCATCAAAAAAGCAAGAGAGTTCCAGAAAAACATCTATTTCTGCTTTATTATCAGTATAGATTCATGGATTTCTATTTTATTTAGCAGATTATAATCCATCACTATCATTAATTTATTGCTCAAATTTTCCTAAACTTGGGCTTCCCTGGTGGCTCAGAGGTTAAAGCGTCTGCCTGCCACACGGAGACCTGGGTTTGATCCCTGGGTCAGGAAGATCCTCTGGAGAAGGAAATGGCAACCCACTCCAATATTCTTGCCTGGAGAATCCCATGGATGGAGGAGCCTGGTGGGCTACAGTCCACAGGGTCGCAAAGAGTCGGACACGACTGAGCGACTTCACTTTCACTTTTTACTTCTCCTAAACTTAACCAGTGAGCCACTTGTTCAAGATTATTCCTCTGTCTTTTTTATATATCCCCATCATTTTTAGAGTCTTTACTTACTTCTGATCTATAGCATCATTTTTGAAAGAATACTCATTTTACTAATATCTATATATCCTTATATATTTAAATATTTCCTTACTCTTAAAATTTTACATTGTAGATTTTTAAAACGCTAAACTATGTTGTGAGGAAAATACTAGTAACTGGGTGTTAACATAAATCCAAAATTATTTACCTGACAGAATGATTTTCTAGAAGAGGATTTGTTAAATTGCCCTCTAGAAAAATTATACTTATTAATATCAGTCAGTTCAGTCGCTCAGTCCTATCTGACTCTTTGTGACCCCACAGACAGCAGTGCACCAGGCTTCCCTGTGCATCACCAACTCCTGGAGCTTGCTCAAATTCTTGTCCATCGAGTCAGTGATGCCATCCAGCCATCTCATCCTCTGTGATCCCCTTCTCCTTCTGTTTTCAATCTTTCCCAGCATCAGGGTCTTTTCCAATGAATCAGTTCTTCACATCAGGTGCCCAAAGTATTGGAGTTTCAGCTTTATCATCAGTCCTTCCAATGAATACTCAGGACTGACTTCCTTTAGGATGGACTGGTTGGATCTCCTTGCAGTCCAAGGGACTCTTGAGAGTCTTCTCCAAAACCACAGTTCAAGAGCATCAGTTCTCCGGTGCTCAGCTTTCTTTATCGTCCAACTCTCACATCCATACATGACCACCAGAAAAACCATAGCTTTGACTAGACAGACCTTTGTTGGCAAAGTAATGTCTCTGCTTTTTAATATACTGTCATAACTTTTGGTCATAATTCTTAAGGAGCAAGCGTCTTTTAATTTCATAGCTGCAGTCACCATCAGCAGTGATTTAGGAACCCCCAAAGATAAAGTCTGCCACTGTTTCCACCTATTCCCCATCTATTTACCATGAAGTGATGGGACCAGATGCCGTAATTTTAGTTTTCTGAATGTTGAGCTTTAAGCCAGCTTTTTCACTCTTTTCTTTCAGTTTCATCAAGAGACTCTTTAGTTCTTCATTTTCTGCCATAAGGGTGATGTCATCTGTATATCTGAGGTTATTGATATCTCTCCTGGCAATCTTGATCCCAGCTTGTGCTTCATCCAGCCTAGCATGTCGCATGATATACTCTGCATTTAAGTTAAATAAGCAGGGTGACAGTATATAGCCCTGAGGTACTTCTTTCCCTATTTGAAACCAGTCTTTTGTTCCATGTTCATTTCTAACTGTTGCTTCTTGACCTACATATAGATTTCTCAGGAGACAGGTAAGGTGGTCTGATATTCCCATCTCTTTAAGAGTTTTCCACAGTTTATTTTGATCCACACAGTCAAAGCTTTGGCATAGTCAATAAAGCAGTAGTAGATGTTTTTCTGGAACTCTCTTGCTTTTTTGATGATTCAGCAGATGTTGGCAATTTGATCTCTGGTTCCTCTGCCTTTTCTAAATCTAGCTTGAACATCTGGAAGTTCACAGTTCACGTATTGCTGAAGTCTGGCTTGAAGAATTTTGAGCATTACTTACTAGCATGTGAGATGAACACAACTGTGCAGTAGTTTAAACTTCCTTTAGCATTGTCTTTCTTTGGGATTGAAATGAAAACTGACCTTTTCTAGTCCTGTGGCCACTGCTGAGTTTTCCAAATTTGCTGACATATTGAGTGCAACACTTTCACAGCATCATCTTTTAGGATTTGAAATAGCTCAACTGAAATTCTATCACCTCCACTAGCTTTGTTCATAGTGATGCTTCCTAACACCCACTTGACTTTGCATTCCAGGATATCTGGCTCTAGGTGAGTGATCACACTATTGTGATTATCTCGGTCATGAAGATCTTTTTTGTACAGTTCTATGTATTCTTGTCAGCTCTTCTTAATATCTTCTGCTTCTATTAGGTCCATACCATTTCTGTCCTTTATTGAGCCCATCTTTGCATGAAATGTTCCCTTGGTATCACTAATTTTTTAAAAGGTATCTCTAGTCTTTCCCATTCTATTGTTTCTTATCTCTCCGTGCTATTCTTTGGAACTCTGCATGCAGATGCGTGTATTTTTATTTTTCTCCTTTGCCTTTCGCTTCTCTTCTTTTCTCAGCTATTTGTAAGGCCCTCTCAGACAACAAATTTGCCTTTTTGCATTTCTTTTTCTTGGGGATGATGTTGAGCCCTGCCTCCTGTACAGTGTCACGAACCTTCATACATAGTTCTTCAGGCCCTCTGTCTATCATATCTAATCCCTTGAGTCTATTAGTCACTTCCACTGTATAATCATAAGGGATTTGATTTCAGTCATACCTGAATGGTCTAGTGGTTTATATATTTATATATATATATATAACAATATATAAGAATGCCCATTTTGTCATTCCCTAGTTTGAGTAGAATTTTAATATTTCTAGGACCTTACTCTATGGTTCCCATTATCAGAGTATCAGCATTACCTGGGAACCTGTTAGAAATGCAGAATCTCAGACCCCACCCCAGACCCACTGAGTTAGAATCTATATTATAACAAATTCCCCCAGGTAGTACATAGGCACATGAAAGTCTGAAAAGCAGTTTCAAATATAATTTATATGTTGTTCAGTCGCCCAGTCATATCCAACTCTTTGCAACCCCATGGACTGTAGCCCACCAGGCTCCTCTCTCCATGGAAACCTCCAGACAAGACTACTGGAGTGGGTTGCCATTTCCTTCTCCAGGGGATCTTCTCCACCCAGGGATCAAACCCGTGTA
>SJYX01011863.1:0-11458 GCA_006410675.1 Oreotragus oreotragus
TAGTCCATGGGGCTACAAAGAATCAGACACAACTTAGTGACTAAACCACAACAGCAATAAGCTACCACAGGTATATTTCTGCCACTCTCTTTACCTTAGAATTACAGTGTCTGCTACCCACTGTACAGTGGGGATCTGGAAAAAGAGGATACCTCTTATTCATGTTTCTATACCTACCACCTTACACAGTACAAGACACAACGGTAGACACACAATACATATTTGCTGAATAAATGAATACTGACTCCTAGTAAGGTATGGTTTCAGTCAACCTATCTCTGTGTCTTAATTTGAATCCTTCATGAATAACAATGACTACAAATTACAGGTTGAGGCCATGCTTCAGTGATACTCATTTTATTAAGAAACAAGACTATGCATGGTTCTAAACATGTAGCAATTAAAATTCTACAGCATCTCTAAATTTGCCTTTTGAGAGAAAGCAAGAATCAACACTTTAAATAAATTCTCCATATACTGACATTTTCAACCTCCTTTTTGAGTTTGCAAGGCAGCTAAAGATTGTCCACCAATACCCCATTGAACTTCTGTTAAGTTTAAACATAAAAATCCCAGTTAAATCCTAATGGGAAGAACAAAGGACCCATTCACATTTCAGGAGCCATGTGAAGTCTAATTCGTTCATATCTACTGCCTACACTCCCAGATATATTAATTATGGATCATTAAAATATCTTCAATGAGCTAAAATTTGGTTATAATAAAATAATAAACTAGCCACTGTGAAAAGACCATATGGCAGCAATATGCATGCAGAGCCATCAAGATTAATCTACCTAATATCCACACCTAAAAGGGAAACCCTAGCATATTAGTCAATGTTTATCAAGGATTAATCATATAGAAATGACTTACAAAACTCTTTTCTCCAGCACTTGTCTTTGTAGGTAAACACTCTCCAACACTATCCATCAGGAGAAACTGATATATTGTTGTGAAAGAAATTATTCACATTTTGATATTCATCAAAAGTTCAGTGACTTCAGCCACAAAATTAAATGACGCTTGCTCCTTGGAAGAAAAGCTATGACAAACCTAGACAGCATATTAAAAAACAGAGACATCACTTTGCCGACAAAGGTCCATCTAGTCAAAGCTATGGTTTTTCCTGTAGTCGTGTAGGGATGTGAGAGTTGGACCATAAAGAAGGCCAAGTGCTGAAGAATTGATGCTTTCAAACTATGGTCCTGAAGAAGACTCTTGAGAGACCCTTGGACAACAAGGAGATCAAACCAGTCAATCCTAAAGGAAATCAACCCTGAATATTCATTGGAAGGATTGATGCTGAAGTTGAAGCTCCAAGACTTTGGCCACCTGATGTGAAGAGTTGACTCATTGGAAAAGACCCTCATGCTGGGAAAGACTGAGGGCAGGAGGAGAAGGGGTGACAGAGGATGAGGTGGTTGGATAGCATCATCAGCTCAATGGACTTGAGTTTGAGCAAACTCTGGGAGACAGTGAAGGACAAGGAAGCCTGGTGTGTTGCAATCCATGGGGTCACAAAGAGTCGGACATGACTGAGCAGCTGAACAACAAAAATGCAAGGATGGGACTTCCCTGGTGGTCCAGTGATTAAGACTTTGCCTTCCAATGCAGGGGGTGCAGGTTCGATCCCTGGTCAGGAATCGAAGATCCCACAAGACTTAGGGCCAAAAACACACACACACACACACACACACACACACACACACATAAAACACAAGTAATATTGCAACAAATTCAACACAGGCTTTTAAAATGGTCCACACCAAAAAAAATTAATTTTTAAAAATGCAGAGAAATAACTGGCCTTTCATTGCAGACCAGATTAAAAACATGAAATATATAGGAACTTTATTTCTTTTTGCAAGATGATAAATGCAACTTTTTTGGATTTTATTTTATGAAAAACNAATTCAACACAGGCTTTTAAAATGGTCCACACCAAAAAAAATTAATTTTTAAAAATGCAGAGAAATAACTGGCCTTTCATTGCAGACCAGATTAAAAACATGAAATATATAGGAACTTTATTTCTTTTTGCAAGATGATAAATGCAACTTTTTTGGATTTTATTTTATGAAAAACCACATGCATAATATAATTTTCTGACAAAATTAAAATGACATGCTCAGAGAATAATTCTGAATTATCAGAACTGAAAATAATCAATCATGGTTTGGGGGAAAGTGTTTCTCAGTTTTTATAGATAAGTGATTATTTAAAAACCAAAATAACACAGTTTGGTTGATTCCAAAATATATTTCCCATTCAGGACTGTATTTCTTTTTGAAGGTTATTAATTTCTTTCTTAAATGGGAGATTAAGCATGTGAAATGTCACTGCATGAATTACCATATGATTTTAAATTTTACCACTTAAAGAAAATAACATGTAACATATAAAGAGAGCTTCCCTTACTCATTTCTAAGAAAATATTCCAAAAGACTATGAAGTACCTTTGCCTATCATGACAGCCTACTCTTTGCTGCTAATTTTTAAAATAAACTATCTCCCGTGATGGATTCATGTCAATGTATGCCAAAACCAGTAGAGTACTGTAAAGTAAAATAAAATAAAATTTAAAAATAATAATAATAAATAAACTATCTCTACTAATTTTACAGGATTATTTTTGTGAATATTCTACTTTCTATGCAAGTAAGGAATCAAGATGATTATTGGAATTATTGATTCATATCACTTATAAGCCTAATATTTAAATACATCAAATACATTACCTCTGTACTAAGGAAATTGTACTTGTACAAGCTCACCTTACTAACTCCCTACTATAGAACTAATTTATAAACTAATTCTTTAAAACTACCCTTGACTTATTCACCTTTATTTTTGTACAATTTGAATTTCAGCAAAATGTTACTGCCACAATGATTTTAATCCTAAAATATTACATAACATCTGAGTCAACATTTTTATCATCTCTAGTTTTACTGGAAATTATAAAGTCTTGGCACTTTTAAATACTTGTTCAGGCTACTTTTTGTTTTATTAATTACCTTTTTTATCTGCTCAGATATGAAAGGCAATTTAACAGTCCTGGAAAAAGTGGTCATTGAAGCATGTATATTACCATATATAAAACAGATGACCAGTGCAAGTTTGACAGTGCAGAGCACTCAAAGCTGGTGCTCTGGGACAGCCCAGGGAGGTGGGGTGGGGAGGGAGGTGGGAGGGTTTTCAGGGTGAGGGGACACGTGTGCACCCATGACTGATTCATGTCGATGTATGGCAAAAACCACCACAATATTGTAAAGTAATTACCCTCCAATTAAAATAAATTAATTTTAAAAAGCTAAAGCTGAGATAACTAGAAAAGACACATTGAAGGAATATTACAATTTTAGTTCCAGCTGAATATTTTGTCAGAAAAGATGAATTGATAAGCACTAGACTCTTCACCCAAGACTAATGATGACAAGAAAGTCAAAATGCAAGGAGGGGACTTTTAATAGCCTAATGTATTACCCTGGTTATTAAAATGATTTCTATAGTATATCCTATAATTGCACTGTAGATAATTAAGATACATATTTATTATCATCCCTAGAGAGCTTTTACCAGTTGTGTAGAAGTTGAATGTCCAAATAAAATACCTGCAATATTTGAGACACAGTTATACTAAAAAGCTTATTTATTGGTCATTATTTGAAATTCTAATTTAATTGGGCATTTGTATTTTTATTAGCTAAATCTTGCAACTTCTGTTGAAGTAATTAGAGGGATGTGCTCAGTCACTCAGTCATATCTGACTCTTTGCAATCCAATGGACTGTAGCCTGCCAGGCTCTTCTGTCCATGGGACTTTTTAGGCAAAAATACTGCAATGTTGCCATTCCCTCCTGCAGGGACTCTTCCCAATTCAGGGATCAAACCAGTGTCTCCTGCGTGTCCTGCATTGGCAGGTAGATTTTTTACCCCAGAGCTACCTGGAACCCCAAGCAGAGGGATACTAATCATTTCCCCTCGTGTTTTTGACTCTAAATGTTATAAAAATACATGTTCTTAGACAGAACTAGCTACATAAGGTGTGGGGCTCCCTTCAAAATGTAAACACAGGCCCCCTTTCAAAATTTATTATTTTAAGATGGCAGCAATAGAGTCTTAAGCAAAGTATCCATGAAGCCAGTCCCATTCTTAGAAGTTTAGTATCCCAGATATTAGGTTACATCTGAATCAAGTACTCTTACATTACAGAGAAACAAATGGGGCCATTTTTAACTGGAACTGGTCTATACCAGGGGTCACCAAACTTCATCTATAAAGGATCACAAAGTATTAATAAATATTTTAGGCTTTTAGGCCAGGCAGTTTCTGTCACAACTATTAACTCTTCTGTACATAAACAAAAGTGCATAGGCTGTGTTTCAATAAAGCTTTTTTTTTTTTTTACAAAGGAGCTGTGGACCAAATTGACCCATGGTCTATTGTTTGCTGACCCCTAGACTATACTACAAACATGAGCAAAATTATCAGATCTGTTCACAGTCTACACAAATATAACACGTAAGGTAGACATTTGGATTATACTCATTTCCACAAGACATTAAAACAATTTTGCAAAAATAGATAATGGAGTTTATTATGTATCTTCACACTAAATGCAACCATGTAATTTACTCAAACCACTGCCTCAGGCTTCTGCTGCTGCTGCTAAGTCGCTTCAGTTGTGTCCGCCTCTGTGTGACCCCGTAGATGGCAGCCCACCAGGCTCCCCCGTCCCTGGGATTCTCCAGGCAAGAACACTGGGGTGGGTTGCCATTTCCTTCTCCAATGGATGAAAGTGAAAAGTGAAAGTGAAGTCGCTCAGTCGTGTCCAACCCTCAGCGACTCCATGGACTGCAGCCCACCAGGCTCCTCCATCCATGGGATTTTCCAGGCAAGAGTACTAGATACCCTAAAAGTGTGTATCAGGGAATGCATAATGAGAAATGTAATAAAAGTTTCTTTTATCTTCCTCTCCTATTTAATTGTTATTTACTTTCATATGCCTTTTTATTGGTTAAAAAAAAAAAGTCAAATGGAAAAACATGAAGAAAACCATAGACAAGTGGCTCTCCTGGTCTATCCTTTCTGGAGTGGTGGCTACATGACAGGCCATGCAGGGCTGAAAACTGCTCATGTATACAAGCCTCAAAGCCCTTCTTGGGGTTCCAAGAATTTTCTTTTCACATAATGCAAGCCCCTTAATAGTAAGTAGGTGAAAGAGTTACTATTCCCATTTTGAAGCTAAGGAACCTACGACCCAAAGAGGTTAAATATCTTCCAAGAATCATGTCAGAAATAGAAAGGTCAGGCTTATGTTCCAATCTTCTGAGCTCTTGGTTTCACAGAAAGTGCAGAAAGTAGTCATGGCCCTTGTTTTTGAGCAGCCAGTAGTCAAAAATAGACAAAGAACCAAGCACAAAAACCCAAGGAGCAAAACCATACATTTAACTAATTTGGGTAACTCAGGAATACATATGTTATAATACAGAATCTAAGTACTCAGTAAAGTCAGAATAACTGATGGTTACATAAGGCCTAGTTATAGGAATAACTGGAAGTTAAAGCTATCCACTCCAGTATTCTTGGAGGCTCAGCTGGTAAAGAATCTGCCTCCAATGCGGGAGACCTAGCTTTGATCCCTGGGTTTGGAAGACACCCTGGAGAAGAGAAAGGCTACCCACTCCAATATTCTGGCCTGGAGAATTCCATGGACTCTCTAGTCCCTGGGGTTGCAGAGTCAGACACGACTGAATGACTTTTGCTTTTATTTTTCACTTTCATAGTATGGGGAAGAACTAGTTGAAAAACATTCTAGGGAAAAATAAATTTTCTGAGTGACTGCCACAAAGATTTGGCTGAATAGGTATGTCTCAGCTATTTTGCTTTTTCCAGGCATGAATCTCCCTCCCCAGAGCGCATCCTTTGAAAGTTGACACACAATCAAGGGCTTGGCAGTCTTTAGAATCATATTATATACAATCTTTGAAATTTTCCTTTCACTCAACATTATACTCCCCAAATTCATCCAAGCTGGTGCATGCCACTCAATGTATCATTTTTACTATTGTAAAAGACTTCATTGAGTAAATAAACCACAATTTATCCTTCTATTCTATTCATGGAAATAAAAGAACATGATGTTTTTCAGTGCTCGATATCTTCTAACTAACATTTTGGTGGTAGATTTTCAAGGCTATCCTTACCCCCTGAGTCTGAAAAAAAGTAGAAAGGTACCACCTTGTACAGCAGGCTGGAAAGAACTGTTTCCCACCCCTTTGGTTTAGCACCTTCTACCCTAGGCACCTTCTAGAGCAACCACAGATTTTTCTGGCCATTTCACTTTGATCAGGTTTTCTTAACCTACTCATCCTTGTGGCAGTCATTGCAAGAACCAAAAAGAAATGCTCAGAACCCCAGGATATGGTATTGTGTTTCCCAAGGTGTGTCCTTTCCAAGTTACACATTCTAGGTGACACTGATTTTAGATGAAAGAAGGGGAAAAAAGATAATAGGCCAAGACTTTTCCTTTAAAACCAAGAATCATATGTAAAATGACTGTCCTCTCAATCATAATATATATCAGAGTGAAGCTGCCTGGTATGAAGAAAATTTTAAAAATGAAACTATACAGTCAGTGTCCCTGCATTAAAAGGCAGGACTCCCAGTGAACCAACTATGCGACCTTGAATTTGATCTTTCAGTGCTTCCATTAACTTATACATAAAATGGGAAAAATAGTATCTCTTTTTCAGGGTTGACATATGGAGTCATAAAAATAAGAAATTAATGTAAAAATTCTGATATATATTATTTGTTCAATAAGTAGTATTTTTTCTATCATCCTTTGAGTAATAGACAATAATATTCTTACAAAAATGTATTCCAAAATTCAGGATAGGTTATATTCAAAATTCTGAGTTGAATTTGATATAAATTATAATGCTACTTACAAAATAAGAACCATTTCCTTTTTATGTCTTTGTTAGATATTTGGTTTTCACTTTCACTTTCTTTAAAATAGTATCTTGACTACTTTCATTTAAACCCTGAATACCTAGCCCAAATATTCAACACAAAACACTTTATTAAAATAAATGAGTGATCCTCTGACAAATTTATTAACAAGTAAAGAAAATTTGTTTTCTTTCTAAACAATTGAACAAATCAACTTGTCTATTTAATATCATCATTGTCGGTTTCCTTATTAACATGGATTTTTACTCCCTGACCCCAGAGTTAATCCTCTAGCTCTCAAAGTTTATAATACTCTAGAAACACTGTCCTGTAAATAAAGGGGGAAGTTATAATATTAGACGAAATCAGCAGTCTCTAAGACCTTTTCAAGAAGTCCATATCTTTGTAAGAAAAATTTCAGCCATCTTATTTACTTAATAAAGTAGGCGATGCCTTCATGCATTTACTGAAAGCATGCAACAGCAGATTAGGGGGAAAGAGAGGAATCAAGAAAAATAAAAACCATAACCAGTCACTGCTCTTCTACTCTGGTGCTACATTCATTTTCCAGGTAAAGCATCTGGATTATATCATATTACTCCTATAATTTAAATTAATAACATACAAGCTTTAATGATAAAATCCAATTTTCCTGCATTATCAAATTCACCCAGACATCACAGAAGCCAATTCTTAGACTCACACACGGAAATGAACTGAGATTACTGGGCACCTCCTTGCTTTCTAGATGAAGAAACTGAGGCCTTAGAAGGAAAGATTTTTATCTGAGTCTCAAACGTTTCTGTTGATCACCCTTACCTGATCAAAAGGGAAATTCATTTAGAAATTCAATATTCCTAATTCTTATCAAAAATATGTTTTGTTTGCAAAGACTCCCTGGTGTTAGAGGTCAGGCTCCTGGGTGCCCACAATGTTTCATTTCTTGATCTGGCTAATGATGTGGATGTGTTTACCTCATGAAAATCCATCATACTGCACACTTGGGCTCTGTACACTTCTCAATATACTTGTTATATTTCATTAAAATGTAGTAAGATGCGTTTCTACTCTCTGTTCATGGTAATTGACATATATCACATAGTAGTGGAAAGTCACTCATCTTTTATTAAATATCCACTATTTGCCAAGTCCAGTGATTTGTGCTGAAAATATAAAGATAAATGAGGTTAAAAAGACAAAAACAAAAAACCCTTCCCTCAAGCATCTTTCACAGTCTGGAGAAGGACAGATGACAAGTAAACAGTTGCAAAGTTGTGAGCAAAGTGCTGAGAGCTGAGTAGACTAGGAGCTGCTGGACTCCAGAACCTGAGTCAGCAGGGCTGGAGGTGAACAGTGTGCTGAGGACAAGTTTCAGAAAGAGAAGATGCCCCTCCTACCCCAGGTGAGCACTGGAGTTTATTCTCTGTGGACAGAAACTCCAAAATCTCAACAGGAGGACAACTGAGAGAGGAGGCTGGGCCCTGCCCAGCAAAGAGACCACACATTTCTCATTCTCAAAGTCAGGGAGACCTTCTTGACTAGAAAGCTCCTTAAAGGTCAAAAGGGGAGTGATGCCAAAGCTACCCATAGGCCTCTTCTCTGGAATCCATCTTGGCTGAGCAGTGCATGCCTGCACATGGGAGGATCCTGAGATAAGCCCAACACAGACTTAGAACCAGCCCAATCAAACTGACTGGCCAAAGGAATTCCAGGAGAAATGTCCCACATAGGTGATTCAAACTGCCATGAAGATGCAACTCTCTCTGAGAGCACCTGCATGTCTAGTCATATGTACTGTACTCTTTTCCCTCCTAATAAACACTTTGTTTCACTACAAAAAAAAAGCCAAATAAATATATATATTTTTTAAAGTCACATAAGTAGAGACCTATACTAGCACATCCACAGTGCTACACAGATACACACTTTTCCAGGTGTTCTTTATAATTCTTACATTACAACTAAAGAAGCATAAAACTTAGGGCAGAAAATCTGTATGAAAAAGAGAAGTATTACATACTTTTTAAAAACATTTAGAAAAATAATGCCAACCATTTTGTGCACGTTAATAACCTGTGACGCTACAACACATCCACATAGAATCATTTTTAATGAATGACAACATGAAATCAGAGAAGACACTGCAACAAGGGTTATGCAAAAGGTAAAGCTTCTTATATTTGAGACACCTGCAATTTCCAAAATGATTTTAAATATATTATTGCTCATTAATACTTACTGGATCTTATGCTTCTCTTTAATATGCATCAAACAAAAGGTCATTTCTAGTGGTTGAATTCACAATAGACCTTAATAACACCTTTCAGCATTAATAAGTGAAGTGCCAGCTTAGAAGCAACTCTAATAAACACAGTGTCCTGTAAGAATCATAGTGTGGCTTATGACAGCTCCTGCGAACATCCGGGAGGGACTATCAAGTACTATACAGAGTGCATATGTGCATTTTGTGGTTCAGAAGCTCCAATACTTTGGCCATCTAATGCAAAGAGGCAACTCATTGGAAAAGACCCCAATGCTGGGAAAGACTGGGGGCAGGAGGAAAGTGGACAACAGAGGATGAGATGGTTGGATGGCATCATCAACTCAATGGACAAGAGTTTGAGCAAACTCCGGGAGACAGTGAAAGACAGGGAAGGCTGGTGTGCTGCACTCCACAGGGTTGAAGAGTCGAACCTGACTGAATGACAGCTCCTGGAGGTAAAGTCCACAGCCAGTTCCCCCAGGCTAAAGTCAAGGTGTTGGCTAGGATGGCTCCCCTTGGAGGCTCTGAGGGAGCATCAGCTGCCTTGACCAGCTTCCAGGGCCTCCTACACTCCTTGGATCGGGACCACCTTCCTGCATCTTCAAGGTCAATAGCAATGTAGGACTTTCAAATCTCTCTCCTTCTGACCTCTGCTTCAGTTACCAAATCTCTTTCTCCTGTCTCTGACCCTTCTCTCCAATTCATAGGGACTCTTGTGGTTACACTGAGTCCACCTGAATAATACAGGGTAACAGCCTCATGGCAAGAGTCTTAATTCAATCACACCTGCAAAGTGTTTTACCATGTAAAGTATCATTGTCATGGGTTCTGGGAATTTGGATGTAGATATTTGGAGTGAGGGGACATTATTCAGTCTACCACATGTCCTGAAAGATGAAATAGATGTGAGTCAACTGGAAAAGAGAGAAAAGAATATGCCTGGAAAAGGGAGCCACATTTTGAGTCCTTTGATAAGGCCAGATAGAAACGTAGGTCAGATTATAATGTGATTAATACTGCCAAGGTCAGTCAGTTCAGTTCAGTTGCTCAGTCACATCTGACTCTTAGTGACGCTATGGACTGCAGCACACCAGGCCTCCCTGTCCATCACCAACTGCCAAAGTTTACTCAAACTCATGTTCATCGAGTCAGTGAGGCCATCCAACTTCTCATCCTCTGTCGTCCCCTTTTCCTCTTGCCTTCAATCTTTCCCAGCATCAGGGTCTTTTCTAATGAGTCAGTTCTTCGAACCAGGTGGCCAAAGTATTAGAGTTTCAGTTTTAGCATCAGTCTTTCCAATGAATATTCAGGACTGTTTCCTTTAGAATGGACTGGTTGGATCTCCTTGCAGTCCAAGGGACTCTCAAGAGTCTTTTCCAACACCATAGTTCAAAAGCATCAATTCTTTGGCACTCAGCTTTCTTTATAGTCCAACTCTCACGTCCATACATGAGTACTGGAAAAACCATAGCTTTGACTAGATGGACCTTTGTTGGCAAAGTAATGTCTCTGCTTTTTAATATGCTGTCTAGGTTGGTTGTAACTTTTCTTTCAAGGAGCAAGTGTCTTTTAATTTCATGGCTGCAGTCACCATCTGCAGTGATTTTGGAGCCCAGAAAAATAAAGTCTGTCACTGTTTCACCATCTATTAAGTGATGGGACCAGATGCCATGATCTTAGTCTTCTTAATGTTGAGTTTTAAGCCAACTTTTTCACTCTCCTCTTTCATTTTCAACAAGAGGCTCTTTAGTTATTCTTTGCTTTCTGCCATATGGGTCTTAACCTTCTCCATCAGAGGGCAGACAGACTGAAAACCACAAGCACAGAAAATGAACCAATCTGATCACATGGACCACAGCCTTGTCTAACTCAATGAAACTATTAGCCATGCTGTGTAGGGCCACCTAAGATGAACAGGTCATGGCAGAGAGTTGTGACAAAACGTGCTCCACTGGAGAAGGGAATGGTAAACCACTTCAGTATTCTTGCCTTGAGAACCCCATGAACTGTATGAAAAGGCAAAAAGATAGGACACTGAAAGATGAACTCCCCAGGTCAGTAGGTGCCCAATATGCTACTGGAGATCAGTGGAGAAGTATCTCCAGAAAGAATGAAGAGATGGAGCCAAAGCAAAAACAACACCCAGTTGTGGATGTGACCGGTGATAGAAGCAAAATCTGATGCTATAAAGATCAATATTGCATAGGAACCTGGAATGTTAGGTCCATGAATC
>SJYX01011863.1:13369-29495 GCA_006410675.1 Oreotragus oreotragus
TTAAGGACTTCCCTGGTGGCTCAGATGGTAAAGTGTCTGCCTGCAATGCAGGAGACCCGGGTTCAATCCCTGGGTTGGGAAGATCCCCTAGAGAAGACAATGGCAACCCTCTCCAGTACAGATGTGTATAAGAGACAGCAACAAAAGATCCCATGTGACACAAACAAGACCCAACACAGCCAAATAAATATATATATTTTTTAAAGTCACATAAGTAGAGACCTATACTAGCACATCCACAGTGCTACACAGATACACACTTTTCCAGGTGTTCTTTATAATTCTTACATTACAACTAAAGAAGCATAAAACTTAGGGCAGAAAATCTGTATGAAAAAGAGAAGTATTACATACTTTTTAAAAACATTTAGAAAAATAATGCCAACCATTTTGTGCATGTTAATAACCTGTGACGCTACAACACATCCACATAGAATCATTTTTAATGAATGACAACATGAAATCAGAGAAGACACTGCAACAAGGGTTATGCAAAAGGTAAAGCTTCTTATATTTGAGACACCTGCAATTTCCAAAATGATTTTAAATATATTATTGCTCATTAATACTTACTGGATCTTATGCTTCTCTTTAATATGCATCAAACAAAAGGTCATTTCTAGTGGTTGAATTCACAATAGACCTTAATAACACCTTTCAGCATTAATAAGTGAAGTGCCAGCTTAGAAGCAACTCTAATAAACACAGTGTCCTGTAAGAATCATAGTGTGGCTTATGACAGCTCCTGCGAACATCCGGGAGGGACTATCAAGTACTATACAGAGTGCATATGTGCATTTTGTGGTTCTGAGAAGACATATTGGAGGGCAATAAAATGTCAGCAACCAGTTTAAAAGGTAACTTTCAGAGGGATAATCAAAGGGCTGAGCCTAAGTGTCCCTAGCTTTTCTATTTTGAATGGCATCATGTGGTCTCTTTGAGCCTAAGAAATTTTCTTGTCAAACTTAACACTGAAATTTGGGAAACTCTAGCTTGGAAAATCCCATGGACGGAGGAGCCTGGTAGGCTGCGGTCCATGAGGTCACTAAGAGTCGGACACGACTGAACGACTTCACTTGCTTTTTTCACTTTCATGCATTGGAGAAGGCAATGGCAACCCACGCTAGCGCTCTCGCCTGGAGAATCCCAGGGACGGCAGAGCCTGGTGGGCTGCCATCTATGGGTTCGCACAGAGTCGGACACAACTGAAGCGACTTAGCAGTAGCAGCAGCAGAAGACTCCCTAATCCTTGAACACTGACACAATCTCCTCTTAGGATATCCAGTTGCTTGCATAACCTATCTCTTTCAGTCCTGTGTGTATGACATAATACTAACTGTAAGAGCTCTTTAATATTTTTATTTATTTGGCTGCATCAGGTCTTCGGTGAAGCATATGGAATCTTTGTTGCATCGTTTGGGATCTTTTGTTGCAGCACAGGGACTTTTTAGTTGTCATGTTTAGGCACGGTAGTTGTGGTTCACAAGCTTAATTGCTCCGTGACTTGTGGGATCATTGTTGCCTGACCAGGGATCGAATTTGAGTCCCCGCATTGCAAGCTGGATTCTTAACCACTGGACCACCAGGGAAGTCCCTGTAAGAGTTCTTTTTTCATCTTATATTCGAGTTGCTTTGAATACACTGATTTTCTCAGTATAACTGTGTACATGGCTCTAAACAATAAATTATGGAACACACACTGGCACAACAGCTAACTTGTTAAGGAAAACAAAAACTTTGTTGCTTGCCTACATAGAATCTATTCATTGCTTTTACCTTTTTAATACAACACCAATTTTGGTTAAATAATCAAAAAGTGAGAGCTAACACTTCAATAGTGCCTTCTCTGTTTCTTAATAATTTACATCTAATAACACACTAAACCTCAGGGTAACTTTATGAAGTAAGTACTGTTATGACTCCTACTAAAAATGAAGAATCTGAGTTAGAGTTAGCTTGTGCTAATTCACAGAGCAGGTAAACAGAAGAGGCAGAAATCTGAATGCAGGCAGTGGGGCTATCTGTGCTCCTAGCCTTCACACCTTCCCACGCTCAGCCCGCTTGGTTGGGGGAAGTTAATTTCCTGTAATTTCAAGAGAGTCTCCTGACTAGTAAGCCAATCACAGTCATTCCAACTATCTTGCATGCATTCAAGTCACTTCAGTTGAGTCCAACTCTTTGCGACCCCATGGACTGTAGCCCACCAGGCTCCTCTGTCCATGGGATTCATAGGTGGCCATCACCTCCTCCACAGGCCCTTCCTGACCCAGGGATGGAACCTGTGTCTTTTATGTCTCCTGCACTGGCAGGTGGGTTCTTTACCACTAGTGCCACTTGCGTTCATTAAATAGCTTTCCTTGTCAATCATAATGCTAATGCTAAGTCGCTTCAGTTGTGTCTGACTCTGTGTGACCCCATGGACAGCAGCCCACCAGGCTCCTCTGTCCACAGGATTCTCCAGGCAAGAATACTGGAGTGGGGTGCCATTTCCTTCTCCATACTTACTATAGGGTTGGCCCCAAAGTTCATTTGGGTTTTTTGTAACATTTCATGGAAAAACCCCAACAAACTTTTGGGCCAACCAATATATTTCCAGGAAGTGACATGCTATTCACAAAATGACCTGAATTAGCTGGGGAGAATTCACCTTCTCTCACTGCCAGAGTTACTTTTCACAGGAGCTAAATGCATCCCATTTTGTACCTCTTTCATACCATAGAGCAGTTTGCAGAAAGGAAGTCGTCACTCTTTTTCTCAGGAACCTGTCAGGTTGCATTAGTGACCATATCCCTTACTATGACTCCCATCTGAACACATCCGATTGGCAGGTGAGAAGAGTCATTGGCTGAGTCTTCCTAGAGACTGCTTCCCTAACCAGCTTCCATCCCACCGTGGAAAGCATCTCATCTTTGCTTCATTCAAATACTGTGAATATTAAGGATGGGAGTAAATGTGCTGGAGAATATTACACAGGACAAGGCCTTCTGCTGAGGCCTTGATGCTACCCACTAAAATAATCCTATACTCAAATGAATTACAGAAAATATTTTTAAAGAAACCAGGGCTACATTGCAATCATAATATCATAATAGTCAGGGCTAATGCACAACTTAAGTGGAACTTAAGGACTTCCCTGGTGGCTCAGATGGTAAAGTGTCTGCCTGCAATGCAGGAGACCCGGGTTCAATCCCTGGGTTGGGAAGATCCCCTAGAGAAGACAATGGCAACCCTCTCCAGTACTCTTGCCTGGAAAATCCCATGGACAGAGGAGCCTGGTAGGCTGTAGTCCATGGGGTCATAAAGAGTTGGACACATCTGAGCAATTTCATTTTCTTTCACTTTAAGTGGAACCAATCAGCCTAAAGGGAGGAATATTTGCTCTGTGATAAGAAGGGAGGTCTACTCCAGAAAAGAATGTATGTTATTGCCCATGCTGCTGGTGGCCACCTGCCAATCATGAAGAAAGCCAGTCTGAGCTCAAAGCCCAGAGGAAGGAAGGAGGAGGAGCCAAAAGAATCCTGAAGTCATGAAGCTGGAGTCCTGATTTCATTCCACTCTCAGCCTGCTCTGCCTCGGTACTTTCTTTTGTTTGGATAACAAGTTCCCTTATTGTCTGAGCCAATTTGAATCAAGATGTCTCTTTCTTACACCTGAAGGTATCTGATAAATATTGGCATGATTAAGCACCTTATACAGAAATTCTAGGGGCTTCCTTGATGATTCAGCAGATATAGAATCTGCTTACAATACACAAGACACAGTGTTTTGATCCCTAACTCAGGAAGATCCCCTGGAGGAGGAAATGGCAACCCATTTCAGTATTCTTACCTGAGAAATCCCATGGACAGTGGAGCCTGGTTGGCTACAGTCCATGGGGTCACAAAGAGTCAGAGACAACTGAGTGACTAAGTATACACGCACACAAGTTCTAAATTGCTAAAAATCATTATTTAATCTGAACTGATTTCCCCCCCACCCTGATCCTGAGACCTATAGTAATGCAACATTTATGTTACCGCCACTGAACTTACTGCTGAGTCATTCCCTTTCTAGGACACTCATCGACTTGACAAAGATTTATTGCACACTTACTCTGTCTCAGGCATTGTGAGGTCCTGCTTTAGGGAGATAAATGAGCCACAGCTCCTACCCTCACAGAATTAATGTCTAGGAAGGGAGAAAGACATATAAATCAACAAATTACCATAATATGTGATGGTGTTAGAATATATAAACTCTGCGTGTGTACACATGCTGTGCAGGTGCCCTGAGAGCATACAGAATAGAAACCAAAATATTTTGAAGTCTTTATGAATGTTTTGCAGAAGGCTTAACATTTTATCCTTGACTAGGAGTTTTACAATAGAGAAAAGGACATCTAGGGGAAGCATCTGATCAGAAGCATATGACTATGGAAGTGCTAGAAAGGTTTGAGAATGGCAGAAAGTTCCAAGTGAGGCTGCACTTCAAAAAAGTAAGAAAAGGGACAAGTTCTAGGGCTCCAGCCCTGGCTCAATCTCAAAGTCTTTCTGGTTTTTTATTCTCATCCTTTAAGTAGCTTTCTACGTTCCTTCACTTAAGCTACATTACCCTCAGTTGAATTAATACAGCCAAACAAAGGGTTAAGCTCCAATACTTTGGCCACCTGATGTGAAGAGCTGACTCACTGGAAAAGACCCTAATGCTGAGAACGATTTAGGGCAAGAACAGAACTGGGAGACAGAGGATGAGGTGTCTGGATGGTATCATTGACTCAATGGACATGTTTGAGCAATGTCTGGGAAATAGTGAAGGACAGGGAAAGAATTGATGCTTTTGAACTGTGGTGTTGGAGAAGACTCTTGAGAGTCCCTTGGACTGCAAGGAGATCCAACCAGTCCATCCTAAAGGAGATCAGCCCTGGGATTTCTTTGGAAGGAATGATGCTAAAGCTGAAACTCCAATACTTTGGCCACGTGATGCAAAGCATTGACTCATTGGAAAAGACTCTGATGCTGGGAGGGATTGGGGGGCAGGAGGAGAAGGGGATGACGGAGGATGAGATGGCTGGATGGCAACACCAACTCGATGGACGTGAGTCTGAGTGAACTCCAGGAGCTGGTGATGGACAGGGAGGCCTGGCGTGCTGCAGTTCATGGGGTCGAAAAGAGTCAGACACGACTGAGTGACTGAACTGAACATGTTACTTTACTAATTTTCCTAAAATTTTCTTCCACAATTAGTTTTGATGTATTCTTTGAAATTTTCTGGCTATTTCAATTACAATGTTAATTTACTAGCTTGTGTCAATTGGCTCAATTTTGGAGGAGGGGACTGAAAAACAGGAAACATTCAGTTAAAATAAAGAGCTTTTCCTTATCTACAAACATTAAAAAAAAAAAAAATTTACTAGCTTCTTCCTGTAAAGCTGACTCACAACCTTAACTTATATACAAACTGTATTCTAAATGAGTCGAGAGAATCAAACAAGAGAAATCAATAAAGTTTCTTTTAATCTCAATTTGTCACTTAGCATATAAATACTGTATTTTTACTGGGCACCTAATAAATGCATAATAAGCACTGAAGATTTTTATTCAAATGTAGCTTTAGAATTAAGTCCACAAGATATGGTTAAATAATAAAATCTCAAGTGGCTGTAGCCAGAAAATATTTCTGATGGTACCACAGAGGAAATTTCATAGAGTGCATGACCCCCCAAGCAACTCTTCTTTTCTACCTAGGTTGAGATCTCCGTCCAGTGTAATTTGAGGTCAACTGGGAAGATTCACTCTCTCTCACAGTGACAGGCAACAGTGAAGCAGACTAGTGACACCCCCCAAGCAGCAATGCCATTATTTTTAGATGAAAGAGCAGCTGAATTGTCAATCTTATTAAATATTTCAAAGAACAAATCATATATTTCAGTATCACTATGGTGAGGAGACAGAAATGCTGTCAGTAAAGATTATGTTGAAAATCTAAATTTTGAATTAATTTTGAAAGACTTAGAATGTCCTGAAATTGTTTTAAAAAGTAGAATTTAGCACAGGCAATTATGACACTAATTTGAGTCAGCAAACAAAAATAACAAGAGAAGAAATCTGACTGGGTCCAAGAAAAATCTCTTTGCCATTTCAACCTCCAGCTTCTTATCAGATCCCTAATGAGGATAAACTGATAGAAACCCAGAACTTTGTTACATTTATACATTATATATATATATATATATATAATGTATGCATGTGTATGTATACATATATCGTATGCTTTCAGGTACATATAATGAAACAGTGGCTGAAATTAAATAGAAATTTATTTTTGTCACTTAAAAAGCCATCTGGAGGTAGGTGGTTGCTGGCATTGATCTAGAAGCTCAGTTATGTAACGCCCTTGTTTCTATGATTCCCCTGTGCTGGGTGGAATGGAACCATCCCAAGATGGTTGCTGTAACTCTAGGCTTATCCTTGTTAGCTGCTAAAACAAGTAGTGGAGGACCACACTCTCAAAGTCAGTCCCTGTTAACTTAAAAGTGACATTTTCTGAGACACAGTCTTAGCAGACTTCCACTTGGGCAGAACTGTGTCCCAGGGGTGGCCCCTTGTAGCAAAAGAAGTGAGAAAGATAACTTTTTAGAAACCTTTTCCAGCCTCTACAGTAAAAGGTGAAAGCAAGAGAGTAAATGGATTGGAAAGGACTGCAGGTCAGTCTGAACCAGGTCAGCCTGCAAACGCAGGAACTCATTGATCAGTATGGTGGGATACAGCTTTTTGGCTATATAGTAGGTTTGACCAATGCCAACAAATCATTGACACTGAATCCCACATTAAAGAGTCTTTTCAGATATTTTTAAGAGAGATTTCTTGACCAAATGGGCACCCTAAAGACAAATTCAGCCAAGAGGTTTATACCTGAGGGAATAATCTGAGAAAACATCATGATTATACAATGAAGCCTTAACAAAGTCACTCCTGACTGTATAGCCTACACATCATTGAACCCTAATGGGAATGTTAAATAAGGATATTAAATGACTGTACTAAAAAAACTTCATGTCTAAAAAGGAGGAAATCACATGAAGTGAGATCAGAACACATGCACAAAAGTAGGGCAGCTAAAAATAGTACCTTTGACTATTTCTTATCGTTTGTCTTCATCCAAAAGCAGGAAGATTATCTAACTGATCTTTTAAGGTCTTTCCATGGTAAAACTGTGGGCTTCCTCCATGGCTCAGCAGGTAAAGAATCCGCCTGTAATGCAGGAGCCACAGGAGACTTGGGTTCAGTCCCTGGGTCGGGAAGATCCCCTGGAGGAGGAAAGAGCAACACACTCCAATATTCTTGCCTGGAGAATCCCATGGACAGAAGAGCCTGGTGGGTTAAAGACCATGGAGTCGCAAAGAGTCAGACATGACTGAGGGACTACGCTCACTCGCTCAATCACAGAGGCAAGCAACTGATTTCCTAGCAATCCTTGTACTGTACTTGTGGTCATCTAAAGTATTCTCATCAGAGGTTTTAAAAGATCTCAGACAGACGAGCTCTATTCTATGTTCTATTTTAAGCAACGTTAGCAGAAGGAGATTATACAGTCTCAAGATAAGTGTATCATAAAAATAGTTGTTATTCCTGGTGAACCATGTTTCTGCTATTAAAACTGACTGAAAGCCTAGAGACTTTCAGGGTGAAAAAAAAATTAGAAAGAGGCACTATTTACCCAATTTTGAAGTAAATAATCAAGTTTATTTCTTAAATTTTAATTAAATTAAGTCTAAATTTTATGTTAGTCATTTGACATCCCCTGTCTTTAAATTTCCTTATTATGGAATAGAGAAAGTAGCAAAGAAAGAATAAATAGTCAATTACACAGTTTCTGGAAATGCAGTCACTGGCGTAAACAAGTCATGGACAAGCTTCCTGGGGCCTTAACGATGTACTAGTGTCCAGGAAACATGTTTTCAAAGAGCCAAGCTGATTAATTTCACCAGCGGTCATGAGCCACAACACAGCCAGGGGACATGACAGATTGACTGTTGGAGGAAACTATTATTTTTCCTCTGTGACCAATGCTGTAACTGTTGAAATCATAGTTGGGAAGAAGTAAGCTCAATCATGCAGTTAAAGTGTTTTCAACCAACTGACCAATAATTTTCTCACTGAAGTAAAACTTCAGGGAGCAACCCTTAGAAGTGCAGGAGTTATCCATCACAACAAATAATTGCTGCCACATTCAAAGTCTAAAAAATATTCTGGTTCTTCAAATCACTGAGCAAAGAGTAATCTACAATTCTCAATGTTAAGTAAACATCTTTTTTTAAAAAAAACTTGACAATAAACATAAAATTAAAAAAGTAAAATATTTTCCCCAAAGTATCAAAATGCTGAAGATAATGCTTATTTTTCAAAAGAAGATTAACATACAAACACACCTCCTCTGCAAGGATGCAATATATGAGTGATATCACTGAGTTGACCAATCTGCTTAATTAATATGTTAATCAGGGTAATATATTTTTGAAATCCTATTTTCTGAAGATAAACAATGATAAAGAGACTCTCATTACAGGGGAAAAAAAAAAAACCGACTAAGATGGAAGCCTGAGTAGGATAGAGGATGGAAGTGGGTGAGAAGGTGTTCTGGGTTTGGTTTTGCCTGGGACTATCACTACTTCCCAGTTTAAAAAATTAGAAAAATTAGTGCACCTGCTTTTTTAATGTACAGTTTTTCAAAATGCATTTCTTGGTGTCAGGGAATGAAGGACATGAACGGAATTTGATATCCAGGTTTTCAGTCTATAACATGTCTCACTCTTCCTGACTTCTTCTTCAATGCATGTAACATTTTTAGTTTTAGTCTGTATATACTTTGGTTTTTATTTGACTATGATTGCTTTACAATGTTGTGTTGGTTTCTGCCAAACAACAACATGAATCGGCCATATGTATACATACATCCCCTCCCCCGTGAGCCTCCCTCCCAGTTCCCCCATTGCACCCCTCCAGGTCATCACGGGGCACCAAGCTGAGCTCCCTGTGCTGTGCAGAAGCTTCCCACCAGCTGTCTATCCCATACCTGGTAGTGTGCATATGCCAATGCTGCTCTCAATTCGGCCAGCCCTCTTCCTCCCCCACTGTGTCTATATGTCCGTTCTCTACCTCTTTGTCTCTATTCCTGCCCTGCATAACAGCTTCATCTAGATGGGATGCTGCGGCAGAGGGGGATAGTCTCAAATGGAAGAATGCCCTTCCTTTATCAGTGCATAAATGCTGCCTTGATAAGATATTTCCATTGCATCTGCTCTTCTTATATGCAACAGGGAAAGGACTTTGGAGACCTGCGTTTAGATCTAATTAAAACCACAATCTGGTCTTGAATGATGGCTTTTACATCTGAATACTGAAGTATTTTAGAAATCATGATTCTCTCTGCTTTTTTTTTGATTGCAAAATTTGAGAGAAGTTGATCCAGACTGAATTTTCTTTTTCTGGGGGAAGAAATGTGGGGGTTGTAGCCCGCCAGGCTCCTCTGTCCATGGGATTCTCCAGGCAAGAATGCTGGAGTGGGTTGCCATGCCCTCTTCCAGGGGATCTTTCTGACCCAGGGATCAAACCCATGTCTTATGTCTCCTGCACTGGCAACTGGCTTCTTTACCACTAGTGCCCCCTGGGAACATCAGCATATACTTAGCACATGATATACACCGGGCTTCTCTGTCAGCTTAGCTGGTGAAGAATTCACCTGTGATGCAGGTGACCCCAGTTCAATTCCTGGGTCAGGAAGATGTGCTGGAGAACGGATAGGCTACCCAGTCCAGTATTCTTGGGCTTCCCTGGTAAGGAATCCACCTGCAATGCACAAGACCTGGGTTTGATCCCTGGGCTGGAAAGATTCTCTGGAGAAGGGAAAGGCTATCCACTCCAGTATTCTGGCCTGGAGAATTCCATATACTGAATAGCCCATGGAGTTGTAAAAAGTCTGACATCACTGAGTGACTTTTACACTATATAATCACTCAACAGAAAATTTGCCAGACGATAAAAAGAAAGAGAATGGAGAAGACTAATGGAAGGGAGGGAGTCCAGGTATAGGTAAGTAAGCTGAGTTACACATAGATAGGTACTGGACAAAAGTTTCTGCATCTGGGAACCTCACATACAGCAAGCACATAAGAGCCAAGAAACTGTCCCCATTCTTTCTCAAAAATAAATTTTACTGTGCTTTATTTAACATTATCAATGGCTTTCATCTCTACAATCAACCAATGTCCCTACATGGAGACAGACTGATCTGGTGCCTTTGAAAAGCCACAGCTTGAATATCCTCTCCAGAGGAGAGTGGAAATATACATTTAACCAAAATCTGCCTGTTTATTTTAATTGCCAATAGTCAGAAACTTAGGGAGTTAGTTACAATGAGGAAATTATAGCTGTAAAATCATGTTATAAAAGTTTCCACTCCTGTTTTGAAATTGGCCAAAATTACATTATGTTTCTGTTTTGCTTTTTCTGAGAACTGAATATTTCCATAAAATTAGATAATTTTCCTCCTTTTACTTTCATAGGAACAGGATATATATTGCAAAATGAACAAATATTTCAATTTATTTAATATACCTATATTTCTTCGGAGCAAAGAACCAAATATATTCTTTTCAAATATATATCATTGGATATCTGAAGTTTTATGTACTATATTCCACTGATAATGGTTGCACTAGGTCTTTATATCAGGTAACTGGCCATATGCTATATTATTCTGCCTTTATTGTGAATATCATGTCTCACCATACTATTTTAAAGAATTATAGAAAAGGTAGGATGTAAGCACGAATATATTTTCAACTATACATGACTAATAAATTGGTATTTTTATTAACCCTAATAATAATTTATTTTCTTATGATTTTATGTCACCCAAAAAGGAAGGAGCAGCAAAGCCCAGCTAATTAATGGATCATTTTAAGTTGGTTTGGATTATGATCAACTGAGGCTTAATTTGCTATTAAAAAGGACAGATACTGAATCTACATATCATACCCACTAAGAGCGAATTTCCCAGGCAGTCTTTCTGAGTCCCACAGAATGTCTTAAATTTCATGAACTCATCCTACAGGGTTCATGTGATCCATATATCACCTCCCTCTTTTTTACTGATTGCAATTTTCCACTGATTCAGCAATAACTTCATACAGGTTCACAGACTCCCTCTTAACCCCTGCAACTGTGCTGGGTGAATTTGATCCTCACACTGCTAACCACCCAGTAGACTTGCATCCCAGTTCTTTGCCCTTCTCGGTTCCATTTACTACCCACCTCCACTTTGCTTTAGGCATCTTCATCTGAAGCTATCAGTCAAAACTGCCCCATTTTCCAATGTCAAATCCACTGAACCACATCCTCTCATATCTCCAGTTCCTTCACACCACTCCATCTTTTCTGCCCTTTAATCTCTCCAATTGGTTCTAATTCATCAGTCTACTCCTATTTATTTTCTTTCTTCTCTCTGAGTAACCTAAGCATCATTTTAAATTCAATCTCACCAAACCCCTTAACTCCCATTCTCTCAATCAATTCATCACACGTACCAAGCAAAACCTCAAGCCTGGATCAATTTGGCTGTCTATTTATTCCTCCTCTATGCCTAGACTGATAAGGCATACTACAGAAAAGACAGAATGCACAATCAGGAAGAAGAAGGGTATGAAAAATTCATGGAGGCCAGCTTCAACTGTGCCTTCAAAATTGTTCTGCATTTGTCATCGTATTCTTTGTCCCACAGTGGCAGTGTGCAATCATCCCACGCTTCTACCCTGCTTTATCATTTTTAACAAACAGCATCGATTCCCTACTTCCAAGAAAAAACTAAAGTTGTCATTTGCCTCCCCTCAACACTAAATTATTTATAAGCAACTCAATATTTCCTTGGGGTTGCAAAGTTAGACACAACTTAGTGATTGTCAGACATGACTGAGCGACTTCACTTTCACTTTTCACTTTCATGCATTGGAGAAGGAAATGACAACCCACTCCAGTGTTCTTGCCTGGAGAATCCCAGGGACGGGGGAGCCTGGTGGGCTGCCATCTATGGGGTCGCACAGAGTCAGACACGACTGAAGCGACTTAGCAGCAGCAGCAGCAGCGATTGAACATTTCCTTATTTATTTTTGTGCCAGCAGAAGAGATCTTTCTCCATGTATTGGGTGGGAAGTATGTTAGTTTGGGGTTTTTCATACCATCTTACAGAGGATGAGATGATTGGATGGCATTAGTGACTCAATGGACATGAGTTTGAGCAAACTCTGGGAGATAGGAAAGGACAGGGAAGCCTGGCATGCTATAGTTCATGGGGTCACAAAGAATCCAACACGACTTAGTGACCAAATAACAACATAGTATGTTACAGAAAAATTCAAACAAACATTTTGGCCAACCCGTTAGTCCATTCTCTTTCCTTCATTTCCCATGTCCTTAGATATCTCTTCCTATAAATTCACACCATCTTGCCCAACTGGATTTTTAATCTCTTCTTTCCTGGTTTCACCCTCTCTTTGTCTATAATTATGTTCAAGTCTTTCCTCTAACAATACAATAAGATTTTTCTTAAACAAAATATTTACTAACCTGCATGTCTGAATACCACATTGTTTTTCCTTTTCCCTTCATAATTATACCACTAGAAAGAGAGGATCACATGCTTTTCCCTCATGGCCTTCACCTTACATTTATTCTACCAAAGCAATCTGCCTTCTACCTTCTCCCCATGCCTCCTCACTTCCTTTTGTCCAAGTAACACTGACTCCAAAAATCAAATGGAAACTTTTCAGCTACTACCTTACTTAACCTTCTGAAACATATGGACTACTGTATCCTTTGTGAAGTTACATCTCTCTCCCTTGACTTCCTTCAAGTCTTTACTCAGATGCCACTTTCTTTACCTATCTAGGTTACCTGATTGTAAAATGTCAACACTGACCCCTGCACTCTCGGTCCCCCTTATATTATGCTTTATTATGTTTTATTGCATTTTCATCTTTCAACAAAATATATAATTTACTTATTTATTATATTTTTGTCTGTCTCTCCCTAGCAACAAAGAAGTTTATCTGCTGTATTCCCTGATTTATCTCAACATCTCACACAAAGTAATAACTCAAAAAATATTTGTCAAAAAAATGGGTCTCTTGGTTTCCAGGACAAAAGTCTCTCTCAGTTTTTCTCATGAGTTTTGGATTTGTCTTTCTCTGTCTCCTTTGCAACCCCCTCTATACACTCTTTAACTTTTAGTCTTCCGTCCATAGGCCCTTTTTTCATATTCCCCTGAGAGATTTCCGCCACTATTAGGATTTGAGCTACTTCCTTTATGTTAAATATGAAATACCTGTATTTCGAGTCCATATCTTTCTGCTGAATTCAGACCCATGTATCTCACTTCTTCCTACACATCTACACTTAAAGTTCCCAGAGGGAACCCAAACTCAACATGTTCAAACTCTAGCCTACTACAACCCTTCACCAGCTGTGTATTTACATGTCTTCTGTAAAGTATCATTTCTAAGTACAATATTTTACCTAAAATCTCATGGTGGAGGTGAATGATACTCTGGATGTGAAATTGAACCTATGTTTTATTTAACTAGGAAGTGCTCAAACCACATCTAGAGATTTAGAATTCTAATTGTATGAAAGGGAAATATTTATGTGTAGATCAAGGAAACCTTTGGTCTCAACCCTCAGTGATATTTTTATCTATAATTCTGATAATCAGGGAAATAATGACTTAGTATACTGAATTTTCTGTTACAAATACATATAGAGAAAAAAAATTTTTTAATTTACTCTCCAAGCCATTTGCGTCTACAAATGAAAGCCATAAACTAGCAACCATTATCTAATAAATTTAACCAAGATGATCGCATTTCAGAAGCAAAACATATAATTAAAACTATGTAGCATGATCTCCAAACACCAGAAAAGTGCGACATGGGCAAAGCACAGCCTATTCTAAATAAATTTTAAATAAATAACATACATACACTGTGGACTGGGGAAAAGAGTACTAAAGTTAAAAACTGATGACTTGGGTTCGAAGTTTACTTCTACTTAATTGTTTGGCTTCAAGCAAGTCAGTAATAGTGAATACATACTGAGTACTTACTATATGCTGTTTACTTTTCTAATAGTTTTGCATTTTTCAATTTTCATGACAACCCTACACAACAGGCACCACCGTGTTTCTCAATTTCCAGATGAAGAAACCGAGGAATGTAGAAGTAATTTATTCAAGATCACCGTTTGTAGCTGGCATTCGTGTTTCAAATCTAGGTTGTTTAGTTCCAGGGCCCAAATTGTGTTTTGAGGGTTTGCCATTTATAAAATAGAGATTTCATATCAAAAATCAAGGTTTAGTTAAGATAGTATGTAAAAACATCTTTTTGCAGATTTTAAAATACTATCAAATGTAAGATATAAAATTACTAGTCTATAGAGACACAGATGTAGAGAACAAATGTACAGAAACCAAGGGGAAAGGGGGGCATGGGATGAATTGGAAGACTGAGATGGATACATATACACTATTGATACTATGTATAAAATAGATAACTATTGATAAAATACCCTATAGCACAGGGAACTCTACTCAATGCTCTGCGGTGACCTAAACAGGAAGGAAATCTAAAAAAGAGGGGATATATGCAAACATATAGCTAATAAAGCTAGACAGCATATTAAAAAGCAGAGACATTGCTTCACCAACAAAGGTCTGTATGGTCAAACTATGGTTTTTACAGTAGTCATGTACAGTTGTGAGAGCTGGACCATAAAGCAGGATGAGAGCCAAAGAATGATGCTTTTGAACGGTGNTAATAAAGCTAGACAGCATATTAAAAAGCAGAGACATTGCTTCACCAACAAAGGTCTGTATGGTCAAACTATGGTTTTTACAGTAGTCATGTACAGTTGTGAGAGCTGGACCATAAAGCAGGATGAGAGCCAAAGAATGATGCTTTTGAACGGTGGTGCTGGAGAAGACTCTTGAGAGTCCTTGGACTGCAAGGAGATAAAATCAGTCAGTTCTAAAGAAAATCAACCCTTAATATTCATTGGAAGGACTGTTGCTGAAGCTCCAATACTTTGGTCACATCATGCAAAGACTGGACTCATTGGTAAAGATGTTGATGCTGGGAAAGACTGAAGACAGGAAGAGAAGGAAGTGACAGAGGATGAGATGGTTGGATGGCATCACCAACTCAATGGACATGAGTTTGAGCAAACTCCAGGAGACAGTGAAGAACAGGGAAGCCTGGCATGCTGCATTCCATGGGGTCACAAAGAGTCAGACACAACTCAGCAACTGAACAACAGACAGATGATTCACTTTGCTGTACAGCATACATTAACATTGCAAACCAACTGTCCTCCAATAAAAGTTAGCAAAAGTAAATAAACAAAAATAAAATAAAATTATTAGTCTAGTAAATGATAAACTCCAAGAAGTAGTTTCTTTCTTTAGTTAGGATTTGTACTGCATCACTGCCTAAATGGATTTGAGAAGCTATTTCCTTCATGTAGTGGAGTCTTTGATTTGAATTTCATTGTTGAGTCTTAAGAGTTACTCTGCAGGGACCTTAAAGATAACATTGAAAGTCTACTAAAATTCAGAGGAGAGCTCTCAGGCATCCTGACAAATATTCTTATAGTAGTTCACTAAAGAAAAACACACAGCTCAAATCTTATTTGCATTCCTCATCAACATAATGGATAAACTTTCATCTGTCATCCTTAAAAGGAAACAGATATGACTAGCTCTCTCTATAAAAAAATATATATATAAATCTACTAAAATAAGCTTTAATGCCATTTAACAAAGGCACTTGCCCATAAGAAAAATTTGGTCCAACGTTTTAATCCACTATAGCATGCATTGGCACCCCACCCCAGTACTCTTGCCTGGAGAATCCAATGGACGGAGTAGCCTGGTGGGCTGCAGTCCATGGGGTCGCTAACAGTCGGACAGACTGAGCGACTTCACTTTCACTTTTCTCTTTCATGCATTGGAGAAGGAAATGGCAACCCACTCCAGTATTCTTGCCTGGAGAATCCCAGGGATGGGGGAGCCTGGTGGGCTGCCGTCTATGGGGTCACACAGA
>SJYX01011863.1:35004-132043 GCA_006410675.1 Oreotragus oreotragus
GATGGGGAAACAGTGGAAACAGTGTCAGACTTTATTTTTTTGGGCTCCAAAATCACTGCAGATGGTGACTGCAGCCTTGAAATTAAAAGACACTTACTCCTTGGAAGGAAAGTTATGACCAACCTAGATAGTATATTCAAAAGCATTTGCTGACTAAGGTCCATCTAGTCAAGGCTATGGTTTTTCCAGTAGTAATGTATGGATGTGAGAGTTGGATTGTGAAGAGGGCTGAGCACCGAAGAATTGATGCTTTTGAACTGTGGTGTTGGAGAAGACTCTTGAGAGTCCCTTGGACTGCAAGGAGATCCAACCAGTCCATTCTGAAGGAGATCAGCCCTGGGATTTCTTTGGAAGGAATGATGCTAAAGCTGAAACTCCAGTACTTTGGCCACCTCATGCAAAGAGTTGACTCATTGCAAGACTTTGATGCTGGGAGGGATTGGGAGCAGGAGAAGAAGGGGACGACAGAGAATGAGATGGCTGGATGGCATCACTGACTCAATGGATGTGAGTCTGAGTGAACTCCTGGAGTTGGTCATGGACAGGGAGGCCTGGCGTTGGTCACGGACAGGGAGGCCTGGCGTGCTGTGATTCATGGGGTCTCAAAGAGTCGGACACGACTGAGTTACTGAACTGAACTGAACTGAATGTATCCACCTGCTTCAGCCACCAGTCATGACCTACCTTGAGTGCTCCCATATTTCCAAACTCGGTCTAATCTAGCTGCAATCAGCACTAACCCTTGATGTTTACTTACCCAACACCTCAAGACCTCATTGTATGTTTCTGAACCCAAACTAACTGCCCTTGCCCTTGTAGCCACTCCCCCTTATATATTGTTATGACAAGTAGTCAGGGATTAATTTTTGCTTTGGAGACATAGCTGGATATAGTTGAAAGAGCAAAGGATTTAGGTCCAGATAGACGAAGGCTTGAATATTCATTGTGGCACTTCGCTGGTGCCTGAGCAAGTCAAGAGAACTATCTGAGCTCCCATTTCTTCTGGAAATCAGAGAGAATGAGACCTATTTTGCAAAAGTTGAATAAACACTGAAGATGAAAAAGGGGGTAGATTATGTTATTATTGCAACATATTTAAAACCCAAGACCTATTATAAGGCTCATGCCAACAAAGGGATCATTTTCAAAGGTCCATTCAGCTATATTTGTTGTTGTTCCATTGTTAAGTCTTGTCTGACTCTTTGCAACTCCATGGACTACAGCACGCCAGGCTCCTGTCCTCCACTCTCTCTCGAGTTTGCTCAAATTCATGTCCATTGAGTCAGTGATGCTATCTAACTATCTCATCCTCTGCCGCCCCCTGCTTCTTTTGCTTTCAATCTTTTCCAGCATCAAGGTCTTTTCCAATGAGTAAACTCTTTGCATCACGTGGGCAAAGTATTGAAGCTTCAGCATCAGTCCTCCCAATGAATTTGGATTGACTGATTTTATCTCCTTGCAGTCCAAGGGACTCTCGAGAGTCTTCCCCAGCACCACAATTTGAAAGCATCAGTTCTTCATAGAGAGATTTTGAAATTCTGCTTTTAGGTGCAAAAATCCTTCACTGCCTATTTCTCTCATATAAATTCACCATATCAAATGATTACAATTACCTATTATAATTGTTGCTTAGAGATAAGGTAAATATTCTACTGCCTCTAGTTGCTCCAGACTAAACAAAAGAAAAGTTATGTATCCAAGACTTCTATATCTAGCTTATAATAAAAAAAATTTTTAATTTGAAGTTAACAAGAAATGCCATATTAATTCCATTTTCCCCTATCAGTGTAACATATTATGACAGGCTTCATCGTGTATGATTTTTCCTTTAACATTAAAGCTTTTTTTTTTGTAAAGTTGCCAAGATGTTTGGCATAGTTGCCAGTCCAAATTAAGAATATGGTCTTTCAAAGTGCAAACATTCAAAGAGTAAAAAATTTTCCAAGCCAAGTGAGTTTCACACCACACAAGAACATGAGAAAACAAGATACTTCTCTTCAGCTTCTTGGTCTGCATTAGAAAAAGCTTTTAAAAGTCCCACTACTGTATCAGCCTTAGTCAGAAGAGCTGGTAGGTTGCAGATTGCAATTTTAAGGCTGCCAAAAAGGTTTTTAAAAATCCTCTGCCCTTCATTCTAATCCCCTTCAATGATGTCTGAAATTCCTCCGACAATAAAGAAGTCTATCCTCTCATAACTAGAGATAAATTTCAAATTCAAAAAGTCATTAAATTGAAATATCTAGCTATATTTGCTTTTGTTTTTTCCTGATTCTGATAAAGATTTACAGCAAGGAAGGAACTGAATGGCTGAGAGGAGGGGGCTGGGAGCACTGAAAATAAACATCACCTAATTCATATTTGTGCCTCAGGCTGGCCCTGCACCCAGCTCTTCAAGAGTTGAATAGAATTCCTTACTGTGCTTCTTTCTTCTTAAGTAAGTCTCCCTTCTCTTAGTTTTTGATGATCTTGGAATTAAGGGTCATGGAGATTCTGAGCCCGTTCAGAAGCATTTCTTCACCCAATAATCTAAAAAATATTCTGTTATAAAGTAAAGGAATTCAAAGCCCCTTCTATGCCCAACTGACTCATTGGAAAAGACCCTGATGCTGGGAAAGATTGAAGGCAGAAGGAGAAGGAGACAACCGAGGATGAGATGGTTGGATGGCATCACCGACTCAACGGACATGGGTTTGAGCAAGCTCTGGGAATTGATGGACAGGAAAGTCTGGCATGCTGCAGTCCATGGGGTCACAAAGAGTCAGACATGACTGAGCAACTGAGCTGAACTGACTATGCCTAAAGGTGGCCTGCCAGGCTGTGGAATTCATGGGCCACTCCCTTGAGTATCCACTGATAGAATCTAAAGAATGGATTGGCTTTGGTGATAGGGAAAACAACACGTATGGGCCATCATTTCATTTTGTTTTCCTTTGTTTCTGATACATGGGCACTAAAGGAGGATATATGAAAAAAGATTAGGAGAATGCTTGAATTCTCTTTCCACCCCTTACCTGAAGCACAAATGGAGAGATGCATCAGAGATAGATACTGCAGAAATTATTTTCAAGAGATCTTTTGTTTTTGTTTTTAATGATGTCCATAAGCAGTGCTGTTTTACTGTCAATGTGACAATGTGCCACCCGGAGTTGAGGCAAGGTTCATTACCCCTTCTGCATGAATGCCAAGCTTGCTCTGACCTTGAGGATTGCTGGTTTCCTGAGCAGCAAGGGATAACATCTTTAACTCAGCATTTTCACATCTGAAAACACGACTGCTTCATAAATAAAGAGAAGGATAAACGGAAGGTGGAAATTAAAAACAGAAATGTTATAAAAAGTGTTGGCAGATTGGTTCAAGGGAACATCTGAGGAACTTTGTGGAGCTTCCTTTAACATTGGCTGGGCATATAAAACACCCAAAGAGAAGAGGAGAGATGTCTAGTAACTGGAAGATGGGGTCCTCTTTCAGCAGGTACCAAGCTGAGAGCTGCCATGGTATGTGAAATAATACAGCAACACTGTAATAAGATGCTGAGCTCTGCAGTCAGCCCCCAGGTTTAAATGCTGGCCTAGCACTTACAGCTGTATAGCCTTGGGCATGTTATTTAATAAACAGTGCTTTGGTTTCCTCATGAGTAAAATGGACATGATAACAGTCCCTACTTCACATTACTGCTGAGAGATTTCAAGGGTTTATACATGCAGATGGTTAGAATAGTAACAATAATAATGACAAACATTTGAGCGTTTGAATTTCATCCCATTTGTACCCATAGGTTGATGACATCAGAAACATCTGGAAACAGATTAAGTAGCATTCTCTAAGGCTAATAAACATCTTCCTACTTTCTCTACCATCCTAAATCAATTAGAGTAGCAACTGGCATATATCATATAAATATCTATTCAAATTATGTAAAATAAAAAAAGAAGCTTTTATATTTGCTTCCTGATGGACTAGTATGTGTTAATAAAATTTCGTGAATCATAAATGAACCAGGATTTTGAGAAGCTTCATCCTGTTTGCAACTCTGAAATTCACCTAATCCTCTAGAGTTTTAATTGACTACTGTCTGCCTCTTTACAATCAGACCTAGATAACACAAAATACTAAAAACACAAAGTAAAAAGTAGCATGCCCCCCCCAAAGTATAAGTTTTTAAATTTCAATCCTGATCAGATCCATCATTGGTGATGTGGGTATGTATTATGTACCGCATTTTCTTTATATCAAAGTTTGGATTTCTGTGAGCAACCAAGTTGTTTGGACCATTTTAGTCTCCAACCCCAGGCTGCTCTGCTAAGTATTAGATGAAACAAATTAACAGGTGTGTAATTCAAGTGTAAATGGGTGCAATCAGCCAGAAATGGATTCATAACTACAAGAAAAATGCTGTCCTGAATGAAAAAGCCCATAGAAGTTACTATTTTAGTGTAGATTTTTTTCCCCTCAAATGCTGTAATTTGCTTCTGCAAAGATAAAACTGCCCTCTGACTTTTGATAGGTAGACAAAAGAAAAATTCTAACAGAGCATCTGAATCAAAAGCCACATAAATGTCATTATTCCATCACATCCTTTTTCTTCTTGCCAGTGTCTCAAGATGTCCTGAGATCTTAATTCTCTGAGTACTCCTGTCAGCTTTCCCTCAAGCAAGAGGTCAGCCTCTTGAGGTCTTCAAATACCACTTACCCCCCCAAAGTATAAGTTTTTAAATTTCAATCCTGATCAGATCCATCATTGGTGATGTGGGTATGTATTATGTACCGCATTTTCTTTATATCAAAGTTTGGATTTCTGTGAGCAACCAAGTTGTTTGGACCATTTTAGTCTCCAACCCCAGGCTGCTCTGCTAAGTATTAGATGAAACAAATTAACAGGTGTGTAATTCAAGTGTAAATGGGTGCAATCAGCCAGAAATGGATTCATAACTACAAGAAAAATGCTGTCCTGAATGAAAAAGCCCATAGAAGTTACTATTTTAGTGTAGATTTTTTTCCCCTCAAATGCTGTAATTTGCTTCTGCAAAGATAAAACTGCCCTCTGACTTTTCATAGGTAGACAAAAGAAAAATTCTAACAGAGCATCTGAATCAAAAGCCACATAAATGTCATTATTCCATCACATCCTTTTTCTTCTTGCCAGTGTCTCAAGATGTCCTGAGATCTTAATTCTCTGAGTACTCCTGTCAGCTTTCCCTCAAGCAAGAGGTCAGCCTCTTGAGGTCTTCAAATACCACTTACTTTGAGGCTTGCAGGACAAATCGCATCGTATCCCTGTTTCCCTCAGTAACCACTGGAACTCCCAGCATTCTTTCTCTCAAGGAGGTTGATCCCCATTCTGCCCTGGACGCGCCCTAACCTGGCCTTACACGCCACGCCCCTCCTCCCTGCCCTCTGCAATTCCGTCTTTCATCTTCCTCCTGTGACCTCAGTTTTCCACCTTCCTGCTGTGACTGACCTCGGGGTTCCCTTACAGTGCTCTCAAGTGGCAGATTTAGTCTATTTCACACCCCATGTTTCTCAAAGATTTCAAGTAAAGTTAGTTTGCTCCTTCCTCCCCAGCACTTTTTTCTGAGCATTTTCCCTCTTTGTCCTTCAAAATCTTCAGTCTTTGAAGCCTGTTTCATTATAGTCTACCTTTCATTTCCTTTGGGGGTCACAAATCCAACTCTCAGTCATTCTCTTCTATTTACTAATTATCTTAACATTTAACTCGTTGTTTCACTCTTGCCCACTGTTTTTTATCACCATTCTCAGTGACTTCAACACCCACCAACAAATCTTCTGGTCTCTCAGTTCCTTGATTCCCTTAGTTCCAATGACTTTTCTCCACCAGTCGCGCATAGCTCGGCTCTCAAGGACTGAGCGTGTGTGTACTCAGCCATGTCTGACTTTGCGACCCCGTGGACTCTGTAGCCTGTCAGGCATCTCAGTCCATGGAATTTTCCAGGCAAGAATACTAGAGTGGGTTGCCATTTCCTACTCCAGGGATCTTCCTGACCCAGGAATTGAACCTACATTTCCTGCATTGGCAGGCAAATTCTTTTACCACTGAGCCATGGATTACCCATCATCAATAATTATAGAACCTCCAAATCTCAATTTCAAAATACTGCTTTTCATCCACACCACTCATCTAGCAACCCTTACCAGTACTTTCCCATTCTTACTCAGGATCTCCAATCCATTACCCCTCTGGTGTTTCATTTCCAACCTCTCCACCATAATCTTGGCCCTCCCTTTACTTAGCGTCTCATCCATAGTCCAGAACCATAACCCCTCTCTGACAGGATTTGCTGACAGATTGGATCTGGAATGGAAAAGGCAGAGAGGAGAATCAACAATGGCTCCAAGGTTAGGGAAGGATGGAGTTGCTGTTTACTGAAATTGGGAAGACTCTTCCTTTACCACATCTGCCTGGAGAAAACTTGGCCTCTGTTAAACACAACTATCCAATCATTCTTGCCAGAACCTGAGCAAATGAACACTTTGGGAGAAAATCCTGACCATCTTGATTAGTCGCACCTCAAACTGGAATCCACATTTCTTGGTATTCCCAGAAATAATTCATGATTCTTCTCTTAAAAACTCAATTTCCATTCTCCCAGATGATTTTCATTCCTTCTTCTTATTCTTCTGAAATCTTCAAAAAAAAACACAACAACAACAACACAAAAACCTCTTCTGCTCCACTCTCACCTGATAATCTTATATCATAATTCAAGAAAAAAAATGTAATCAAAGACATACCCCATCTTTCCATCAAAAATTCTTGCTCATTCTCTCTGCCTTTCCTCTTGCTCTACTGCCAGAAGAATTGCTGCTCAGATTTTGCCAACCCTTCCTCTGTGTTCCAACACTTGCTCTATTATGCTCTCATTTTCTCAAAGGCCTTTCCAATGGTGATTTCTCATGCTCTGCTGAATCCTTTCACCAGCATACAAACGTGTGTTAATATTACCCAACTTAAAAATAGAACAAAACAAAAGCTTCTGTTGAACTCATGTCCCCTTCTAGCTACCATCCCATTTCTCTATGTACTTTCACAACAAAAGTCCTTGAAAGTCTCCATTTCTTGTCTTCAAATTCCTTTTCCCCTTTCCTTTTGAACCAATACCAGTTGAGCTTTTGCCCTTACCACCCACTGAAACAGATTTTGTCAAATTTTAGTGATTCCATGTTGCAACATCTAATGCTAAAATGTCAGACCCCAAACCTGCCTGATCTATTAGCATCATTTGACACAGCTGACCATTTTCTCCTTCTTGAAAGATTTCTTCACTTGACTTCTTTGTTCTCTGCCTAACTGGTATCTCCTCAGTTTCCTCACCTCCTGATTTTCAGACACTGAAGTGCCTGGACCTCAGTCCTCAGGTCTTTTCTCTCCTCCCTAAGGTACCTCGTTCTGTTTCTTCTATAAATATCATCTAATGCTGATCACTCCCACATTTGGATCTACAGTTAAAGTCAGGATTTCTCCACTAAAGTCTAGAGGATGTGTGTGTGTGTGCATGTGTGTTTGCACACACACACTCCACATGGCATTTTACATGTTTAAAGATGTCTCAAAAAAAGTCCAGAAAACTGATACTTGCTTTTCTTCTAAAAACTTACCTGCCCTGAGGTCTTCCCCATTTCTGTAAACAGCAATTCCATTTTTCCAAAACCTTGCAGCCATTGATTCTTCTCTTACTGACCCAAATCCAGTCTGTCAACAAATGCTATCTGCTCTGCTTTTCCATAATTTAATCAACTGTCATCATCCTCCCTACTACCTTCCTAATCCTATGTTTCAGGCCTAAATGATCAAAATAGCCTCTTAACTTTTGCCTCAGTCCTTGCCTCCCCAGGCACTGCCTACAACGTGACAACCACAGTGTTGCTTTTAAAGAATCTGCATTCCTCTGCTCAAAATCCACCATTAGCTTCTCACTCCAAGTCGAAAGCAAAGTCCTTACAACGGTCCATGGCCCCCTGCATCCTGGGGTGTCTGGCCTCTCCTGGCAGCATCAACGACTATCCTCCCATCCCCACTTCATTCCACGTTGCCTTCAGTGCCATTTCTCTAAGAAGTTAAAACACACCTGTTTCATGGCCTCTGTGTTTTCTGTTCTCTCTGCCTGAACCTCTTTTACCTTAGATATCCACATGGCTGGTACCGTCGCTTTTGAAAAACGTCTGGTCAAATATCACCTTATTAAAATGACCTTCCATGATCACACTAAAAAATGGCAAGGCTACCTCCACCTTCAGTGCTCTCGCCCCCGTTCTGTTTTTATATTTATCCATATTTATCCATATCTTGCACTTCCCTGTAGCTCAAACGGTAAAGAATCTGCCTGCGATGCAGGAGACCAGGGTTTGATCCCTGGGTCGGGAAGATCCTCTGGAGAAGGGAATGGCAATCCATTCCAGTATTCTTGCCTGGAGAATCCCATGGACAGAGAAGCCTGGCGGGCTATAGTTCGTGGGGTCGCAAAGAGTCGGACACGACTGAGTGACTAACACACACACACACAACAATATCGTACAATGTAATCTCTATGGAGGAGAGATTACCTCACTCTCCTGGCTCTTTCCCCAGCATCTGGAAGGGTGAATGGAATCTATAACATGCTCAGAAAACATTTCTTGAAATTAACTCACTGAAACAGCAACATAGCCAAAATAGAACCAGTCACACACACACACACACACACACACACACACACACTATTCCCTCCACCAAATGTGCCATCTCTCTAAATAACTCCATTATTCCCCCAGCTGCTCAAGTGAAAAACCTATGTTGTCATCTTTAGTCCCGTCTTGCCCTCAGACCCCACATACAATTCTTTAGGAAGCCATGCCCACATTAGGCCACCATAAAAATCAATTCCACCTTGGGCCACTTTCTCATCATATTTACTGCCATAATCCTATCCCAAGCCTTTAGGAACTTCCACCTGGACTGCCACAACAGCTTTCTGCCCCAGTCTTGATGTCCACCCAACAACCAAGTGATAGCTCTGAAGCATAAGTTCAGAGTACATCCTTTCCCCACCTCTCTAGCTTCTCATTACAGCTGGAAGAAGACCTAAGCTCCTCACTGCAGCCCACAGGTGCTGCATTAATGCCTGGGCTGCCTCTCGGATCTCGTTCCCTCCATCCTCCACTACACTCCTATCAGGTGGGCTTTCTTTCCCTTTCTTAGACATGCAAAGATCGTCTCCGCCTTTGTTTATTTGCTTTCGATGTTCCTTCTACTAGAATAACTCCTTCTCCAGGTCTTCATTATGGCTGCTTTTCTCTTACATTTCAGGTCTTAACTGAAATATTTCATCCTCCCATGGGCTTTCCCTGTCAGCCCCAGACAGAGTTACTGGCCAATCCCTCCCTTTTTCTATACATTACCTAAATATTTAACGTTCCGTAGAACTTATCAGTATGTGAATGAATGAATTACATGTGATCGTCTCCTCTACTGTCTTATTCCCACCAGGAGGTAAACTCTTTGAGGGACCTGACTACTTCTATGTTGTTCTCCATTATATTTGCAGCGTCTACAATGAGGAGTGGTATGTGGTATTATACATACAGTCATGATTTAATTACTGACTTCATAATGTCTACCAGAATTTGTTATTTTTTAGTCTCTCAATCACGTCCAACTCTTTGGCAACCCCATGGACTACAGCCCACCAGATTCCTCTGTCTGTGATTTCCAGGCTAGAATGCTGGAGTGAGTTGCCATTTCCTTCTCCAAGGGATCGTCCTGACCCAGGGCCTGAACCTGTATCTCCTGCATTGCAGGTGGCTTCTTGATCACTGAGCCACCCACACTGCTTTACCCAATAGCTAAAACGTACTTTCCTCGGTTCAAAATATGGAGGCTATACAAAGGTGAAAGTAATAAAGTACCCATATTATGACAGAAAAAGATAGATTAATAAATAAACTTCAGCAATCCAATGTGACATTCTCTGCATTTCTCTCCAAACTTCCTAAATACAAACTACATAAATCATTTTAACCCAGGGTGAGCTACTAGGCTGTGTAGTGAGTACACCGCTCTGTCATTATGCCGTTTGCCTGCACTGCTTAATGTTTCTGGCTCCCGTCATTTTGACAAATTCAACTTTCTCTTTGCTAGCCTCAATGCTTCAGATCTCCTCTTCCAGTTAATGCAAATTTGGTCCTTTTAAAATCTTCCCTTTTTATCACCATGACTGCCTCATTGCACTCAAGTTCTTCCTCTCACTTCCCAGGTCGCAATAATTCAATTCAGAAAGTGCTTGAGTGCTTACGAGCACACTGAGTCTGTACATCCTATCTCAGCACTCAAGGCCCTGTATCTTAGTTCCTACTGTCTTGCCTCTATGCAGCCCATTTATTAATTCATATTCTTTTTGCTCCATGTGTCTACTCCTATTTGGAGAGGACTTCTACTTCAAGTACTACACTCCTTGCCAACACCTGCTCACCCAAACCCAGGCTCAAACTGATTAATAACAAAACCCTAGACAACAAAATAAAGATTATAAGAAAGCAACTAAAGTTCATTCTAATACAGTTGCTATGATATGAGCAAAATTCAATATCTGGTATCCTAAGGTCATACAATAGCAAGAATCCTGTAAAGTATTAGTAAAAATATTTAATAAGGAAACTCAAATTAAAAGATAGTCATATATCAATAAAGCTTAAATTTTAAAGTAAAATATGTTACTCTGAAACTGTTTTTTGAACAATTGCATGTTATAATGCAAAGATCATGAAGAATATTATGAACATATTATTACATCAATTTATAAGAGAAAGCTTACAACTTTAAATAAGAAAAATGCAGTGCTTATAAAATATCTTAAAAATTGTTTAAGAATATCAAAATATTTTAAAAACAATGGACCAATTTATATAGCACCCATTTGGGTACAAAAATGGGAAGCAAACATAATATAGAAAAATTCCAGCTAGAAATTTAGGATCTTACTATTCCAAAGTTGCTCAGGATTCTAACTCATAAAATGAAACAATTCACTTGGATTCTCAACATTTTAGTATATTTCTTAAGAGATAATTTTTTCATTTACTTTTTGTCTAAAACAAGAAAGGATGGAGCAAAGTGAGATATGAGCAAAAATAAGGAAGCACTATTTGCAGTTGCCGTTTAAATTTAGGTAACTAGAACGTTGTATGCAGAAGAATATGGAGATGCTAACTGAAAAGTTCTAGAATCCAGTAGTTATAAAATACATGAAATTAAGAGGGAAAAGCCAGGTCCTACTAAGTCCCAAAGGCTTATACTCCTTGACTCATACTGATAAAAGAGAAGATTAAATCAAATGACTTTTATGTACCTTTGACTTCAAGACCAGATATTATTCATACTTATTCCTTTGACCCATTTTCCTGTACAACTTAAGAAACAGTATGATAATTAAGAATTAAAATCTTAATTGAGATAAAAATGACAGTGAGATTGAGACTGACATACATATACTACCATATGTAAAATAGATAGCTAGTGAGAACCTGTTGTACAGCACAAGGAACTCAGCTCAGTGCTCTATGATGACCTAGTGGGGTGGGATGGGGTGGGGTGAGAGGGAGGTCCGAGCAAGGGATAAATGTACACATATGTGAAACAACATAGCTGATTCACTTGATTATCCAGCAAAGACTAATACAATATCGTGAAATAACTATACTTCAATTTAAAAAAAAATACCATAAGTGCATAATTTAATGATTTTGGATACATATTTACATTCTGCAACTACTACTCCAATAAAAATACAGAATGTCTCTAATATCCCATAAAGTTCCATCATATCATTTCTAGACCACCCCACATCTTCTTAGCAACCAGTGTCTTGAATTCTGTCACCATAGATGAGTGTTGTCTGTTCCTGTGTTTCAGAAGATGAAAACATGTAGTCTATAATGTTTTGTGCCTGGTGGATACTTTTCAGAATTATGTTTTTAAGATTTATGCCTGTTGTGATATGCATCGATAGTCGATTCTTTTTTATTCATGGGTATTATTTCTCTGAATGAATACATCACCATTTGTTTATCAATTCAAGCTGTTGTTGAAACTCCTGGGTTGTTTCCAGGTTGGAGCAATTATGAATAAATCTCCTTTGAACACTCAGGACAGGTCTTTTTGTGGAAAAAATGTTTCATGTCTCTTTGTTAAAAAACATCTAGGAGAGGAATTACTGGTTAATAGATAAGATGAATTGATGCTTTTGAACTGTGGTATTGGAGAAGACTCTTGAGAGTCCCATGGACTGCAAGGAGATCCAACCAGTCCATTCTAAAGGAGGTTAGTCCTGGGTGTTCTTTGGAAGGAATGATGCTAAAGCTGAAACTCTAGTACTTTGGCCACCTCATGCGAAGAGTTGACTCACTGGAAAAAACTCTGATGCTGGGAGAGATTGAGGGCAGGAGAAAAGGGGATGACAGAGGATGAGATGGCTGGATGGCATCATCAACTTGATGGACGTAAGTTTGAGTGAACTCTGGGAGTTGGTGATGGACAGGGAAGCCTGGCGTGCTGTGATTCATGGGGTCGCAAAGAGTCGGACACGACTGAGTGACTGAACTGAACTGAACTGAGATAGGTATATCTATGTTAACTTTTTAAGAAACTAACAAACTGCTTTTCAAAGATGTCCCATTTTGTTGTCCACATAACCCATTGGGTGTAGTTAGGTTTTCAGTGATAGATATTCAAGCAGACATAATATGGGATTTCATTGTGGTTTAATTTGCATTTACCTGATGACCAACAATGTTAACCTTGGCCCTTCCTATATCTTCTTTTTTTGTCTATTCCAATTTTTGCCCAATTTCTTCAGCTGGCCTGTTTGTCATTTTATTATTGATTCATAATAATTTTTAAAAATATACTCTGAGAACAAGCCCTTTGTCAGATTTTGTATTGCAAGTATTTCCTTCCAGTATATGGCTTACTTACCCTTTCATTTCCCTAGCAGTTATCTATGGGCAAGCAGAATTTATCCTCTTTTTTTTTTTTTTTTTTACCATTTTTTTTAAATCATTAATGCTTTCTGGTACCTATCTAAGAAGCTATATCTATCCACAAGGTGGAAAATGTATTTTTTAGATTTTTTGCAGAAGGTTCATGGCTTTAGCTTATTGTTTAAATCAATAATCATCTCAAATTAATGTCTATATGATGTTAAATAGACATTGAGATTTATTTTTTCTATACATTTATATTCATTATTAAATTTTAAGTTAAAATTTTAGGTGAGAAACATAAAAACACAATATACCTAACACCAGCACTTACTTTTTTTTCCCTTTTACATTTTGCCAGCTTTCTTTTTAATGTTGTTGTTGCTTTTAATATAGCTTCTGTCTGCACAAGAATAGTCCAAACAGAAGCAGACTAAGACGGTTCACAGGTCTGGAGAGGGCAAACTGCTTTTGCCATTTGCTTCTGGCCAAATTCTACCTTTTCTGAGGATATTTTCTGGATGGCTCAAGCTCAGGAGGTTTCTTAGAGGGTCTCACATATCCTTAGTCAACATGCATATTGAGTGGATTACATCAGCTGCTGTTCTTATGAAATGCACTGACATTGACAAATGATTTGAACGTCTACCCAGAAATCTACCAAAACGTGCAGTCATGCAGTTGCTACCTGGCCATGGGACTAAGGACTAAGTTAACTGCCAGATCTCTTTTTAACAAAGGTAACACAATGCTATTCGGATGGGTTTTTTTAAATTCTACAAAATAAAATAACCAAGTAAAACCTAACATTTCAACATATCTAATTATGAGATCTCATTATTTTATTAAAGTTTTTATTTAATTGGAGGAATAATTACTTTAAAATATTGTGTTGGTTTCTGCCATACATCACCCTGATTCTTTGTGACCCCGTGGACTATGGAATTCTCCAGGCCAGAGTACTGGAGTGGGTAGCCGTTCCCCTCTCCGGGGAATCTTCCCAACCCAAGAATCGAACCTAGATCTCCTGCATTGTAGGTGGATTCTTTACCAGCTGAGCCAGAAGGGAAGCCCCAAAATACTGGAGTGGGTAGCCTATCCCTTCTCCAGGAATTTAACTGGGGTCTCCTGCATTGCAGGCGGATTCTTTACCAACTGAGCTATCAGGGAAGCCACAGGCATACAAAATATGCCATTTTTATTTACAATAAGGTACACACCAGCATTCTGACCTTAGGAAAACCACAGCTCTACTGTAATAAAAAGAAAATAAAAGCTGTATGAGCACAAAATTAGTTTGCCTAAGGCCAAACAAAAGTAAGACAGTTGTTCCTGAGGTGTTAACAAAGCCAAGACATAAGCTGCACCTATTAACAGAGTTCCAAAATCTCTCAAAATAACAGTTCACATTTCTTCCTTTTCCAAAATCCTGTTAATAAAGTCAACCAAGGGAGAAGAGTTATCATGTTTCACTTGTACTTTTCTAACACAGACATTAACTAGTTCATGGTCACTAAGTCCAGTCTCACTTTAGCAGAAACTAACACAGTTTTGTAGTGGTGTCTATGATCTCCAGAGAATCTGATTTATTGCCAAAAGTCACCAAGTCTGACTCTCTGAGCAATCAAATATTAATACCGTATAAAAATTTTTGCCTTCACCATATTTGATTTTGATATGGCACTCTTCTGAAGTATTTCAAAATAAGAACTGAATTTATAACTTCTGTGATTTTTATATAAAATTCAAATACCTGGGTGTTGTTTAGTTGCTAAGTAGTGTCTGACTCCTTTGCAACCCCATGGACCGTAGCCTGCTAGGGTCCTCTGTCCATGGGATTTCCCAGGTAAGAATACTGGAGCAGGTTGCCATTTCCTTCTCCAGGGGATCTTCCTGACCCAGAGATCAAACTGGTGTCTTCTGCATCTCCTGCATTGGCAGGCAGATTCTTTATTGCTAAACCCCCACGGAAGCCCTCAAACACCTGGTACAAAGTGTCATATTCAAAGAAAGAGAAAGCAGCAACCAAAAGAAATTAAAAGTAACTTCAATTCCCAGTTGGACCCCTTGAAAACTATTAAAAGGAATTCAATTTACAACCCATTTTCTTAAAATCTTCTCCTTCTTTCTCATTCCTATTGATTGCCCATTTCTCCCACTCCTAAACTCTCCCTACACTCACTTTCTACTCTTTTTCCTAAACCTCCTTCCCTTTCTGTCTCTTGATAGGAACTTCCCTTTCCTTTCCCTGCTTCCTTGTTATCCTCTGCTATTCTCTTTTTTCTCAAGGCAATGTCTTCATGCAAATACTCATCCCTAATTCTATTGTTCAGCCTCTAAAGATTATGCCAATGTGCATAGTAAATTGGTTAGGCAGCAGAACAGAGAAAAACATGTCTCCTCACACACTGATATCTTCTGTCCCTGTTACATACACATTTCCTCTTTTTGAGAAGTCTCAAGGTATTTGAAGGTACTCAGCATTCCAGTGCATCTCCAGCTAGTAGTCATCTGTCAATCAAACTTGACAGAAAGACTGAGGTTAAGCAATTTTCTCAATTAAATTGATGATAATAAGGAATGTGGCTTAGGGCTCTGTCTCCCAAATTAAAACATGTTCCCAGGGTACACCAAGCCTCTCTAAGGCTTTACATGTACAGACACATCTTATTTGTCTTCAAAACTGACTTTATTGGCATTATAAACTTTCTCCACTTTTCTGAAACAAAGAATATTGATTTCAAAAAAGAAAATTAAACGAATGGTAATCATTTGGTACAGTTACTAGGTGAACATGGACCAGCTTTTTCACAAAATAAACACACAATTCTGATTTAATGAATGCTTAGAGAGATCACTTTCAATTATACTGCCTAATAGATATGCAAAAATATGAAAACCCTTATCTCTGTATCTATTGGGTTGGTCAAAAATTCGTTTGGGTTTTCCCATACCGTGTTATGGAAAAACGAACATTTGGCCAACCCAATATGTAAAGAATAAGAGTCTAGCTAATTTTGTGTAAAACATAGGGCTGCTAGGTTTATAACACTTGCTAGAATATTTTAAAAGTCACAACTTAAAATAATCTACGTAACTTTTCAGATAAGGTAAAAGTGAAATCTCTGACAAAAAAATGATAGAGTCTACTTCTAATGAGCGACTCCATATACTTAATTCTACATGGTCCATACTGGGTCCATCACATTTAAAATCACATTTTATCAGATGTGGAAGGCCCAAAAGACAGTAGATACCCAAGAAAGTTTCAACTTATGAAAGATCCCCATCATGTTATATCTGTCTAGATCCTGAAGTCAAATATGATTTTATTACCTCTAGAAAAGATGTGCAAGAAGTATAGAATAAAAATATGTGCTCTGGTTTCCAAAGTATAAAGATATATGAATTTTGAGTTTTAACTAAAAAGCCATCCCCTTCAAGAAACTTCTCATGATAAGGTTAAAGCATTTCCATCTCACTTAATTTCAACTTTCCCAACACTTCATTCATATTTGATTTGGCATTTAAATGTCGCTAGTACTCAAGGCCTGTTTGACTTCAATGTCAAGCAAGCCTATCAGCGATATCTGTATAGGTTTGTTCAATGCGTATTGTTAACACTGAAAATATACTTTTGATATTTTGGTTTCATGAAATATTTTTTTAAGTCTTGTGAACCTTTCTGATAGAAATTTGGGGCCTATATGAAAACTCTTTGTAAGAGTTTTTCCCTTGTTTTGTTCAGTTATTTAACTCATATTTTTCCATAATCAATGATCTTCTAGTTTCTCAAGATGACCAGGCAATGTTTCCATATTTTCCTAGTATGTGTCTCTTTTATTCCATCTCCCACTTACCATTATTTCAAACTAATTTCATTCTTTTCAAACTTCATGCCCTTTTCCATCAATTCTCCATTCTTAGAAAATGATGTCATCTCATTCACAGAGAATATAGAATTTGTCTTTGCAACAGTATATGTTGCTACAACCAAGGATTAGCAGTAAAACTCAGTATTTCAATAAGACAAATACTTATTTGCTTCTGACATAATATGCAAAGGCAAGTAGGCAGGCAATCTAGGTTCTGCTCAGGATAACAGCCAGGACCCCAAATGTTGACTCATGACCTTACATGATGAAAATGTCCAAGACTGACTTCCATTTCAACCAAGTGGAGGTGAGTAGAAAGAGACAAGCCCCTTTATCTTCCCCAGAAGATTCACACATTGTTCCAGTCACATCCCACGAGCCCAAACATGATCATAGAACACAATTAGCTGTAAGGGAGGCTATGTGCCTTGCTAAAATTAAGGGGGATTCTATTTCTAATAAGAATACAAGGGAAATTAATACCAGAGGCAATTTAGCATCCATCAAACCAGTAGACAGGAATTTTTCAAATTAGCTCCACAAATCATAACTCTAACCCTAACCAAAAGCCACAAAAAAATGTACCTGGATCCACACTCATTTCTTCTGATGTCCTTTGGTAAGCAGAAGACCTAACCAGCCTCCTTTCATCTTGAATCTATCCTATTTCATTGTCCAGGAGCTTCCTCTATCGTTTACTCTCTTCTGCAACTTCAAAACACCCTGTGTCTGCTCACTTCTCCCCATCAGAATTACATGTTTAGATCTCTCCTGTTTTCATTCTTCAATTTCCTTGAGCTATTTTCTTCTATAATACCCTTATAAATTTAAATTCTTGAAATATTCCTCTAAAGTAGAGCGATATGCTGTTCTATGAACTGCCTTCATCAGAATTACCTTGGGAACACTCTAAAAATTCAGATACCTAGGTCTTATCTTGGAGAAAGTCAATTCAGAAAACCTACGGGGAAGGCAATGGCACCCCACCCCAGTACTCTTGCCTGGAAAATCCAATGGACGGAGGAGCCTGGTGGGCTGCAGTCCATGGGGTCGCTAACAGTCCGACAGACTGAGCGACTTCACTTTCACTTTTCTCTTTCATGCATTGGAGAAGGAAATGGCAACCCACTCCAGTATTCTTGCCTGGAAAATCCCAGGGATGGGGGAGCCCGGTGGGCTGCCGTCTATGGGGTCACACAGAGTCGGATACGACTGAAGTGACTTAGCAGCAGCAGCAGCAGCATGGTGTAGAATCTATATTCATAAAGCCCCAGATGATCTTAAACTTACCTAGTTTTGGAACTCCCTAGAATGTACTTCCTCATCTCCTATTTATACACCTAATTCTGTTTCCATCCTTAGTAGTCCACTTGGGCGATTATGGAAATTACATTTCTATCTACCTATTCAGATGGGCTAGAAAACTACAAGTCAATCTTGACTCCTCTTTCTCCTTTTGCCCACAAATGAACACACTACTCATTACTTACCAATATCTCCTCTATTGCTAAAGATAACCTTTATTGATTAAAGATAACATTTACTGATTGAAGCACTTCATGTGTCCTGACTCTATTATTCCTCTTAATAACCCAAAGTATCTGGTACTATCACTATCACAATTTTTAAATGAGACACTGAAACTCGGGTGGCTAGGATGACTAGCATCCTAGCATCACAGTGCTAGTTCAGGGCAATGACCAGGATTTGGACTGGAAATTTGGTTCTTAATATCTGACCTTAACCCTCAGCCATTCCTCTAAACTGCTTCCTTATCCCTTAAAAGTTTCTCCAATCTGCTCAGATCTCACCAACATAGTCTGGACCACATAATCTGCCAGGTTTAATAGAGTGGCCTCTAACTAGTCTCTAAACCTCAACTCTGTCTTCTCCAGCCAGAGATATTCTCATATCAAATCACTAGAGAACCTGCTCGTATCAGTCCATTAAAGCAAATTGTTTATCCCTTCTTATCTTCACATTTACTGACATCACATGTGCTAAATCACTTCAGTCATTTCTGACTCTCTGCAACCCTATGGACTGTAGACCACCAGGCTCCTCTTTCCATGGGATTCTCTAGGCAACAATACTGGAGTGGGTTGCCATGCCTTCCTCCAAGGGATCTTCCTGATCCAGGGATCAAACCTGTGTCTCACGTGTCCTGCGTTGGCAGGCGGGTTCTTTACCACTAGTGCCACTTGAGAAGCCCCGGGACATCATATGGGTAGCTTTCAAATCAGCATAGTAGAAATGTGTACACCACGGAAATGGACAAGCACCACACATCAGAGGTTTTCATTCCTCTGAAGAGCCACTTTTCAAGCATTTGTTAGCACACCACTGTCTCCAATTTATACCAAAGCCTTTATAATCCATAACGCTACTCATGATCATGTGATCAGCTTCACAGACTTTATAAATCTGGGCTAGTTGGTTCCTTCCTGTGGACTTCAAAGGCTCCAAACTTGATCACCCTAGCACTGATCAGCCTGTATTGCAATGGTCTGTTTACCTTACTGCCCCGTTAGAGTGTTTGAGAATAGAAAGTGTTTGTTTCATTATGTCCCTAGCAACCTAAAACACTGCCTGACACAAATCAGTGCTTAAAACCTATTCATGGTATAAATAAAGGAAATAACAAATAAAGGTCTTTGCCCAAATATTTGCCAATCTTCACACCACTCCTCTTAGCAACAGCTTACCCCTTCCTCCTCAGTTTATGAACCAAATGTTCCAGGACATTATGGGTTACTGAGAGGCTATCTATCTCCAGGTCACACTTTTTAAAAGTCAGCAATAAACTTGACTGGGCTCTAAAATATTAGAAGTAGCAACCATCATCAAAGTCACTGAAAATGCTCTTTTGCATTTTATTTGCTCATTTTATACAAAGTTCAGCTTGTAATAGAATTGCAGCCTCAGCTTCCACCTTACAAAAGTCTTCTGGGAAAGAAAAGAGTTCTTGACAGCTAGCTTCTGGAGCTGGAGAAATGCCACAAAAAAATCTGAATATGCTGCTGTTCCCTAAAATAAAACCTTCTCTCATTCATGTAATTAGTGTTGCTTTGGAAGCATTATTTCTGTGGACAAGTACAGCATAATTAATGCAATGTACAAACTCCATCTCCAACTAGAATTTTAACACGCTGTGCTGTGCACTGTGCACACAAAAAAATCTGAATATGCTGCTGTTCCCTAAAATAAAACCTTCTCTCATTCATGTAATTAGTGTTGCTTTGGAAGCATTATTTCTGTGGACAAGTACAGCATAATTAATGCAATGTACAAACTCCATCTCCAACTAGAATTTTAACACGCTGTGCTGTGCACTGTGCTTAGTCATTCAACCGTGTCTGACTCTTTGCAGCCCCGTGGACTGCAGCCCACCAGGCTCCTCTGTCATTGGAATTCTATTTCCCAATTCTCATCTTAATTTAGATAGATGCCTTTTACTGATATAGTCTATTCAAATCTTAAATTATTTTTTAAAAACAAAAATATTGGTCATTTACTTTGTGTTCAGTCCTGTTTTAGGCATTGAAAGTCAGAAATAAAAGGATCATAGAAGATTCCTCCCCTTAAGTAGCTTATATTATAGTAAGGGAGAAAAAAGTAAACAAACAAACAAAGTACTTACCAAGTAAACAAACAAAGTACTTACCGAGTAAACAAACAAAGTACTTCTCGAGAGTAGTAAAAGTTTTAACAAAAGTAGAGACAGGGTGATGAAATAGCAAATGTGTCAGGTCAAGGGGTAGACAGGACAAGGTGGGCTATTTTGTTTGTTTGTTTAAATAATTTTTAATTATTTTGAATTTGTCTCTCACAGGCAGGGGTGGGCTATTTTAGATAGGATAATCAGATAAAGTCTTTCTGAAGGGACAACATATCAATTCAGATGGAAAAAGAGACAAGGGTATATTTGAGGGAAAAGCATTCCGGGTAGAAAGAATACAACAGCAAACTCAAATAACCTGAGAAAGATATGGGCATAGCGCGCTTCCCTGGTGGGAAAAAAGTCACTAATAATAGGAGATGGGTATGGTCTTCAAATCACATAGTCTTCCAGCATATTTCATTTTATTTATGAAAGTACATCACCAATTCAATGGACATGAACTTGGGTAAACTCTGGGAGACAGTTAGGGACAGGGAGGCCTGGCGTGCTGCAGTCCATGGAGTCGCAAACAGTGGGACGTGACTGGGCAAACAACAATGAAAGTAGATACTCATATTGTTAACCGTGAGCTTATCAAACTACCAATGCGAACTCCCTGCATACAGAGCTGGGCAGAGATGTGCAATGCCACAGTATTAGAGAGTATTTCAAAGACAAATAACCTCAAGAACACCAACAACACAATAATAGTAAAAAGTAATTTTAGAAACCAGGAAATGATGTCTTGAACTTTTAATTTGTTATGAATAGTACTTTTTGTGTGTTTATACAATTTTAATAATGACTGTGTTTAATAACTGGATGACAAAACTCCTTAGAATTTAACAACTGGTTCTTAGAACCAGCTGAAGCTGGTTACAAGGCAGCTGCAGCATACCACTACTGCATGCTCTGAGTCAGGGCTCTTTAATCTGACCAGAAACCTAAAATGATCTACAAGGACATTTAATTTTGGGTCTAGCTCCCTGTTGCCAAATGGCTTTTCCCACTTCCCCATCATTCACTGAAAAGAAAAACAAAAAGGAAATAATGGTGTATAGGTATATCATCTGTGGCAAATCCTGGGAAGTAAACTGTTGGTTTTTTTTTTTTTTTTTAAATTTTTAAGATTTCTCAAATAATGTTAAGGTTGAAAGCCAGTTTTCTGGGGATCCTAAGTCTTGGTAGTAACAAACTAATAAAATTGTTTAAAAGAAATCATATGACAAACTTAAATTTAATACTAAGATTACTAACACACTTTTTAAAGTACTTAAGCATTGAAATAAAAGCTAGTGATTATGCTATTAGATGACACAGCAGAATGTAACTTTTAAAAATGCTAATTTTGTGGGGGGACACACAGTTTTCAAGGGCAGAAGCCCCTATACTCCCCTTTGCCTGGCAAAGTAATAAAGCTATTCTTTTCTACCTAAAAACAAAAAATGCTAACTTTTTTGCAAAAGCAATGTATACCAGAATGCAATGCTGAATAACCAACATTCCTGTGTCCTGTGTTGATAAATATAAGAGCATTGCTAGAATGATAGCATACTAAAGTGGCTTATAACGAGTATATAATTTTATTTTTTCTACATTTAGCCACACCTTCACCATCACTCATCTAAATATAATTGGCAGGAAATGGTTTACTAAACATCAAAAATTTTCTGTATCTGTTGGAGAACTGGAGCAGATGTCACTATTTATTAGATAAATATAAGAGCATTGCTAGAATGATAGCATACTAAAGTGGCTTATAATGAGTATATAATTTTATTTTTTCTACATTTAGCCACACCTTCACTATCACTCATCTAAATATAATTGGCAGGAAATGGTTTACTAAACATCAAAAATTTTCTGTATCTGTTGGTGAACTGGAGCAGATGTCACTATTTATTTTTAAGAGGAAACAAGCACACACAAACAACACATAATAATACTCCTAATATTGCAAAAAATTAAGGAGCACTTAAAGATTGGTTCTCTAACATGAGAAAAACATACATATGTATAAATTTATTATAGATAATCTAAATATAATTGGCAGGAAATGGTTTACTAAACATCAAAAATTTTCTGTATCTGTTGGAGAACTGGAGCAGATGTCACTATTTATTTTTAAGAGGAAACAAGCACACACAAACAACACATAATAATACTCCTAATATTGCAAAAAATTAAGGAGCACTTAAAGATTGGTTCTCTAACATGAGAAAAACATACATATGTATAAATTTATTATAGATATTAAACATAAAAGTATAAAATTATGATGGTTTTTAAATGGGTACTTTTACAATTATAACCAAAACAAATTATAAACAGATGACAACAAAATTATTTTCTTTCAGAATAATTTATATCACTTCTGGCACATGTTTTACTCATACCAAAAGACAGATGCACAATTTTACGTATGGAGGATTGTTTTAATGAGCTATACACAGTATCATAAAACCTAGGCTAATAGCCAAATTGGCCTGAAGGCCTTACTAATAAATGTAGCTTTCAAAACCAGCAAAAGAAATGGCTTGGATACTCATCAAATGGACAGATTTGACTATAATTCACTAACTCCCTAGTGTGGTACTACATTTCATTTCAGAATAAAGATTACCTTTGGCTATGGCATCCACTCCAAAGTATGAACAGAGCAGACTACTCATCTTTCATTTAGCTTATTACACATCACATAGAGCATTTAGTTACATGTGGCTTAAGGAACAGATTATGTTTTATATCACAGAAACTTAGACACTGAAAGGCAAGAATGCATTATTGATCCAGGAATCCATATGGTTAGTGGTGCCGTGGAATAACAAAACCTAATAAGAAAAATAAATAAAATTTACTAAAATTGAAAATGTTAATCCAACCTGTTTCAAACAAAAAAGTTAATTTAGCAGTTTATTAAAAGGAAAAGAAACATGATTAAAAAGATAAATATAGTCACCTTGTTGTCACTGTTCAGCCTCTAAGTCAGGTCTCTTTGCATCCCCACAGACTACAGCACGCCAGGCTTCCCTGTCCTTCACTATCCCCCAGAGTTTGCTCAAATTCATGTCACCTTAACTGAGCAATATTGAACATCACTAGTAGGAATGAACACACTGATATTACAAACTCCCTGAATGAATGTACTAAAAAGGGCATTCTTTCTTTAAATGGATAACTTCAAGTTACTTGTAGGAATGATCTCACAAGATCCAAAACAATACTCCAATACTTTGTAGTATTTTGAAAGTACTTAAAGTACCAAAGTCATAAGGACCTAAAGAAAAAATAAATAAATAAAATAAAAGACAAAGGCATTGGGGCAGATGGAAAGTGATTAAAGAGATATGGTAAGTAAACGCCATGTAGGGTCCTAGGATTGGCTTTTGGAGCAGAGAAGCAACGTTAGTAGAAAGGCTAAGAAAACAGAATTAAAGTCTGCACTTCTTTTTTTAAATTTTTTAAAATTGAAATATAGTTAATTTATAATACTGTGTTAGTTTCAGGTGTACAGCAAAATGATTTAGCTATATAGATTCTTTTCCATTATAGGTTATTACAAAATATTGAGTATAGATCCCTGTCCTGTATATTAATAATTATCATTTATCTATATTGTATATAATAGTGTATATATATTAATCCCAAACTCCTAAATTATCCCTCGCCTGCCCCAAAGTCTGTAGTTTGTTAATAATGATGTGTCAGTGCTAATTTCTTTGCTTGTCTCATTGTGCCATCGTTATCTGATGTGTTAACCTTAGAGAGGCTAAGACTATACATGGGAACTCTTTGTTTGTACTATCTTTTCAAATCTTCTGTAAAATATAACATTGTATAAACATTGCAAGCTTAAAAAGTTACATGGAATCACAATATACAAAATAAATAAAAAATAGAAAGCATATACTTTATCATCAAACAAAAGAGACATTTGTTGATTGCTGATCTGTCATTTTCTCTTTCTTTCTTTTTCATACTAAGTCTCTGAACACTTGTCTTTGCAAGACTGAGGAACGTGGAAAAAGGCATATATTCAGATTCTACCTCTATGGTTTACTGTGTGATTTGGGGCAAATAAATGAACTTCGTGTGCCCAGTTCCTTTGTTGTACAGATGGGAGGAATAATATCTGCCAAATCAAGTTGTAGTGAGAATAAATGAAATAATGTGCAAAGCACAGAACAGTGTGTGCAAAAGTAAGCACCGTTCAACAGAAACATCAAAACAGTCTCAAAGCAGTGATGTCTCCCACTCCGGAAAGTGAAGGGGTTCAGAATGAGCCTCCATAAAATGTACCACCTTGGCAAGTAGATTATTTTAAGCTAAAAGCAATCCAGACCCTGTGGGCTCAAGAAAGACTTCTGTTCCTCCCTATCTAAAGAGTTTAAATTGGGGGGGGTGGGAGTCTTTCCCAGAATGGAAATTATTGCCAGAGATTAATTTTATGTGAGTGACCCATCTGCATGGCAGTTCAATTCAGTTCAGTCGCTCAGTTGTGTCTGACTCTTTGCGACAACATCAACAGCAGCACGCCAGGCTTCCCTGTCCATCACCAACCACTGGAGTTTATTCAAACTCATGTGCATTGAGTCAGTGATGCCATTCAACCATCTCATCTTCTGTTGTCTCCTTCTCCTCCTGCCTTCAATCTTTCGCAGAATCAGGGAGCAAAAATTACCCTCCTTCCAGTTGAAGCCTCAATCCTTTTCTCATTTCTTAGCTCAGGATAGCGTATCTACTTCTTTTTACCCTGTCTTTGAACCCTTCATATATTTGGAGGTTTCTGTACATACAAAATTAAATTTGTTTTTCTCCTGTTAATCTGTCTCATGTCAATTTGATTATTAGACCAGCCAAAAGAACCCATTAAGAATAAAGGAAAATTCCTCCCAACAAAGCAAAATGGAATCACTTTCCCTCCTTTTTCTCCTTTGCTCTAATACAGCCAATATTACTAGAATTTGACTCATCTAACTGAATATCGCTGACCAGAATTTTCACTTCAGAAAGAATAACATGTCAAAGGGCAGAAAATTCCCAGTCCTGGCATCTAAACAAACCCTCCCTAGATGGACTCTCAACTGACTACCTTTTGGCTTCCTGGTCATCTTCCCATCCTGGTTCTCCAAAGCACCTGCTGCTCTGTGAGCCATCCCAAGCCCTTCCCTCTGCTGCTCAACTTGGCAAGCGTTGTTTTCTAATACTTGCCGCCAACCACAAACACGTTGTGTGCATGCCCTGGTACTGTGTGTGTGTTCAGATACTGTTATCCAATTCCTAAACTGTGGGAGGAGAAGTGCCCTTACATATCAAATGTTCTTAAATCATACTTTGAAAAGAAATGAAGTTTGTTGAGTTGGTGTTTGAGACAATAAATTGAAGAGGAAATCCCACTAGAATATAGGCTCCTTGAGGAAAGGCACAGCGCTTCAGTCATTTCCAACTCTTTGCAACCCCATGGAAGGTAGCCCACCAGGGTCCTCTGTCCATGGAATTTTTCCAGGCAAGAATACTGGAGCAGGTTGCCATTTCCTACTTCAGGGGATCTTTCTGACCCAGGGGTCGAACCTGCATGGTCTCTTGCATTAACAGGTAGATTCTTTACCACTAATGCCACTAGGAAGCCCTAAGCAGAGGAACCAGAGATCAAATTGCCAATATTCGTTGGATCATAGAGAAAGTAAGGGAATTCCAGAAAAACATCTACTTCCTGCTTCATTCACTACGCTAAAGCCTTTAATTCTGTGACTCACAACAAACTATAGAAAATTCTTAAAGAGATGGGAATATCTGACCACCTTAACTGTATCCTGAGAAACCTGTATGCAGGTCAAGAAGCAACAGTTAGAACCAGGACATGGAACAATGGACTGGTCCCAAATTGGGAAAAAAGTATGACAACGCTGTACATTGTCACCCTGCTTACTTAACTTATATGCAGAGTACATCTTGGAAAATGCCAGGCTGGATGAATCACAGGCTGAAATCAAAAGAGAAATATCAACAACCTCAGATATGCAGATAATACCACTCTAATGGAAGAAAGCAAAGAGGAACTAAAGAACCTCTTGATGAGGGTGAAAGAGGAGAGTGAAAAAGCTGGCTTAAAACTAAACATTCAGAAAACTAAGATCATAGCATCTGGTTCCATAACTTCATAGCAAATAGAAAGGGGAAAAAGTGGAAGCAGTAACATTTTATTTTGGGGGTGCCAAAATAACTGTGGACAGTGACTACTCAGGAAATTAAAGGATGCTTGCTTCTTAGGAGGAAAGTTATGACAAAACTAGACAGCATATTAAAAAGCAGAGACATCACTTTGCCAACAAAGGTCAATATAGTCAAAACTATGGTTTACCAGTATTCATGTACAGATGTAAGAATTGGACCATAAAGAAGGCTAAGCACCAAAGAACTGATGCTTCTGAAGTATGGTGCTGGGCAAGACTCTTGAGGGTCCCTTGGACTGAAAGGAGATCAAATCAGTCAATCCTAAAGGAAATCAATCTGAATATTCATTGGAAGGACTGATGCTGAAGCTGAAACTCCAATACTTTGACCACCTGATGCGAAAAGCCAACTCAGTAGAAAAGACTCTGAAGCTGGAAAAGACTGAAGGCAAAGAAGAAGAGGGTGGCAGAGGATGAGATGATTAGATAGCATCACTGACTCAGTGGACATGAGTTTGAGCAAACTCCAGGAGACAGTGAAGGACAGGGCAGCCTGGCATGCTGCAGTCCATGGGATAGCAAAGAATCAGACACAACCTAGCAACTGAAGAACAACAACAAATAAGGATACAACTATTGATTGAACCAATAGAGGAAATGACCCCTAGGCTTGAGTTTGTTCTCTAGACAATGCATTACATGTTAAACAGTAAAATTTCAATCTGTATCTTCAGTGGATGCTTCATAAGATAACTTTGTACTAGAGAGTGGCCATCACTATCATCGTGTTTTGCAAGTGGGAAAAGTTATTTGAGAAGATGGAATAATTACTGAGGGGCCTAGATTACCGTGTAAATGCAATGTTACTTAAGTGATTGATAAGAACTCAAAAGAAACGTATTTGTCTTACAAAAAACTGTTAATTAAAATTTTAGAATATCCAATTAGTGGCTCAGCTGGTAAAGAATCTGCCTGCAATGCAGGAGACCTGAATTCAATCCCTGGTTCCTGAAGATCCCCTGGAGAATGGAAGGGCTTCCCACTCCAGTATTCTTTCCTGGAGAATTCCATGGACAGAAGAGCCTGGCAGGCTACAGTTCATGGGGGTCACAAAGAGTCAGACATGACTGAATGACTAACAATTTCATGCACCTTTAGGCTCAGATTGGGTAATATTTCACAAGAAACTCAAAATAGCACTCAATTAGTTAATCATTTGAAAGTACAAATGAAAGTCTACACAATGGTTTGTGGATGAATGTATAACAAGAATGTTACACGTTGCTAATTAAGAATCAGGAAGTCTAGTCAAGAATCATACCATTAATATGATATATTTAAAGATATTTCCTCAAGGTGAATATTGCATTAATTTTTTAAATTCATTCTATTGTAATTCTAACAACTGTATGGTTTCGCATTTTACTGTAGACTTGCTGCATATTTATACAACTGCAAAAAGTAGAAACAGTCTTGGAGATAATTTTAAAACTGTACTGCAACTATAAAATAGTAACAAAATGGGAAATTGCGATGGTAAATACAGATCTAAAAAAACACTTTATTTTAAATTTTCGCTACTGCCAAAAAGGAAGAGTACTTCTCCCTCTCGCTTTAGCATCTTCCTTAGAAAACTTGAAATTGAAACTGCTTTCTCTGTCTTCTAGAGATGTATATAAATCCTTTAAAAAGCTTGAAAAGCCTTATGTCAGTTCTGCATCTCAGGAATGTATTTCTTAGAGGGCTCAGAATCATTTCTTTGAAATGTGAACTTCTAGGAGGATGGATGGCACTTGGCTCTCTGCCTCTGAGGGAATTCAAGCCTAGGTGTTCACTTTCATGATGGTACTGTTACCGAGTCCAAGTTCGTTTTACTCACCGCGTGACAGGCCAATGAATCGGAGACAAGGTGTTGAGGCAAGAAACAGGACTTTATTCGGAAAGCCAGCTGACTGGGAAGATGGAAGACTGGAGTCTCACAAAAAAACCATCTTCTCAGGGTCCGTACGCCAGGTTCTTTTATAGNAATGAATCGGAGACAAGGTGTTGAGGCAAGAAACAGGACTTTATTCGGAAAGCCAGCTGACTGGGAAGATGGAAGACTGGAGTCTCACAAAAAAACCATCTTCTCAGGGTCCGTACGCCAGGTTCTTTTATAGAACAGAGATGGCGGGGAGAGGGGGGAGGTGAGCAAGCAAAGCCAAAAGGACAGGAATCTTGCAAATATCACCTAGAACGGCAAAACTCTGGTAGGGGATATGTTCATTTCTTCCTTCCTGCCTTCTAAAGGTGGGCAGGATTCTGAAGAAAGGCACTTCGGTTTAACACTCAGGCAGAGGGGCAGGATTCTCTGAGGCAGGCCATTATGTATGATTATAATAACAAAAGCCATGGAAAGCATGTCAAAGAAATAATTCCAACAGGGAGTCACAATTAACTTTTCCCTGCAACACTACTTCCTGCTTGTCACAAAGATACAAGAAGTTATCAGGCGGAGGGGCAGGATTCTCTGAGGCAGGCCATTATGTATGATTATAATAACAAAAGCCATGGAAAGCATGTCAAAGAAATAATTCCAACAGGGAGTCACAATTAACTTTTCCCTGCAACACTACTTCCTGCTTGTCACAAAGATACAAGAAGTTTTGGGTTTTATTTTTGATAAAGACAGTTAACATGTATGCAGTAGATTGTATCTGCCTAGCTGTATAACAGGGTGAGGTTTGCTTCTCCATTTGCAGTCTCCTTAGCAGATTGCCTGTGATGTGTATCTCAGCCTGATTTAATGTTTATTCAATAATAAAAATTTTTCCTTCTTTTCTACATAGAGAAGATTCATTGGAATGTCAGGAGATTTCATTCCTAATTATATTTCCCCAATCCAGATTAGTCATAATAGGGTACAGAGGGAATAATTCCTATAGAAACTAGTTGACTTCTCTCTGAATAAACTCATGTCCTGTTCTTGAAAGCCATGTGAGATACGTCATCAGACACAGAAACATTAAATAGAACACCAACTGATCAATATAAGCTGCCAGCAGTTCTGGGGGGGAAATATAAAATAAGACTTTTGAATAATGTGGTTTTTTATGTTTATATAAAAGCAGAGTGCACAAGAGAAATGTAATTCTAACCCATAAGGGAACAGTGTCTTTACGACATGATAATGAACAACAGACCACAAACACTTTAAGGGAATTATAATAGGGTAATACCTCTGGGCTTCCTAGGTGGCACTAGTGGTAAAGAATCCACCTGCAATGCAGGAGACATAGATGACGTGGGTTCGAGCCCTGGTCAGGAAGATCCCTGGAGGAGGGCATGGCAACCCACTCCAGTATTCTTGCCTGGAGAATCCCAAAGACAGTCCATAAGGTCACAAAGAGTAAGACAATTGAAGCGACTTAGCCTGCACTCACAAAATAAACCTCCAGACAGGAGATGGCTGGAGCCATGCCAATTTTGACACATTTTTTTTATAATGTTCTGTAAATGTGGGAGAAAACTTTCAGTGTTAAAGGTGATGATGTTGCCAAGGCTTGAGAGCTTAGATACATGGTTTTGTACACTGGATAAAGGGGGCATTCACGGTGCTTCATCAAGCTTCAAAGGCCTTTGATGGCTAGTTGTTTACAGTGCAGGTGATCACTGAAAGACATTCTCTCCTCTGTTTTTCTATCCTTCTGTACAATAAGTATGAAATAAAGAAAATTGGGCTTCCAGTTGGGTTTTCCAAATAGTGGCACAAACAGTAAATAAACTGCCTGCAATGCAGGAGACTCGGGTTCAATCCCCGGGTCAGGAAGATTCCCTTGGAAGAGGAAATGGCAACCCACTTCAGTGTTCTTGCCTGGAGAATCCCATGGAGAGAGGAACCTGGCAGAATGCAGTCCATGGGATAGCAAATAGTCAGACACAACTCAGTGACTAACATTTTCACTGTTCACTTTCACTTTCAGAGAAAATTTCCTAGACTCTGTTCTGTGTAACACCAATCTCCCACAAGACATCATTTATACTGCATGAGGAAAAAAAGGAGGAGGAAGGGGGAAGAGGTTCTGTGATCAAATAACTCAGAAAGTCCCCCTCTTGAAGTTTTAGGATCTAGGTACACATATGAAAGGCTACGAGGACATATGCAGTACATGCGTGCTAAGTCGCTTCAGTTGTGTCGTGTCTGACTCTTTGCAGCCCTAGGGACTGTAGACCTCCAGGCTCCTCTGTCCATGGGATTTTCCAGGCAAGAATACTGGAGTGCCTTTCCATGCCCTCCTCCAGGGGATCTTCCCCACCCAGGGATCAAACGCTCATCTCTTTTTTTCTCCTGCATTGGCAGGCGGGTTCTTTACCACTAGTGCCACCTGGGAAGCCCCAGACATGCAGTAAACAAACCCAATTAATGAGAACTCCCCAAATTATTTGACTGTGGATTCTCCTCCCTTTCATTTTTACCCATTCAGTAATAATGATGATGATGATAGCTCTCACTTATTGGAGACTTACTCTGGGTCACAGTTTTGTGTACTACTTTATATTAAGATTCATCTAATCCTCATAAAAACCATATGAGGAACATGCTATCATTATCACCTCCATTTTACAGATGAAAAAACTGAAGCTTAGGAGGGCTGAGTAACTGGCCCAAGATTACCCAGCCTGCGGTAGAGGAAGAACTTGAATCTAGACAGCCTGGCCCCAGTGACTTTGCTTAGCTGCCTCTACTTCCTTAGCAGAGAGTTGTGCCTGGTCAGAATATTTATTACCAGGGAAATTTACTGCTTCCATTTCAACTGTTCTGAGAAATGGAATATTTCCTGCCATATCAGTAAACAAAGGATATCACTGCTGCTGCTGCTGCTAAGTCGTTTCAGTCATGTCGAGCTCTATGTGACCCCATCGACGGCAGCCCACCAGGCTCCCCCATCCCTGGGATTCTCCAGGCAAGAACACTGGAGTGGGTTGCCATTTCCTTCTCCAGTGCATGAAAGTGAAAATTGAAAGTGAAGTCGCTCAGTCGTGTCCCACTCTAGCAATCCCATGGACTGCAGCCCACCAGGCTCCTCCCCATGGGATTTTCCAGGCAAGAGTACTGGAGAGGGGTGCCATTGCCTTCTCCGAAGGATATCACAGTCCCCAGCAATTGTCATCGCCAAACATGGTGAGCTGGTGAGCCCTGAGGGAACTCAGGATGTGAAAACACAGGCCAAAGACAGCTGAGATGCATATTAAAGGAATGATTTCAGGGAGCCCAGACTCTTGCAGCTTCTCATACATAGAAAAGTGCTAAATGCTTTAACTTGGGATAACTGGTTTTCCTTAATTTACAATAAGCTTTTGATGTTCAGCCCGCCTATCCTTTGTTGAAAAACTTTTCTGTAACCCTGGCTCCCCCATCTCACCTCCTCAGGGTAGTTCTCTCAGAGTTACTTGAGATGCCACCTCTCAGGCTTAAGTCCTAAAAATTCCCACCAAATAAAACATAACTCTCAACTTTTAGGTTATGAATATGTGTTTAAGTCTACAGGTCTCATTCACTCCTCTGAATGACTATACTCCTTGGCTGGTTAGAGTTATATTCCCTGGTTTCCATGTCCATCAGCTGCACAGTTGTGATTTCATTGTCCCTTTCCTCTGCATTTTGTCAGTGGTTCTTAAGTTTGCCTTCTGTGGCACACTGTGCCTCTGTCTACTCATCTAGAGAACAGGAATGACACTACCTGCCTCACAGATTATTGTGAGGCATAAACAAAGACCTGAAGTGAACAATCTTTTGAGCAGCAGCCTGTGCAGCAAGAGCTTGGTGAACATAACGATGATGATCACCACCATTATTTATATTATTGTTATTGTTTTCCTCATTGATTCAGACACAGAGTCAGCTTCCATGTGGGTATAGAGAACATCACATGGGTAACAGAAGGATGATGGCATTCGACTACTTAGGGTATGAAGTGACTAAGAAACAAGGGGTCTTCACACCTTCTTTCAGAAGAGCAAGCTTTTTTCTCTCTTGCAATGGAGACTATCCAGTCTAGTCTCTATGGCCTTGCAATAAGTAGAAAGTCCCTTGGAATCTAGAAAAAATAAACTGCCAATCCCTGTTTTCTTTCCTATTGTGATTTTTTTGTGTTTTCATCTGTTTTTATAGACATTTCAGTTAGAAGATGGAGATGAACGTATTAGAGAAAGCCAGTGAGATGTTATTTTTAACCAAATCATGGAATTTTGCTTTTAAAAGATAGTCTTCAACAACGTTTGCATCCTGTAAAAACACTGAGATTTCTTTCCAGTTTGTTACTTAAAACTCAAGGAAATTGTCTTATTTGAAGAGAGTGGTTATATCAGTTCAGTGTCATTCTCACTCATGAGTTTCAGAGAGGCCTAATATCTGTAGTTACATGGACTCTGAAAGAACTTTGAAAGCTTAAATCTCGTCTCGGTTAGCGTGTATCCCCTGATCCATGCGGCGGCAGATGGTAACTGGACTGCTCTCCCTGCGCTCCATCTGAAGCTGACTTTCAGCGCCTGGGCAGCACTGGCCTTCCAGCCGAAAGCAGTGCCTCTCAACAGGGCTTCGGTGACACGGCCTTACCACCTCATCCTCATGGAGGTCCTATTATTGTTCTTTCCCATCACTGCCCAGAGGAGCAGTATTACTGAAAGGTAATAAATAGTAACAATTGCAACAACTAACACCTACAGTGTTTACTCTGTATCAGGCAGTGTTTTAAGCACTTCATGTGTGTGTGTGTGTGCGTGTGTGTGCTGTGTGCTCAGTTGCTCAGTCCTGTCTGACTCTTTGTGGCCCCATGGACTGTAGTCCACCAGGCTCCTCCATCCATGGAATTTTCCAGGCAAGAATACTGGAGTGGGTTGCCATTTCCTCCTCCAGGGGATCTTCCTGACACAGGGATCAAATCCTTGTCTCCTGTATCTTCTGCATTGGCAGAGAGATTCATTACCACTGACCCACCTGGGAAGACCTTCGTATATATATATACACCTTTAGATATGTATGTGTATTGGAGAAGGAAATGGCAACCCACTCCAGTATTTCTTGCCTAGAAAATCCACGGACAGAGGAGTCTGTCAGGCTACAGTCCATGGAGTCACAAAGAGTCAGATGCAACTTAGGGACTCAACAAGAACAACAAATATGTGTGTGTGTGTGTGTGTGTGTGTGTGTGTGTGTGTAAACTCATCTAACTTCATCCTTCATAGTAAATATATGAGTTAGGATTATCATTATCTTTATTTTACAGATAAGGAAACTGAGGCAGAGAGAAGTGAAGAAATTCACCCAAAGTCACACAGCTGATAAGTGCCAGAGCTAGTAAATGACACAGCAGAGATTCAAATCCAGGTGGCCTGGCTCCAGAGCTCTTGCTCTTAATCTCAGGCTGTGCTGAATGAGGGCGCTGTGGAATTCCTTAGGTTCATGAGAGATGGTGTGGGCAGGAAGGTTGTCATCTCTAGAGCCTGCTCCCCCTTTGAGCTACCCACCTAAGAGTAGCCTTAGGCACGGTAACTTGGTTTCCTGGTTGATGATACTTTTCAGTGTCAGAAAAGACTGATGGGAAAGAAATCTTAAAGGCTGAACCAACAGGATTTGCAAACTGATGGATGGAGAGCGAGTTAGAGCCTGTTTGGTAGAATGTACTGTTAACAGAAATAGAGAATCAGATCTGCCTTCAGGGACCTTCAGTTGCATTTATGAAAGACCAGAGTATAAGTACACCATTTCAATTCAATGAGGAAAGTAGTGTGATTTGCTCCAGGTGTTCAGAAGGACAAAGGAGGAGCACTTACCCAGCTGGGTGAGGAAAAGGGATCATCAAGGAAAGCTTAAAATAGTTGAACCCATTTTCTAGGATTACAGACCCATAAATCCAGTATTTCCTCTTACAATCCATCAATAAAAATGTTTTTTTAATGTTGTCTATATTTATCACAGTTAAACAGAAGCATTGCAGACTGTACTAGAGTGATTCTAGTTTTCAGTTTTCTAAGCATCTATTAATCGTGAACTATTTCTGTCAAAATGTCTTATCCACGAACTTTTTTGGGTTTTGCTTTTTGTTGTTTTGTGGGTTTGGGGGTTTCTTTTTTTTACCAAAAATGGGCCATATGAACTCTACATGCTGTCTAAATATACTCTCGCCCTTTTCTATATTTTAATCTTAAGAATATGCATCACCAAATAGGAAACACAGATGCTATTCTTTCAGAAAGAGTCATGAGTAACTGTTTATTCTACATCTCTCAGCATCAGGTGTTCTAAAAAAAAATCTCAAGAGAGTCAAGTTATTTTTATTGTCCCTAAATATTTGAGGCATAACACAATTTTCATTGTTTAAATGCTTACTTTAAAATTATCCCCACTAATCCATAAATTGCACACCACTGTATAAATATACCTAATATCTTTTTAAACGAAAGCCTAATGACTACCAGATGTTGATGCTGAAGCTGAAGCTCCAATACTCTGGCCACCTGATGAGAAGAGCCCACTCATTGGAAAAGACCTTGATGCTGGGAAAGATTAATGGCAGAAAGAGAACAGGGCAACAAAGGATGAGATGGTTGGACGGCATCACCAATTCAGTGGATGTGAGTTTGAGCAAACTCTGGGAGATAGTGAAGGACATGGAAGCCTGGCGTGCTGCAGTCCCTGGGGTTGCAAAAACATGACTAAGTGACTGAACAGCAAGCACTACCAGAAATAATTCAGTTAAGAACGATCTTCAATAATATTGATGGTATCTAGAACCAAGCTACAGCTTGGAATTTATCTAAAACTCAGATCTGTGTCTGCCTTGTTCATATTCTTGTGATAAAAAGTTTGAGTCACTGAGTTGGGTCACTGGGGCTCCTATAAATACGAAAAAGAAAATAAAAAACAATAGTATGAAGAGGCTGGATATATGCTAGTTTCTGAGGTTACCACTGGAGATGTGAGCACCAAAATCAAGGACATTGAGTAAGGATGGAAGAATGGCACAGTGAGGAAAGAACTGGAGTATGATCCAGATATCCCAACTATAGCTTTTGACTTAGTTTCCTCCCGAGTTCTGGCCTTCAGCTTCATCATGTATAAAATAAGGCATTGGATTAGATGATCACCATGTTGAATTCTAAAAAATCAGAGATTCTTAACTCTGCATTTGCTGCCTTAATGTTGTCAAACTCTGCATTTTTGTCAGGTGGAAAACTGCATACATTTAAAAAATATAATCTAAAATTTCATATAGTTTCAGAACATCATTTAACCATTTTCTAAACTAGAAATGGACTGCATTTTACCCAGTGCAAGACTGTTGATCATAACAATGCTACTAGCCTAATGTTTGGAGGAAACACCAGAGATTCTCTGAATTGCTTCTTTAGGAAACAATGATACCAAGTAATCATTAATTCATCAATACACTTTAGCACCCCTATGTGGCCAGTTCTTTTCTGAACATTGGCAAACCAGAGATGAATGTTAATGCCACTTCCTTTCAAGGGTTTACAATCCAATAAATGAAAAAAATTACTTCCAACTAAGATACAGTTTTTAAAATGCTATGATAGGGCTGTAAACAAGAGGGCTATAGAAGCTAAAATTCAAAATAAATTAAAAATTCAAATAAATATGGACTATACTGCCATATATTTCCCTTGTGGCTCAGCTGGTAAAGAATCCGCCTGCAATGCAGGAGACCTGGATTCGATCCCTGGGTAGGGAAGATCCCCTGGAGAAGGGAAAGGCTACCCACTCCAGTATTCTGGCCTGGAGAATTCCATGGACTATATAGTCAATGGGTCACAAAAAGTCGGACACGACTGAGCGACTTTCACATCCACTTTCATATTGCCATGTAATGATGAAGTTTATTTGTTGTTGAATGACTAAGTCATGTTCTACTCTTTGCGACCCCATGAACTGTAGCATGCCAGGCTTTCCTGTCCTTCACTATCTCCCTGAGCTTGTTCAGACTCATGTCCACTGAGTCAGTAGTGCCATCCAACCATCTCATCCTCTGTTGCCCACCTCTTGTATTCAATCTTTCCCACATCAGGGTCTTTTCCAAACATTAGGCTTTCCTCCAAACATTAGGCTCTTCACATCAGATGGTCAAAATATTGGAGCTTCAGCTTCAGCATCAGTCCTTCCAAAGAAGGTTATAAACAACAGTAAAATAAGACATGGGAATATAGACTGGTGGAGGATTCCATGTTTAGATAGACAATGTTCCATGTTTAGCTAGTGTCATGGATAGTCTCTGTGTTGATGTGACATTTAGGCAGACATGAATGAAGTAAAAGGGCATTGAGCATATTCAAGTGAATGTTCCAGGCAAAGGGAGCATCCACAGAAAAATAGAAAGTGACAAGGAAGGTTATAGAGATGAAAGGCTGCTGAATTATGTAGAGCCAGCTGGATATGATAAGGAGCCTGGATTTGCTTCTGGGAGGATAGAAAGCCACTGAAGGTTTTTGAGTCAAAGATTGACACAATCACATTTTTTGTTTTTAAGGATGATTCTAGATGCTGTATAGAGAATCTACTATGAAGAGGCAGCAGTGGAGAACAAGAGTTGAAGCAGAGAGAAAAAAATTACAAGATAATTTTTATATTCATGTTACTATACACATATCTGACCTGCCTCTTGAGAAACCTATATGCAGGTCACGAAGCAACAGTTAGAACTAGACATGGAACAACAGACTGGTTCCAAATAGGAAAAGGAGTCCGTCAAGGCTGTATATTGTCACCGTGTTTATTTAACTTATATCCAGAGCACATCATGAGAAACGCTGGACTGGAAGAAGAACAAGCTGGAATCAAGATTGCCAGGAGAAATATCAATAACCTCAGATAGGCAGATGACACCACCTTTATGGCAGAAAATGAAGAGGAACTAAAAAGCCTCTTGATGAAAGTGAAAGTGGAGAGTGAAAAAGTTGGCTTAAAGCTCGACATTCAGAAAACGAAAATCATAGCATCTGGTCCCATCACTTTATGGGAAATAGATGGGGNAAAAGCCTACTGATGAAAGTGAAAGAGGAGAGTGAAAAGGTTGGCTTGAAGCTCAACATTCAGAAAACGAAAATCATAGCATCTGGTCCCATCACTTTATGGGAAATAGATGGGGAAACAGTGTCAGACTTTATTTTTTTGGGCTCCAAAATCACTGTAGATGGTGATTGCAGCCATGAACTTAAAAGACACTTACTCCTTGGAAGAAAAGTTATGACCAACCTAGATAGCATATTCAAAAGCAGAGACATTACTTTGCTGACTAAGGTCCGTTTAGTCAAGGCTATGGTTTTTCCAGTGGTTATGTATGGATGTGAGAGTTGGACTGTGAAGAAGGCTGAGCACCAAAGAATTGATGATTTTGAACTGTGGTGTTGGAGAAGACTCTTGAGAGTCCCTTGGACTGCAAGGAGATCCAACCACTCCATTCTGAAGGAGATCAACCCTGGGATTTCTTTGGAGGGAATGATGCTGAAGCTGAAACTCCAGTATTTTGGCCACCTCATGCGAAGGGTTGACTCATTGGAAAAGACTCTGATGCTGGGAGGGATTGGGGGCAGGAGGAAAAGGGAACGACAGAGGATGAGATGGCTGGATGGCATCACTGACTTGATGGATGTGAGTCTGAGTGAACTCCGGGAGTTGGTGATGGACAGGGAGGCCTGGCGTGCTGTGATTCATGGGGTCACAAAGAGTCGGACACGACTGAGCGACTGAACTGAACTGATACACATGCATGTATGCTTATGTCACTATATCATGGGTTATATTATAAATAATGTCAAATTATATTTCCATATTTATATTATAATGATTATGTAAATCATATATATCCACAATGTATTATTTTATAATGATACAAATAAAACATTCTTACATACCAAGAGTATCAGTAAATCAAACATATTTTATATATTTTTGTACAATTAGATCCAACAGGACCTGTCAGAGGATTTTCTATGAGAGGTGAGAGAAGAAAAGGCTTGTGGAAGACTCTTAAGTTTTGGCTTGAGCAACAATATGAGCAATGATGCCATTTACTGAGATGGAAAAAAAAAAAAAAAAGGTGAAGGTGAAGGTGAAGGTTTGGGAAGCAGGGCTGAGAATCAAAAGTTTTATTTTGGACATACTAAGTTTGGGATGAATGTAGATGACATGTCAAGTAAGCAGCAAGATATCAAGGTCTGGAAAAGTCAGAGCTGGAAACACAAATTTAGATGTATCGTGTGTAGTAAGCCACAGGAGTGGATGAGCTGATATAAGAAGTGGAAAAAGAAGAAAAGAATTATGATTGAGCTACAAAGTACCCCAGCATTTCCAAATCATGAGGAGGAACCAGCAGAGGAGATAGTAAGAGAAGAGGAGAGAGGCATCATGGCAGCAGAGTGGTCTACTGGAGTGCTGCTCAGAAGTCCTAAGAACTAAAGAACTGCCCGTTGGACTTAACAAGCTGTTCTTCTTGGAACACTGGTCCAGATGGCCACCTTGCTGTCAATCTCTTCAAGTCTTTACCCAAAAGTACCTTCTTGATGATGTTGTCAATGGCCACACCATCCATAATGTCAACCCACTCTCCCAGTTACTTATATCCCCTTACTTCACTTTCTTTCTTTTCTTTAGCAAATTTTCACTGTATAATAGACTAGAGGTCCTACTTATTGTCCATTTTCTTCCTTAGAATTTTAAAGAACAAGCAATAGACACAAAATAGAGTCACTTATGCCAAGCCCCAGGCCACCAAACTGAGACTTTACTTAATTACAGTTTCAACTCTCCCAGAAATAAAATCTCACACCCAGTCCATGAGGAACAGGCTGATTAGCACTAGGTAGGTAATCTGCCTGATAGACCCCTGCCACCCCCTAAGGGCAAGTAACCTTGTAATAACCCACCCACTTTTCACCTAGGATAACTTCCTTGTTCCCATTCCCTTCTGCTGATAAAAGTTTTTCACTTTGTACAGCTCCTGGGAGCTCCCTGGCTTCCAAGGTGGCTCAGCAGTAAGAATCTACCTGCCAGTGCAGGAGACATGGGTTTGATCCCTGGGTCATGAAGATCCCCTAAAGGAGGAGATGGCAACCCACTCCAGTAATCTTGCCTGGGAAATCCCACGGACAGAGGAGCCTGGTGGGCTACAGTCCATAGGATCACAAAAGAATCGGACACAACTTAGGGAACAAGCATTTTTTGGAGCTCCTTTCTATCTAGTAGATTAGATGTTGCCCAAATAAAATCAATTTTTTGTTTAAATAAGTGCTTAAAATTTTTAACATGGGCAGTTTATCTTTCAACAAGAATAAATCTATTAGAAAAGACTGGAATTTCTGTCTTTTTTATTCACTGCTGTTTCCTTAGACACAGAACAGTGCATGGTATCCAGCTGACACTGAGCACTTAGTAAATATTGATTGAATGAACAAATCCATCAATTACTACATCAGATCTAGGAGCTCTACAAATTTGGCCTTTTTTCCTTTCTTTTCAAATCAAAGCTTACCTTTGGGCACGGACCTATCTTCCTTTAGTGAAAAGCAAATACATAAATGAAGAGATACTTGCATATTTCTTAAAAATGTTGAAAGACTAGCTTGTTAAAAGTTTACCAGATACTAGGTAAACAATTGTATAGACTTGATAATGGAAGGATATATAAGGCAGGATGGCCTCTCTCAAGGAACATTCAGTATGATGGTGATAGAAGGCTTGTAAACAGGAAAGCTATGAACAATATTACCGTAAGTACAAACACAGGTAAAACCAAGGGGAAAATGAAAGTGAAAGTTGCTGAGTCGTGTCTGACTCTGTGAGACCCCATGGACTATACAGTCCATGGAATTCTCCAGGCCAGAATACTGGAGTGGGTAGCCTTTCCCTTCTTCAGGGGGTCATCCCAACCAGGGATCAAACCCAGGTCTCCCACATTGCACACAGATTCTTTACCAGCTGAGCCACAGGGAAGCCCAAGAATACTGGAGTGGGTAGCCTAGCCCTTCTCCAGAGGATCTTCTTGACCCTTCGCTTTTATCAAGCTTCTGTTGGTTTTACCTGTTTTTGCACTGTGTCTCCAGACAGCTGGAGAACTGGGTCAGACTCTACCTGTGCATGATGGGGAGCACAATGCCAGAAAAAGTCTGAGACTTAAGTCATCTGTTCACTGAAGATTCACTGACATCTCAGCACCATGTTAGACACCAGGGATACAGTAAGCAGAAGAAACACGGCCACTTCCCTTAAAGAATTTGATCTAGCAGGGGTTATGATCTATCTGTGTGAAAGCAGTGCTTCAAAAAAGCAGCTGTTAAAATGCTTTAAAGGTCCTGAGTCAACCAATTCTAAGTAGTTGAAGTACACATCTCACCAGCCTACACTGAAGAAGCAGATGCGATGGTCTGATGAATGGTTCTTAGTGAAAACATCCAAGCACACCTCATCACTGGCCCAGTAGTTACAGAAAAGGTAGAAGGTTTTATTTGAGCAAAGGGGGACAGCAGAGCTATATACATTTTTTTTTTTAAGAAATGCATTTAGCTTTGGCATTTCAAACTGAGACGTGGCGCTGGAAGGCTAGATGCTGGGATGAACAACTTGTAAATTACATTTCAGCATATTTTTTTTAGTTTTCAGATAACTTATTTCTAAGTACTGGCCACTTTCTGTATGATATTCCATTGCACTTGCCAATTTCCAAACTGAAAAGATTCCAAGGAACCCAATGCCCTGGCTTACAGCAGGAGAAGGGAAAACAAATTAATTTTCAAGGGTTAATGCTACAAATTCTTATAAAACAGTTGGAAGTCAAATGCAAATAAGTATTTATATGGTTGTATAATTTTTATTAATAATTTTATACTTATAGTATAAACTTTTTATAAGTATAAATGTCTATACATTAGTGGGGGAAAATAACTTCAGGCAATCATGCTTCCCTCAGGGAAGACCACTATTACATCAGACCATTTCTCAAATCTTCCTAAGCTGCCATGGCCTTTCACTAACAGAGCCCATGGAGAGAGAAACTTATTTCTCAGATTTAACAAGGTTTCTGAGTCTGAAGAGTGTTTATAAGGAAGCTGACCAATTAATCAGGAACCATGCAAGGTTTTCAATATTCTCTAATGATTAAAGTTAGAATTCTCTTTTTTTTTTTAATGGCATCTAGTAATCTATTTCTAATAAAAAATTTAGAAGAATATACAGAAATGTGTGCAACTGTTGTCCAAGAAAAGAGTAACATGACATTGACTTCCGTGACTATTAAGAAAATATAATCCTTCCCCCCACACCTCCAGCACAAATTCTTAAAATGTCAAAGCATAATCCTCATTTAATTCTGTCAATAACATATTGGAGGAAAAAGCATTTAAGTAAATGAATGGAGAGATTCCCGGGGTCAAGTGTGTTTGCAGTGTAGCAGTAATAATAGATGTGTTGAACAGTGCTGACAAGCCAAAGGAGATAATTTAGGGGTGGGAGGGGTAATAAAATCACTTCAGAGAAGGCTATGGTATTGGTGATCTCATAACTATTTTTTACATAACTCACTAGTATTGTTTTCCTGTCCAGGCTGTCAAGCTATACTCCCTCTCTCATGCTGCTGCTGCTAAGTCACTTCAGTCGTGTCCGACTCTGTGCTGACGTAGATGGCAGCCCACTAGGCTCCCCCATCCCTGGCATTCTCCAAGCAAGAACACTGGAGTGGCTTGCCATTTCCTTCTCCAATGCATGAAAGTGAAAAGTGAAAGGGAAGTCGCTCAGTCGTGTCCGACCCTTATTATGGACTGCAGCCCACCAGGCTCCTCTGTCCATGGGATTTTCCAGGCAAGAGTACTGGAGTTGGGTGCCATTGCTTTCTCTGCCTCCTCTCATGAGAAAGGTACAGATGCATAAGACTAAGTTGGCAGGATATGTTTTGTCAAAAAAGCCACTTCGGAGGTTCCCATCTGTTTCCTTCTCTCCACACCTACAAAGGCAATTATGTCTATGATTTCAATATATGACATTCCTTCTGGCCACGGGGAATGTGCTCAACCAATAGAGAAAAAACTGGGCATGCAGTCAACACCACAGAAGTGCTTCTCAACAAATGATGGATGAGAAGTCCAGAGAAATATACCCAGCTTTCTTCCTCCCTGACTTTGATAGCTCTGAGGCGTGATGTATCTATTCCACTTCTGCAGGCCCGAATCCATCGCCAAATCCGGTGAGTGAGTTGATAAACCCCATTTAGTGTCTTCTTCCCCTTCCCCCACTCTTCCATGTGTGTTTCTTGGGATCACCTCCCAAACGAACCACTCTGCATGTAAATCACTCTCTCTGGGTTTATTCTGAGATAACCCAATCTGAAATACATGGCAGAATTTATGCTTCCACTGTACACAGGTTTTCTTTATTTATTTTAATTGAAGGATAATTGCTTTACAATATTATGTGGGTTTCAGCCATATCAACATGAATCAGCCATAGGTATACGTGTGTCCCCTCCCTCTTGAACCTCCCTCCCACCCCCCACCCCATCCCACTCCCCTAGGTTGTTACAGAGCACCGGATCTGAGCTCCCTGCAAGTTCCCACTGGCTATCTAATTTTACATATGGTAACGTATATGTTTCAATGCTACTCTGTCACACAGGTTTTTAAGTGTGGGTCAGAGTTCACATTATAAATATATAAACAGGTTAGACTCTGAGAAGCTTTTAATTAGCCCATGTGTTGGGCAATCAGAAGTTATACTGGGACTTCATATAACTTTCTCCCCATGAGGATTAAGAGCCAAGAGGATTGGTCTCCTTCTTTAAAAAAATTAAATTTATCTGTGAAAATAAGTTTGTTTGTTTGTTTTTTCCCCACATTGGACAACAGCCAGAGCAAGACTGTGACCCATAAGAGAAGAAAAAGAAATGAAGTGATCTTTACATTTTCTCCAAGTTATTGCCTAGAGGCAGCTCTAGAGCCTCAGAAAAGAAGCCTAAGGAAGTTCCCCAGGGCTTCCCAGGCGGCACAAGTGGTAAAGAATCCACCTGCCTTCCCAGGAGATGCAGGAGACGTGGGTTCAATCCCCAGGGCAGGAAGATCCCCTGGAGGAGGAAATGGCAGCCCACTCCAGTATTCTTGCCTGGAGCATTCTATGGACAGAGAAGCCTGCTGGGCTACAGTCCAAGGGGTCGCAAAGAGTCAGACACGACTGAGCAGCTGAGCACAGGAAGCTCAGGATCTCACTGTCTCCTGCAGCAGAGCAGTTCAGGAGGGCTGAGGCAGACAGAATTCTTGAAGTATGGTGGCAGAAAGGGGCGAGCTGCAGAGAAAGAGCTTCTGAAATCTGAAGAGAAGGCCTCTTGAGATTTTGCAGGATGCTGATCAACATTCCACACAACCATGGAAAAAATCCTCCTGAGGAAACTCTTGGAGATCAAATCAGATTAAGAGGAGTTTGCCTCTTCATGCACCAGAGAGGAAAAAATTGATAATCCATGGAACTTGGATAGAGTCCTCAGAAAGCTGTCACCTGAGTAATCAGTTAAATTAGCCCTAGATTAAAAGCTGCTGTGGTGGTGGTGGTTTACTCTCTAAGTTGTGTCTGACTCTTCTGACCCCATGGATTGTAGCCCACCAGGCTCCTCTGTCCATGGGATTTCCTAGGCAAGAACACTGAAGTGGGGTGTCATTTCCTCTTCAAGGGGATCTTTCCGACCCAGGGATTGAACCTCGGTCTCCTGCACTGCAGGCAGATTTTTTACCAGCTGACCCACCAGAGAAGTCCCCAAAGCTGCTGTGGACCTGCCAAAATAAAGCATAAAAGCAAGATTTGAAAAGGTCAGTGTGATCCGAAGTAGCTTAACTGTGCGCTAAAACCAAGCCCAACACTTCTATCCCCTTGGCTTTCATGTCTATATCATCAAAGAATAAAACAGCACAATGTTCAAAGAATTCTACGTGCAGTAAAACTTACCAGGTATGTAAAGCAGTAGAAAAAATATGACTCCTAAGCAGGAGGGGAAAATATCAGTTAACAGAAACAGACCCAAGAATGGCAGAAAAGGTGAAATGAACAGACAAGGACCTTAAAACAGAACTTGATAAATGGGCTCAAAAGTGTAGAGAAGGTACGTACATAATGGGGAGAGAAACAGGAGACATTAAAAGAGAGACATTAAAAGTTCCAAATGGAACTTCTGATTATGAATGTCTGAATGTCTGAAAGGAGAAGTTGCAAAGAATGACAAACCCTTCACTCAGCCAGCAGAATTTCACCCACTACATCCCCCTCTGGCCCCAGGCCTCAGGGACTTTGCACTGGCTGATGCCTCTGCCAGGAGCCCAGATTGCATCTGACTTGTTCCCTCACTCCCTCAGGTCTGTGCTCTGATGTCCCCATCTCTGCGAGGGCCTCCCTGCCTATCCCATTTAAACCCCTATTCTCCAACTTACTTCTCAACCTCTTTCCCTGCTTTATTTTTCTCCAAAGAATGCCGTGCTTAGTCACTCAGTTGTGTGACTCTTTGTGACTCCATGGACTATAACCCACCAGGTTCCTCTGTCCATGAAATTCTCCAGGCAAGAATACTAGAGTGGGTTGCCATTTCCTCCCAGGGATTGAGCCCACGTCTTCTGCATCTCCTGCATTGCAGACTGATTCTTTACCCACTGAGCCACTGGGGAACTTCTCCATAGAATATTTCCCCATATTCCTTGCTTCTGCTTGTGGAAAAGAACCCGCCCACCAGTGAGGAAGATGTAAGAGACTTGGTTTCCATCCCTGGATCGGGAAGATCCCTTGGAGAAGAGAATGGCAACCTACTCCAGTATTCTTGCCTGGAGAATCCCACGGACAGAGGAGCCTGGGGGGCCCAGTCCGCAGGGTCAAAAAGAGTCGGACATGATGGAAGCAACTTAACATGCACTTTTAATGTGTGTGGTCTTTCTTTTGGCAGGCTTTGGTCAATTTTCCTCACTAAACTATAACCTTCATGAGGGCAGAGACTTTTCCCCTGTGTTCACTGTCTGCCTAACATGTACTTCATGTTCCTGGTCAAAGAATATATGTAACTGAATATTTTAGAAAAATAACTCTGGCTCCAGTGTACACTGACAGTCTATCACAACACACAAGAAATAGAAAATAGAGTTTTATAAAAATGTGACACATCTTTTGGTATTATATCTTCTGACATCACTATATATCTTCATATTCATAACTATGTTCTCAGCATTTCCTTGCTCCTTTTCTCTCTTGTTAATAAACCAAAGACTATTTTTTTCCCTCCCCTGATCAACACAGAAACCGAAACACTCAAAGGTTCTAACAGAAATGCAAAACAGAAAAATTTGGTAGCAATGCAAAGTTTTTTTATTTCTTGCTCTTAAAGATTAGGTGTCACATTAGGAGCCCTAACATAGATGAGTCAAGGCCACATTGGAGAGGAGAGGAGAGGAGAGAAAAGTTCAGCTGTGACCAACCGAAAAAGAAGGTAGTGCTAAGGTCTCAGGGGTGGGAAGGGAGAACAGGACCATCTGAGGAGCATTAAGAAACCAACCTTGAGTGGTCCTACACTGGACACTGAGCCCTTAATGGAGAGATGGACACTTTTGTGAGTCAGGATGTGAAGAAAAGCTTCACCCTTCAGATAAAGTAGAGCCAGACAGAGAATTTCCCTATTAGATGAGATTTTTCTTTAAATGAGAAAAAATTACTAATAAAGAGCAGCACTGACTGGCAGACCTGGGACTGGAATGCAAACATGATTTTCTTTGCCTATAAACTATTTAATCACACAAGGAATCGCATGCCAAGGACTTGGATAAGAGAAGTGACCTAATCTCCTCTAAGAAGAAAAGCACAGTCAAATTCTCATTAGAGTTAAAATTTTTAATAGTTTCTACTATGATTCTTCTTTAATAATGAGAATTTCTTACATCTTAGTCATTTGATGACCCTGCATATGCAATTCTAATTATTTCTTAAGACATTCTTTGTAAATTTTATTCCTAGGACCTCTGCCTTTAGAAAAAAATGAATTCTTGTATCCTTAGTATTGAAAGAGATCAATCTCAACCTGCCAAAGTCTTGGTTATCAACCTTCAGTGAGCATGGGAATCCATTAGAGGGCTTGTTAAAGACTGAATGTGGACCCCACTCTCGGAGGTTCTGACCCATAAGCCTGAGATAAGGCCTGAGCATCAGCAGTTTTAACAAACTCCTAGATGCTATTGATGCTGCTGGCCCAGGTACTACAGTTTAAGAGCCACTGACTGACATTTTAATTAAAGAGTTATAAGCATTTCTGGCTTCTGTTTTCTGCTTTGTCTCTTGTACAACTTGCAATGCAAGTTGCTGGCACATGGGCTCTCAGTAGATCTTTGTTGAATGAATGAGATTGGCTTGTTTCTAAAGTCATATGAAAATCATCAGGTATCATTATATCCATATGAATTTTTTACCAGTTATAAAGGCAAACTTCTATTTTATGAACATAGCTTGTAAATGAAATAGACATTATAGAATAAGACAGCTTTCTGTGTTATTTAATAAGTTAAGGCTTTTATTCTACACCATAAAAAACACAGGTGTTAAAATACTTACTTTAATTATCTTGACCTAATGGGAAAGTTGAACTGATAGATAAATCAGTAACTCAAGTCAATGAAAGGCTAAATGATATCATGGTTTCTGGTATCAACTCAAATTTCACAGTAGTTCAAAAACCAAAAAAGGAAAGTGGGGTACAAATACTTAAGACTTCACATCACATACAGCAACATAATAAACACTGAAAACAAAAAAACCTGGGCTGGATCATCATCAAACATTTGTTGTAAGCTAATGTTTTTGAGCAGATGCCATATTTGTATGCAATAGCTGGTCAGTTATAAGATGCAGTGAAGAATATGTCATATTAAACAGTACTTTTAACTTTTTAGTATTATACTTTGTGAGATACTATTACATTTTGGGGTTATCAAAATAAGAAACTGTCATTTTAAACTGATTTATTTCTAAAAGAGGAAAAAGAAACCAGTAACTATAATGATGACTCAAATAATCATACTCAAAGAATCATGTAAACAAGCAAAACACAGAAATTTAAAAAAAAAACACAACTTCCTATCCTAACACTTAATACTAGGGATCTATTTTCAGCAAAATCACACCATCTGTCTTGTTCATTTAATATTGCTCATTCAAACCTTAATATTTTTTAATTTGGTTCATATTTAATTTGTAAATCTGCTGGCTTTATAGTTATATAAAAACTGTAAACACATAGACATTATATAGAGTTTTATATGTGTATACATTTGAATAGCTTCTGTCATAGCTCAGTCGGTAAAGAATTCACTTGCAATGCAGGAGTCTGCCTGCATTGCAGGAGACTGGATTGGATCCCTGGTTAGGAAGATCCCTGGAGAAAGAAATGGCAACCTGCTGCAGTATTCCTGCTTGGGAAATCCCAGATAGAGGAGACTGGTGGGCTACAGTCCAGGGGGTCGCAAGAGTCGAACACGACTTAGCAACTAAAATAACCACCACACATATGAATAATTTTATTAAACAATGTTTACTGATGAGAACTTTGATCCTATAATTGTTTCCATAGACGTTATCCAATGTTATCACTGTCTTAAGCACCTCTGTTATATCTAATCTTGCCTCAACTCTATTCCTTTCATTGCAGCCAGAGTGACAGACGTAAAATATAAATCTTATAATGACCCTTCCCTCTGATACACTTTTCAATGGCTCCCTCTTCTCATCTGGATAAACTGTAAATTCCCTAAGATGACAGAGAATGTCTTCATGTCCTGGCCCCTTCTCTCTCCAGACTCGAGGCTGACATCTCCTTGCCTCTACCCATAGTCACTTGCACCAGACAGAGTGATTCTCTGTGTGTGTTCTTACTTGAATCAAATGTTTGTTCTCATTGTTCTCATTTGTCTTATTTGTCTGAGCTGTTCCATCTGGCCAAAATGCTATTCCCATAATTTCACTGGACTTACTTAATTCCATGTTTTTGTAAGATTCAGCTTAGATATCAATTCCTCTCTAAGTTTTTTGCTGACCTCTTCCAGAGCACTCTAGATTACCCATAATAATATTCATCATGCTACTGCTGCTGCCAAGTCACTTCAGTCATGTACGACTCTGTGCGACCCCAGAGATGGGAGCCCACCAGGCTCCTCCGTCCATGGGATTTTCTAGGCAAGAGTACTGGAGTGGATTGCCATTGCCTTCTCCAAATATTAATCATAGTCACACTCAATTATCATGTTCTATTTTCTTGTTTGCATTCCACCAAGAGTTTGCAGGTTTTCCCAGAGCTGTATCAATATTAATATTATTGAATGTCTCCCAAAATTTTGGTGTACAGAATGGACTAAGCAAACTTTCTAAAATATAAGAATGAAACTCAATGATAGAATAAATAGGTCTGAATCTTAATGAACCCAGCCACCGTCCCATTAACCGCCACTGAGACCCTCCTCCAGCCACCAGGAAGACTGGAGTGCTGAGCTGTAGTAAATACCTGAAGCCCTTCCCTGATCATGCCTTCGCTCCTTGCAGATACTAAATACTTACCCACATGCTTGAACTAGGAACTACTCCACTATCTCCTATTCTGAAAGCTTCACAAAGGTAGAAACTGTGTCCCACTGCATCCTGGTGCCAGGCACATTGTAAATGCTTAGTAAACATTGGTTGCTTACTGTAACCTAATCATGGTTACTGACAAGCCTTATTTCTGGTCATTGTTGTTGGTTAGTCGCTAAGTCTTGTCTGACTTTTTGTGACCCCGTGGACTATAGCCCACCAGGCTCCTCTGTCCACGGGACTTCCCAGGCAAGAATACTGGAGTGGGTTGCCATTTCCTTCTCCAGGGGATCTTCCCAACTCAGGGATCAAACCCACATTTCCTGCATTAGCAGGCAAATTCCTTACTACTGAGCGACCAGGGAAACCCATGTCTGGTCATTAGTATATGATCAAAGTTAATTCAGACAGCCAACTGGATATTTCCTGAATGCTCAGGGACTGACTCAAACATACTTTTACTCCCCATCACTTTCCTTTTTGTTTTTGTTTTCTTCTTCCTTTGTACTCAACTTTAAAAAGCAAGGCAGATGATAGGTGGAACGGTTTTGATTTAGTTCTCTATTTTTCTTTATGGAGAGAAGAGGTAGGAAACATAAGAAATGGATTTGGACGATGAGGGCAGGAAAAGTAGAAAGATAGTTTCTCGTTTTTTTTTTCCCCTTTGAAGCCAATATTAATAGTCAGTGCTAACATAACCTCTAAATTTCGACTTATGAGAAAGAACCCTGAAGGGCCTACTGTTTGTCTGAGTACTTGTGAGATATGACCTCCTTGTTATGTATCTATAACTTGAATCAATTTATTAGTACAATAAACAGTAATTAGCCAAAAACAAAAAAGTTAGTTTTTCAGAATAAAAGCTTTAATAATAAAACCTTATTTATTGTGTAACTTTAAATATGTGAATCTTTATGAAAGAGAACTGTTAAAGTATTTTAAATAAAAACTAAAAGTAGAAGAGTTTACAGAAAATTTTGGCAGCACATAGACACGATAATACGATATTAATATTAATTTATATAAATACTTTATAAATTTATTTTCCAGATTTCCTTTCTTTTAAACCATCAAGACTAGGTGGTTAAAGACAAAAACTAGAAATTACTGTTTTACTATTTACAAAGAAAGCATCTGGAAAACGGATTTAATTATAGTATTTGAGAGCAGAAACACTACCCTTAATCACTGTTCATGGATTTGCTAAACTAGAATATTATATGGTAAACAGTGTTCAGATCTTTCAAAAGAGATATTATACATTTCTTATTATAAGAAGGTTGCAAGGATTAAATAGTTAACACACATAAATAATTTTAAAATAAAAAGTTTCCTTCCCTTTAAATATCACTGAAATCACTAAACAATGACAATCAATATCCCCTTCTTAAACTTTGGAAAGGTTTATCTAGTACTGGGCAATTATCTAATTTTTCCACGTTAGAACCGAAATTTGAACCCCATGCATGTATGCTAAGTTGCTTCAGTAGTGTCTCACTCTTTGCAACCCTGTAAACCGTGGCCCGCCAGGCTTCTCCGTCCATGGGATTCTCCAGGCAAGAATTCTGGAGTGGGTTGCCATGCCCTCCTGGAGGGGATCTTCCCAACCCAGGAATTGAACTCATGTCTCCTGCATTGGCAGGTGGGTTCTTTACCACTGGCTCCACCTGAGAACTTCTTTAGCCCCATATCCATGAATAAAAGTGTTCAGTTCTTTTTAAAACAGAAGAGCAGTTAGAACTGAACATGGAACAACAGGCTGGTTCCAAATTGGAAAAGGAGCAGTTCAAGGTTGTATATTGTTACCCTGCTTATTTAACTTATATGCACAGTACATTATGCAAAAAGCCAGGCTGGATGAAGCACAAGCTGGAATCAAGATGGCCGGGAGAAATATCAATAACCTCAGATATGCAGATGACACCACCCTCACGGCAGAAAACAAAGAGAAACTAAAGAGCTTCTTGATGAAAGTGAAAGAGGAGAGTGAAAAAGTTGGCTTAAAATTCAACATTCAAAAAATGAAGATCATGGCAACCGGTCCCATCCCTTCATGGGAAATAGATGGGGAAATAATGGAAACAGTGACAGACTTTATTTTCTTGGACTCCAAAATCACTGCAGATGGTGACTGCAGCCATGAAATTAAAAGATGCTTGCTCCTAGGAAGAAAAACTATGACCAACCTGGATAGTATATTAAAAAGCAGAGACATTTCTTTGCCAACAAAGGTCCATCTAGTCAAAGCTATGGTTTTTCCAGTGGTCATGTATGGATGTGAAAGTTGGACCACAAAGAAAACTGAACAGTGAAGAAGTGATGCTTTTGAACTGTGGTGTTAGAGAAAACTCTTGAGAGTCCCTTGGACTGCAAGGAGATCCAACCAGTCTATCCTAAAGGAAATCAGTCCTGAATATTCATTGGAAGGACTGATGCTAAAGCTGAAGCTCCAATACTCTGAAGCTCCAATACTCCACTGATGCAAAGAGCTGACTTTTTAGCAAAGACCCTGATGCTGGGAAAGACTGAAGGCGGGAAGAGAAGGGGACGACAGAGGATGAGATGGTTGGTTTTCATCACCAACTCAATGGACATGAGTTTGAGCATGCTCTGGGAGATGGTAAAGGACAGGGAAGCCTAGCATGCTGCAGTCCATGGGGTTGCAAAGAGTCAGACATGACTGAGCGATTTAACAACAATAATATTCAGTTCAATTTAGAGTTTTCAAAGACAAAAAATGCCCAACCTAAAAATGATGTTATTAAGATTATTGAACCACATTTACTTTTCAGAACTTGATGTAATACACAAATACCCAATTTTAAATTTTTCTGCAATGAGAAAATATTTAGAACAATATAAAATATTTATTATTTATAGCAGCTTCAAAATTCTATGTATAGGTATATTTGTAGAGCTTTGTTTTTTATGTTTCTCTTAAAAGCAATGGGATATTCAGGATTGATTATTCCTGGCACTCAATTTGCATATTTGCCTTTTTACTCTCTGGAATTTTGAGCTATTGGTAAGATAACCACGTATCTGAGTTCAGATTCTGGTAGCAAACAAGAGTCTCTGTAAGAGTCTCTGTTTCCATGGTAACCTCTTGAGGTAAAGAAAAAAATTTTTAAGTATAAGAAAATAAGCCAACAAGAATTAGAATTAGTACAGAACTTTAAGAATATCTGACAGTATGTTGCTATTCTTTTTTTCTGAAAGAAAAGATTTTTTTTTTAAATGCCCAGCAAATGTGATTATCACCCACATCTATAAAAATTATTCAAGATTTAAATCCCATGATAACTGATTCAGCCTAATGTTTTATTAAATCCTTAGTCCTATTTGTCCTCCCCTGAAAGAATCTGTATACAAGTGAGACTCCACAAACAATGCTAACAGTTACTTGTTGCAATATTTATTTTTTTAATAGGCCCTGAAGAAAGAACATCACATATTTTTATTCTATAGTGGGAGCAGGTAGATTTAGTAAAGAATCAAGGATATTAGAGAATTGAGGCTGTTATAATGTTTGTAATAAATTATTGCAATAAGGTTGCTATTCTAAAGAAAAAGAAAATAAGCCAGACTTAAGGGGGAAAAGCTTCTCGGGTGGCACAGTGGTAAATAATATGTCTGCCAATGCAGGAGATGTGGGTTCAGTCCCTGGGTTGGGAAGATCCCCTGGAGAAGGAAATGGCAACTCACTCCAATATTTTTGCCTGGAAAATTCCATGGATAGAGGAGCCTGGTGGGCTACAGTCCATGAGGTCACAAAGAGTCTGACTCAACTAAGCATGGATGTTCATGAAAGGGATAAAACATGGGGGAGGGGGATGGAGATGAAGAAGGCATAATTCTGAAGGGTTCTGAACACGGTCCATGAAAGAGCTTGAAACACCAGAGCAGGATTTCTCAGCCTTGGCAATACTGACATTTCGTGCCCAAAGGGTCTTGGTTTGGAGAGCTGTCCTGTGCATTGTAGGATGTCTAGCAGCATCCTTAGCCTCTACTTACTAAATGCTGGTAGCACTCCTCATCTGACCTCATCCTCTGCCAGATGGGACAACCAAAAAACAACTCCAGATATCACCCAATGTCCCCAGGGCAGCAGGGCTGGAGGGGAGGTGTGGGGGACTAGGGGAAAGGACATGGAGACAAAAATCATCTCCAGTGGAAAACCAGGGACAGAATTTGACACAAAAACACCCTTGGAAGTGCCTATATAAAACAACTCCTGGGAGCTCTGTGATAAGAAGAGGTGGCCAAAGAGTCAGAAATGACAAATGATGCCACCAAAATCTGTGACTAATTGGCTCCACTAACTGGGGGTGGGGGGACGGGGGCAGGGAGAGTGCTGATGGTAAGAGCTGCCTTTGAGTGGTGTCTGTTGGGAACAGACACTTGGGCCACAGCCCTAAGTACCTGACTATGGAAGCACCACAGCTGATACCCGAAAGTGAGGATCATGGTAGTCGGCTATAGGCTCTTCAATGAAAGGAAGAATCTAATAGTGTCTGCTTGGAAACTTGACCGGCTTAAATACCAGAAACTTCTTGCAGAGAGTTCACTGAGTTCCATCTAACTCATTAAATATTTATTGAGCACTCCGTTGTGTTGTGGGCTTCCCAAGTGGCTAGGCAGTAAAAAAAAAAAATATGCCTCCCAAGGTAGGAAACTCAGGAGATACGGGTTCGATCCCTGGGTCAGGACAATCCCCTGAAGTAGGAAATGGTAACCCACTTCAATATTCTGGCCTGGAGAATTCCATGGACAGAGGAGCCTGGCGGGCTACAGTCCTCGGGGTCACAGAAGAATCAGACACAACTGAGTGACTGAGCATGCACGAATGCACGCACAGTGTGTGTCAGGCCCTGTGCTGACTGTCAGGAATGCAGCGATGAAAACAGTCTACCCTCAAGGAACTTAGGCTCTAGAGAGAAACATAATTACGACAAATCTGGTCTTCAGATTCCCAGTATAGGGTTAGGGTAGCCAAAAAGGATTCCAGTTCTGTACATTGATAACCACCACATAACTAAAATTTCAAAATCATAGTATGCTTCATTTTAAAAGAGCAAAAACTGCTTAGCTTGTTTCTCTATTCAAATGCTCTATTTTTTTCCCCTCTCATTTTAAATTTCTCAACCATTTCACTGGCATTTCAGGCAGCTGCTTTTTCTCCATTTCAGAGCAATCAATATATGAACATGTTAAACAGCAAAAAAAAAAAAAAAAAAAAAAAAAAAAGCGCTTCAGTTGCAAATGTATTTTTCCACTGGCAACCACAGGCACAATCATTTGAATTCACATGACGGTGCTGACCAGCCTGGGTCTGCGAACCTTCCTGAAAATGTCTTTGACACAATGATGACTGATGTACTGTCATTTCTCATTTAGGCCCAGCTGCCTAATAATAGCAAGGTACCATTATTAATAAATTACTTGCATAGCTGGTTTGGAAACATACAATCCAATTACATACAGTATTTAATTCACTACAGGCAAAAAGCTCACTATTTTTCCACATATCCTTGCAGGCCCATCTTCAGGGGGAATGAACCACATAGCCTTTATAGATAAGTCATTAGTATTCAGAATAAGAAACAATTGCTTGGAACAGGAAACATAGAAGCCAGACATTTGGCAGCATCACACAGAGTTCACGGCGGAAGTCAACCATCAAAGAGACTGGGCTGACAGTAACTGGACTCCGTTGCTATGGAAACAGCAGTGAGCTGTGTTAGTAAATAGTTTGGGTTCTCTTACCTGCCAGGACATAAATTCAGAATTCACTGCTGGATTTTAAGTCTACTATTTGTAAGTGACCTACTTATGAAGTAAATAAGAGAAATCACTCTTTGTTCAGAAGAAGTATCCAAACATTCATAAAAATATCTTAAGGTATCCAAACACAATTAAATTCAATTATGCAAAATATCTGACAAAAAAAGTCTATCTCTTCATTCTAACGGTTGCTTATTTGGCCAAAAACTGGCTCCTAAAAATGCAAAAATGGGAATCCTAAAGACTTTTCTAAATTCAGGATAAAGACTCAAGTTACTTTTTAATTTTATTCAACCCATAGCTCCATATTTCAAATTGTAAAAAAAAAGTCACATTTATTTTAAGTTTCTTTCATTCTCACTTATAAGAAATGAGCTTAGACCGCTTCTTGCCCACTTTTCATTCAAATATCCCCTTCTGGAAATTCCTCTCTCTTGATAATTATGATAATTATTATCCTTAGTTTACAGATATATGAAATACGACAGAAAAAAATGTCTGGGCTGCAGCAATCCAGGGAAAAAACCATAATGCAAGCCTCTAAGTCTCAGCTTTCTTAATCCATATTTCTTCTAGGTCATTCTGGCTTCATTAAGCATCTTCTTTCAACTATTTTCAATTTCATGCTGAATTATATTTTCCCATAAAATCTACAAATAAAAGAGTTATTTAGGGCTTGCCTTGAGAAGCCTATTCCCCCTCATCAACAAATGCTAAAACATGCCCATCACCCTCTTCTGTGATTTCTACTTTCATTCATCAACAAACATTTACCAAGCAAATGTCTATATGTTGTATGGTATATGCTTGGCAAAAATGTAGATGATACAAAGAAGAAAAAAGCATGTTTTTTGCTTTTGAAGAGCTAGTCTAGTGGGGAAAACAGAAATATAGATGGATATACTCCAATCTGGTAAGAGCTGTGGTAGAAGTAGATTAAAATAGATTTAAGTAGCTTAAAAGTGCAATGGGAGCATTATGAGGCAAAAGTGTTAATTTTGCTAACAGAAATAGAAAAGGACCTACTATGAAGGTATTTTTATCATATTGTAAAAAAGTGTTGTGTTGTTTAGTCATTCAGTCACTCATAACTCTTTGCAATACCATGGACTGTAGCTCACCAGGCTCCTCTGTCCATGGGATTTCCTAGGCAAGAATACTGGAGTGATGAAAAGATGCTCAACATAGCTCATTATTAGAGAAATGCAAATCAAAACTACAGTGAGAAATCACCTCACACTGGTCAGAATGGCCATCATCAAAGTCTTCAGACAATAAATGCTGGAGACGGTGTGGAGAAAAGGGAACCCTCTTGCACGATTGGTGGGAATGTAAATGGATACAGCCACCATGGGAGACAGTATGGAGATTCCTTAAAAAACTAGGGATAAAACCACTATATGACCCAGCAGTCCCACTCCTAGGCATATACCCTGAGGAAACCAGAATTGAAAAAGACACATGTACCCCATTGTCCATTGCAGCTCTATTTACAATAGCCAGAACATGGAGTCAACCCAGATGTCCATCAACAGATGAATGAATAAAGAAGTTGTGGTACATATACACAATGGAATATTACTCAGCCATAAAAAGGAATGCATTTGAGTCAGTTCTAATGAGGTGGATAAACCTAGAATTGATTATACAGAGTAAATTAAGACAGAAAGAGAAAGAGAAATATCGTATTCTAACACATATATATGGAATCTAGAAAAATGGTAGTGAACAATTTCTTTACTATAAACAACTTATTTAAAACAACTTATTTACAAATGGAGAAACAGACATAGAGAACAGACTTACGGACATGGGGAGAGAGGAAGAGAAAGTGAAATGTATGGAAAAGAGTAACATGGAAACTTACATCACCATATGTAAAAATAGATAGCCAATGGGAATTTGCTGCCTGGCTCAGGAAACTCAAACAGGGGCTCTGTATCAACCCAGAGGGGTGGGATGGGGAGGAAGATGGGAGGGAGGATCAAAAGGGAGGGGCTATATGTATACCTATGGCTGATTCATGTTAAGTTTTGACAGAAAACAACAAAATTCTGTAAAGCAATTATCTTTTAATTAAAAAAAAAAAAAAAAAGAATACTGGCATGGGTTAACATTTTCTTCTCCAGAGGATTTTCCCAACCCAGAGATGGAATCAGAGTCTCCTGTGCTGGCAGGTGGATTCTTTACTACTGAGTCACCACAGAAAGCCCATCTTAAAGAATAATTAGGACTTTATACATAGAAGTTGAAGGGGCAGATGCTAAAATATACTTTTCCAAAAGTTAAAAACATTACTCCTCGCCATATATAAAATTCATGTGTGCAGGCTCAGTCACTCAGTGGTTTCTGACTCTTTGCAACCACATGGACTATAGCCCACCAGGTTTCTCTGCCCGTGGAATTTTCCAGGCAAGAATACTGGAGTGGGTAGCCATTCCCTTCTCCAAGGGATCCTCTCAACCCACGAATCAAATCCATGTCTCTTGCACTGCAGGCAGATTCTTTACTGTCTGAGCCATGAGGGAAAGACCCACACTGGAACTGGGATCTTGGAGTCAAATTATGAAGGATCTTACAAGCCTTGCTAAAGAGTTTAGACTTTGCTCTCAAATGGTGGAAAGCCATTGAAGGACTTGACACAAAGTGTTAAATTAAAAGATGTTTTCTGTTTCCTCACTCCTGTTTCTAAATTTATTCAAATCTGCAGTTTCTGCATACATGGCTTGTTTTGGAGTGTTTCTTAATCCAATATTTAATTTTTTCCTGTTTTCTAAATTTTAAAAATATCTCCCAAAAATGTTTCTATTTCTATCCATATTTCCTTCCATAAATGCTACCTTAAGAAAAAGCCATGTAGACTCTGGAACTTAAGAAATTATCACTGAATTGTTTTAAGGTTACTCCCTTGAGAAAGCTTATGCTTCCACTATATAAGAATATAAAGATCACTTTCAATAACTAAATGATAGTCACATACTAAAATAAAAATAATTAAGAATTAAAGGAAAGGTAATCCTGAAATATGATGTTAAAGCAAGAGGACAAATACATGATTTTATTGTTACTTACTTAGGGTTTCAATAAAAATTAAAATAAAATTAAAACTGACACCATCATTTTCTTTTTAAGGCAAGAAAGAGTCTCTATTAATACCCATTATTTTTAAAAATCAAGGAAGTGAAATCAATTTTCATGCCCAATATCATCACAATTTAAAATAGAGTTGACCCTTGACCCTGTCTCTTATACACATCTAGATGTGTATAAGAGACAGGGGCTGGATCNTAAAATTAAAACTGACACCATCATTTTCTTTTTAAGGCAAGAAAGAGTCTCTATTAATACCCATTATTTTTAAAAATCAAGGAAGTGAAATCAATTTTCATGCCTAATATCATCACAATTTAAAACAGAGTTGACCCTTGACCAACATGGATTAGGGTCACCCACCCTCAGCACAGTAGAAATTCCACATATAACTGTACACTTGGCTCTCCATATCCATGGTTTTGCATTTGTGGATTCAAGCACAGATTCTATAGTACTGAATTTATTGAAGAAAAGCCAAATAAAAGTGGACCCATGCAGTTCAAATCCTTGTGGTTCAAAGGTCAATGTAATAGTTATCATAAACAAAAACAATCTGCTTGATAATATTGGGACTTTATTTTATATACATGAATATAATTATCAAACTTTTTCTCCAGACCCTCTTAAAAATAATTGAGAACTCCAAAGAACTTCTGTTTATGATCATTAGGTCTATCAGATTTACCAGTTTAGAAAGAAAAACTAATAAATGTTTTATATGTCTATCAGTTCAAATAGCCATAATAAAGCCATTAAATATTAATACAGACAATGCATTTTCACAAGATAACTGTATTTTCCTTCAAGATGCATGAAAAGAATGGCAATGTTTTTGCTGCTCTGTGAGAACCTAAAAGGGTTGGATGAGAAGGTGGAAGGGAGGCTCACAAGGGAGGGGATCTATGTATGTTGCATGCGTGTGTGCTTAGTCATGTCTGACTTTTTGTGACCCCATGGACTGTTGCCTGCCAGGCTCTGCTGTCTGTGGAATTTTCCAGGCAAGAATACTGGAGTGGCTTGTCATTTCCTCCTCCAGGTGATCTTCCTGACTCAGAGACTGAACAGGTGTCTCCAACATTGGCAAGTGGATTCTTTACCACTGAGCCATCTTCAAGTCTCTCATTCAAGCATGTGTCTAATAACCTTCTGAGTCTGTGCAGTCACTCCACTCATAAACCACATGGCATAAGGATGGCCAGAAAAGAAAATGAAGCATAACTAGTGTCATCAACTAGGGCAAAAAAAATCTTCAGCTGACCTGCTGCTGATGCTGCTAAGTCGCTTCAGTCGTGTCCAACTCTGCGTGACCCCATAGACGGCAGCCCACCAGGCTCCTGGTATAAATCAAGCTGAATTTTAAGAAAAGTTTCAACAGTTCCATTAATTAGAAAATAAATATATCCTTACATCATCTACCTTGTGATAGAAAGAGTCCATGGGTTCACACTGCATACAGTTTCAGACTGTCTTTCCAATAGGTTAAATGCAGATCTTTGAGTCTTACCAACATGTAACCGAGAGCTAGGGTGAGAGTACCTCAGTTCCATTCAAAAGGCCTAATCTTTTTTATAAGGAACCCTTACACATATGAATGAGTGTGGGACTAGGGAGTTGGAAATGTGTTGGGAAATGTAACATTGATTATAATACAAAGAATTTTAAGAGAAGTACAGAGGGCTATGGGCTTCCCTTGTGGCTCAGCTGGTAAAGAATCTGCCTGTAATGTGGGAGACCTGGGTTCAATCCCTATGTGGGGAAGATCCCCTGGAGAAGGGAAAGGCTACCCATTTCAGTATTGTGGTCTGGAGAATTCCATGGACTATATAGTCCATGGGGTCGCAAAGAGTCAGACACGACTGAGCAGTTTTCACTTCACTTTCACTTTCACAGAGGGCTATGGAGATTCATAGAGACAAGGGAGGACTTTAGGTTGGGAAAATGAGAGAGAGTTGGAGGTGACGGACACAGACAAACACAGGCAGATATGACTTCAAAAAGTAGATATGGAAAGAGAGGTTATCCCGGGGGGCGGGGGAGGAATGGCTTAAAAAAAAAACAAAGACAGGAAACATGAAATGGTGAAGAGCCTAGTTTGGTTGGAGGATAGACTTGTTGGGCAAATAGGAGAAGTCAAACAGGAACAGTAGAATGATGGTGCCTTATTATAAAGATCTTTAAATTCCTGGCCCAAAAGTTTATAGTTTATTTTGGAGGCAAGAGGAAATAATTTTTTTAAAAAATTTTAAGTAGTAATTGGAGAGTCATGCATCAGGTGGATAGGAGAAGAGAAGTAAAATATCAGTAACTGTCTATTAGGTCTTCCTCAGTGGTTCAGTGATAAAGAATCCACTTGCAATGCAGGAGACTTGCAAGAGTTGTGGGTTCGATCCCTGGGTTGGGAAGATCCTCTGGAAAGGAAGTGGCAATCCACTCCAGTATTCTTGCCTGGGAAATCCCATGGACAGAGGAGCCTGGCAGGCTCCAGTCTGTGGAGTCACAAAGAATTGGACATTACTGAGCAACTAACCAACAACAACAAACTTTCTGCTATTTCAGTTGAGGCAAGAAGCAGAGAATGAATGAGTCATAAACTGGAGTTATGGAGATACAAGTCATTTTCCAGATAAGAGTCTATATGACATACCAACAGGTGAATATATGCTTAAGGGAGAAAGACCTCTCAAAAATGACTCTGATTCTGCCCCTAAACCATAGGGAAATAGTGATACTATTAATATTAATAGGAAAGTACAAACAGGAAATGAATTGATTTGGAAGAAAGAAGTTGTTCGACATTGTGAATTTCAGACTAGAGGTCAAGTAGGCATTAGAATAGGATGTAAGTCTCATCTATTGCGATCTTGAGATATCTCTTTAACATCTTAAACCTCAAGGGGAAGAAAAAGATAAGAATGAGTTTATTATGGGAAAGAAAACAGATTCATTTTATCATTACATTTTATTCCAAAAAGATGAAATATCTGACATTAGTGTCCTATATTTCTGCATACAGCTTCGAATGAGTAGTCTTCTTTCTTTGTTGAATTGCTGGCTTAACTTGAAAATTACAGAGAGAAAAAGAAAAAAAAAGGAGGGGAAAGAAAACAGACTTGTAAGAGGGCGTGGTTGTGTGCAGCATCATACTTCTGTGTTTCTACTCTTGCATGAATTTCTAGAGGTCATCCCCTTTTTGTAAGTGAGGATACGTCTCATGGCATGATTTAGTTAAATTATAAATAGCCTGTTTAGGTGATCTATCCAAAAATAATTCTCACAAGCTACTTACCTGATGAGCTGTCAAGCCTTTAGCTTAGTTTAGAATAGACAGGGGAATAATGCACCTGCTGTCCTGACCAAGGAGAAGGAGATTTTTCAAAGCTATCTGGTATTGGAAAGAAAACATACCATGAAGAAGAAACGCCATCTACCTTCTCTGCTAATTTTGCTAAAATAACTGCCATTCAATTAAACAATATTTAAATTGTACTCAGTGGACTTCATTTCATAACACTGGAAACACTCAATAGGATGATGATTGAGTTAGCATGTGTAAAGTCCTTAGAATACTGCCTGCCACATAGTCAGGTGTTATTTAAGCACTGGTATGGTCATTAGCTGCTGCAGCAGCCATAAAATGCTGAGCAGTAGCTGAAAACCTTGGTTATTAAAATTTCTTCCATTTATAAAATTGAAAAAAATTACTATACTCCTCATGTTAAAGGGAAAAGGAATCATTTCAAATCCAAAATCTTCAGGTGAGTATTCTCTGTTGGCACTGGAATCTGGCTTCTAATTTAGTCGTTTGCTGTTTATTTTGTGACTTGCTTCCTAATTTAGAAACTCTGTAACTAAAATGAAAAATAATTGAGGCTCAAGTGCAGTCCCACACTCTCCACTGATGCTAGTCAATGGCCACCTCCCCACCACTGGCACAGGCAAATTATGGTTAGATGAACTCTGGCTTACAGATATCTTGTCGCCTCCATGCATACACGTCACATCGGTGTCATAGGTGAAGGGTGCCTTTGCTCAGAAGTCAAGGACCAAGGCCACAGTGCCTTCACACACCTGCCATCCACATTCAGCAGTCTGCAGGAGAGCTTTGTAAAGGATATTCTTCCAGCCACACTGATGTAAATTTAAACCCAACCACTGGGACCTTCCCTTTCCTGGCCATGAGCTGGAAATCATTTGTAATGGTTAAAACCAGACCCAGAGACAGTTGGTCTGTATTCACATCCCAGTAAATTCCACATGTAAGACCTTGGGCAAGTTCCCAACCTCTCTCCCTGCCAGTGACTATGTGATATTGATAGAATCTTCTTCATGGGACTGTTAAGAGCCGATGAGTTAAGACATGTGGAGAGATCCGAGCAGTGCCTGGCACACACTAAGTGCTTACTAGATGGAACTTAAGCTGGCAAGGCTGTGTGCCTTGGGATTCACTGCTGCACCACTCAACTCTGAACTGTTGGAGTCTGCTGGTAACACCCTAAGCACATCCATTAATACCCTCTGTTTTGGCTTCCATTCAAAAATACAGGGAATATATTTGTTAAGTATGGGGCTCCATTTATTATTGTTGTTTAGTTGCTAAGCTGGGTCCAGCTCTTTGAGATCCCATGGACTGCAGCCCACCAGGCTCCACTGTCCTTGGGATTCCCCAGGAAAGAAAATTGGAGTGGGTCACCATGTCCTTCTCTAGGGATCTCCCCTACCCAGGGATCAGATCGTGTCTCCTGCATTGCAGGCAGACCCTACCACAGAGCCATCAGGGAAGTCCCTCCATTTATATACCAAGTCATATACGACTGCTGAAGTGAAAGTGTTAGTCACTCAGTCATGTCTGATTCCTTGAGACCCCATGGACTCTCCAGACAAGAATACTGAAGTGGGTTGTTGTTTCCTCCTCCAGGGGATCTTCCTGATCCAGGGATCGAAACTGTGACTCTTGTCTCCTGCACTGGCAAGTGGATTCTTTACCACTAGCACCACGTGGGAAGCCTAATATATGACTAAGTGATTTGATAAAGTGTGAAGGCTTCTGATAGCCATTGGCTCCTCTATTACTAACTTCCTTACAAGCAACATAGATATGATGCCAATATAATGTCAAAAGAGTTGATTCTAAAATTGCTGGCGACCCAAAAATCCACTGAAATGTTTTCAGCTGCGTAAGCTTGAGTCCTGTTTTTAAAACATTGTTCACTTCCTCGAGGCACTATTTATGATGGCTTGCTCTCTGTTGGTTTTTGTTTCCCAAATTTCTCACTGTGTGATTTAGTGCTTTTCTTCACAAAGAAGATTCTTCATTCCTTTCCTGTTGTGGAATACTTTTCATAAAAGCAGCTTTAATTATTTACTCCATACCTCCTACTGTGGCACAAGTCACATTACTTTTAAGATGGGCTGTTACATAGGTTTCTTGTGAGAGCTCAAGTCAGAAAGAGGCTCAGAGACAAACAGTATCAGGAAGTCAATTCCCAAGCACTATATGATACACTTGTGGCTCAGCTGGTAAAGAATCCGCCTGCGATGCAGGAGACCTGGCTTTGATCCCTGGGTTGTGAGATCCCCTGGAGAAGGGAAAGTCTACCCACTCCAGTATTCTGGCCTGGAGAATCCCAGGGACTGTATAGTCCATGGGGTCACAGAGTCAAACACGACTGAGTGACTTTCACCCATCACTTCCATATGATACACAGTTTTAAGTTACACGTACACACACACAGTAAGAAGCACTTCACATATTTGTCCTCAAAAGCCAACAGTTCTGCTAACATGATAGCAAATACAACATGTTTTTACTGCTTGAATAGTATAAATGTGTTAAGAACAACAAAAATGGCTGAGCATTAAGAAGCTTAAAGATAAAATAATATTAGGCAGAAAAAAGTTATAAGATGGAAATCTTAGGCTCACTATTATCTATTATCTTACATATTGGTTTTTATAACTTCCCTGTAGCTCAAACCGTAAAGAATCTGCCTGCAAGTCAGGAGACCAGAGTTCAATCCCTGGGTTGGTAAGTTCCTCTGGAGGAGGGAATGGCAATCCACTACAGTATTCTTGCCTGGAGAATTCCATGGACAGAGGAACCTGGTGAGGTACGGTCTGTGGGGTCACAAAGAGTTGGACATGACTGAGCGACTAACACACACACATTGGTTTTTATAGGTAATCTCAGACGAACCATTATCTTTTCTATGCTATGGCTACAAGCATTTTTTAAATGGCACTGACCTTACATTATAGGTCCTTCAGGATAATTCTTGCATGGAGTTTGAGGACCTCCATCTCCAACACTGCCACTAAGAATTTTTCTATCTTGCAGAGAGCACATGAGACTTTAAAAGACTGTGACTACATTTTTTTGGTTGCTGCTACTGCTGCTAAGTCACTTCAGTCGTGTCCCACTCTGTGTGACCCCATAGACGGCAGCCCACTAGGCTCCTCTGTCCCTTGGATTCTCCAGGCAAGAACACTGGAGTGGGTTGCCATTTCCTTCTCCAATGCATGAAAGTGAAAAGTGAAAGTGAAGTCACTCAGTCGTGCCCGACTCTTAGTGACCCCATGAACTGCAGCCTACCAGGCTCCTCCATCCATGGGATTTTCCAGGCAAGAGTACTGGAGTGGGGTGCCATTTGGTAAATGATGCCAATTTCTCCTCTTCCCTTTTGCAGACAGATTCAATAGTCCACAGTTTCTTTCACACATATAACAATAAACACACTGAGGCTCTTTACTTCCTAGTAGGCTGCACATAACCTTTGCTATTGTAAATTACACTGAATATCCTTATATAGTTTTTGATTATACACACACATTCTAGAAGTGAATTACTAAATCTCACAATGTAAACTTTACACTGTTAACTTGCTAATACCACATTGTCATTATCAAGTTACCTTCCAAGAATGTTATACCAGAATATTTTTTGCCTGTTAGTTTTATTTATGTTTATGTATAAAATTGCTTTCTAAGGTAAGTAGAGAAATTGCCTAACTTGGGTAAAGTCATACATTCTTGATGCTGAGATAGATAATATCAAATAACCAAAATGAAGTGGATAGAAATCACTCAGCCTCAAATGTAGAGTTACATTAAAGCTTCTTCACCTAGATTTATTTTAAAAAATTAAAATAAAAAATTAATAACTTGATATATATAAAAATCAAAATAAAATATCAGTTTCTTCCCCACAGCATTAGAAGTTGCACATTTAAGACTTCTGTGTGGGTACCTACTCTTTGTTTTTAATGCTTGTATTTGTTGTTGCCTTAATGCCTTCTGAGAAGTTGATCACATGATCATGAGTAGCTGTGGATTATAAAGTCTTTGACAGGTATGTGAACATAGATTAGAGACAGTGGTGTGCTAACAAATGCTTGAAAACTGGCTCTTCAGGGGAACAAAATCCTCTGATATGTGGCATTTGCTCATTTCTGCGGTGTACGTGCATGCATACATGATAGGTTGCTTCAGTGGTGTCTGACTCTTAGTAACCCCATGGACTATAGCCCACCAGGCTCCTCTGTCCATGGGATTCCCCAGGCAAGAATACTGGAGTGGCTTGCCATTTCCTCTTCCAGGGGATCTTTCCAACCCAGGGGTCAAACCCCTGTCTCCTCTGTCTACCTGCACTGGCAGGAGGCTTCTTTACCACTAGCGCCCCCTGGGAAACCCACAGTCTATTACATTTCANGGACTATAGCCCACCAGGCTCCTCTGTCCATGGGATTCCCCAGGCAAGAATACTGGAGTGGCTTGCCATTTCCTCTTCCAGGGGATCTTTCCAACCCAGGGGTCAAACCCCTGTCTCCTCTGTCTACCTGCACTGGCAGGAGGCTTCTTTACCACTAGCGCCCCCTGGGAAACCCACAGTCTATTACATTTCAAATATAATAGAACGAGATCCTGTGGTGATTGAATTTGATTCACATTTTCAGTGTTGATACTTATTTCTGGTCCAAGTTCCCAAACAGTCTAATATCAAATCAAACAGAATATCTATATTTGTTGCCAGAAAGAATCGCACCATTGCCATAGCATTTTGGGTGATAAAGAATCTATATGGGTTGCTTTACTCAGCATTCTAAGCGTAAACCTGTTCTGTAATTCTAAGACAGGTATGTTCTGTCTCATTTATAACTTATCCTTTTCAAATGAAACTCTGTAAAGAGTTATCTGATAAATGTTAAATTCTATTGGAAGTCAAATGTTCATAATTCCATAAAGTCATCTGCCTTGATCCATAATAGCTAAAATGTACTCTCAAACTACTGCACACGTTTAAACAGTGCTACAGCATGTTTTGAGTCATGAGAAACTATTTAAGGAACAGCTGCTGATAATTTTTGTTTACAGATCAGAAAAATCATGGCAAAAGTTGCATCTGTCTGTCCTTGAAATTTCTGATTCAGCTTCTCACATCTCAGGAGAATACGTCCCCTATACATGAAATATTTCAGAGCATAATCTAGTCAGCCACCACACATTCTGCAGAACTTCTATTTATGGAACTCAGAGAACAAGGCAGCTCCAAAAAGATGTGAAGTTATGAATTCTAACACAAATTAACTGGCAGGGAGGAGGCAAACCAACCTGAATAATGCCTATGCAGAAGTCTAAGAGCCTTCTACTCAAGTCTGACCTCCTTACAGAGCTTAAAAGGAAAGAAAAGTCAATAACTGGGAATCACTCCTATGGCAGAATTCAAGTCCACACGTGCTCATATGACTGACTGCCTTGTTCTTAGATGTCAGCAGCTCCAGCCACGGGTTATTGCTTGTCACAGAAAGTTTATATCAAATAAGAATTACCCCTAGTACAACCACAGCACCTCTTTAGAGACTGCCTTGGACCCAGAGAAGCCCCATTCTCTTTCCTGGGGAATTTAAAAGTAAGTGATTATGGTTTGAACGCTCCCCAAGCTCATTCAAAATCTGAGATATTCAGGTTAGGAAAGAGGCAAATTTTAATTTTCAGATTTCAGAGGAAAAATGAGTTCATTTTGAAAAATAGCATTTATTTATGGCAGGAGGCGGACTTGATGGCTCAAGGCGTAAAGAATCTACCAAAAATGCAGGAGACACAGGAGGATGCTGGTTCAGTCCCTGGGTGGGGAAGATCTCCTGGAGAGGGAAATGGCAACCCACTCCAGAATTCTTGCCTGAAAAATGCCAGGGACAGAGGAGCCTGGGGGGCTACAGTTCAAAGGGTTGCAAAGAGCTGGACATGACTGAGCAATTAAGCACCAATAGCAGAAATCCACCATATATGTTGCAAAGGAAATGCTGGTAATGAAAGGCAAACTTCCTCCCTTCTCTCTTCTTTATGATCCCTCAGGAGAAAATCTGTGTAATCTCTTAAACTCTCCATGTGGTCTCATGTTTCATTTTTATTATAAATGCAGGACAGGCCATACATGGCACAAAAGAAGCTAGAAATAATGTTTGCCAACACTGTGTCGGACATTAAACTAAGTGTTTATGTACGTAATCACATTTAAATCTCACCAAATCGTCCTGAGTGCCTTGGAAAACTAATTTGTCCAAGATTATACAATAAGTAAGTGTCAGAATCAAAGTTGAAACCAGATCTATCAGATTTTACAATTACAATTTCTCCTATAACAAACTAAACATAACTGAAAATTCTAGGGAGAATAATAGGAAAGAATTCTAATGACATATAAAGTTCCCTGTCAGAGTCTCTGTGGCATCAGTGCCTGGTCAGAAGGTGCTATACAATAAAATTATCAAAAAATATTTTACCATTACATTCAGTAGAGTATTATTTGTTATGTACAGGATGCATAAGTTGATTTAGGGATGATCAAGAGAGTCAAACCACTAAAGACAATATACATTGAAAAACCTGCATGAAAATAATGCTTATCTTAATCTAAAGAGAAATAATCTCCCTTCTAAGAAATCCAAGTGAGGTTACAGGGGTATTTTTTTTGCCATCACTAGACTGTAGGATTGAACTATTACATAGTCTGTTATAGACCAATTCTAAGCGGTAAAATTGCAAATATTGTACAGGTTCTCTTCATTTGAGGTGGAAAGTTCCCAGCAAAGATTTAGAAGAAGCAGTACCAACATCTGGGCCTAAAAGAAGGGCCACACTACACACTGAACGTGAAAAGTGAAAGTGTTAGTAGCTCAGGTGTGTGTCCGACTCTTTGCAGCCCCATGGACTATTGCCCGCTGGCTCCTCTGTCCATGGAATTTTCCAGGCAAGAATACTGGAGTGGGTTGCCATTTCCTTCTCCAGGGGATTTTCCAGACCCAGGGATCAAACCTGGGTCTCCTGCATTGGCAGGAGGATTCTTTACTGTCTGAGCCACCTGAGAGGCTCCTGAGGACGAAATAACTAATATTTTGATCACTTATTGTATGCCAAATACTAGAAACGCACATTCNCAGGCAAGAATACTGGAGTGGGTTGCCATTTCCTTCTCCAGGGGATTTTCCAGACCCAGGGATCAAACCTGGGTCTCCTGCATTGGCAGGAGGATTCTTTACTGTCTGAGCCACCTGAGAGGCTCCTGAGGACGAAATAACTAATATTTTGATCACTTATTGTATGCCAAATACTAGAAACGCACATTCATCATCTCTGTCCTCACGACAAAACTGTCTCTTATGTACTATTAATGTTATCTCCATTTCGTAGAGGAAATGGAGGTTTAATGTGGTCAAACCGTACCCAAATCACAAAACTTGTAAAAGGCAGAATTAAGATTTGAACACAGCCTTCCCTAGTGTTTCAGTGGTGAAGAATTTGCCTTCCAATGCAGGAGACACAGGTTTGATCCCTGGTTCAGGAAGAACCCAGGGGGCTCAGAGCAGCTAAGCCTGTGTGCCACAGCTGCTGAGCCTGTGCTTTGGAGCCTCGAGTCACAACTGCTGAGTGGATATGTCACGACTGAAGGCAGAGCACTATAGAATCTGTGCCCCGCAACAGGGGAGGCCACTGCAGTGAGAAGCCTGCACACCAGCAGCTAGAGAGTAGCCCCTACTCACCGCAACTAGAAGAGTCCACACAGCCAAAAATACATGCATACGTGAAGAAACCTTTGTAAGAAAACTGAAATGCTTTTAAAAAAGATTTGAAAACAAGTAGCAGTTTGTTTTCAGATTCCTTACACCATATCATCTTCATAATATTTGGTTCCCCGGTGGCCCTAGTGGTAAGGAATCCGCATGCCAATGCCAGAGACTCAAGAGACACAGGTTCAATCCCTGGGTCAGGAAGATCCCCTGGAGGAGGAAATGGCAAGCCACTCCAGTATTCTTGCCTGGAAAATCCCAAGGACAGAGGAGCCTGATGGGCTACAGTCCCTGGAGTGACAAAAAGTCGGACATGACTGAGCATGTGCTCATGCCTTTCAGATAGTTACTAAAAAGAGATATTCAGTAAAGAGNCTGGGTCAGGAAGATCCCCTGGAGGAGGAAATGGCAAGCCACTCCAGTATTCTTGCCTGGAAAATCCCAAGGACAGAGGAGCCTGATGGGCTACAGTCCCTGGAGTGACAAAAAGTCGGACATGACTGAGCATGTGCTCATGCCTTTCAGATAGTTACTAAAAAGAGATATTCAGTAAAGAGGATGACATTTAGGCAAAGGTATGATTCAAGCTGGGAAAATACTGAGTGTCATTTATTTGAGTTTATCTCTCCTTCCTCTGAGGAATTATCTTCTGTTCATTTTGTGCATTTAATAGCCAAATAAACTGTTATAAACAGAAGAATATATTCCATCTCTATAAATGAAAGACATTCACATTGCCTATAAAATCTACTGCCAAAATTCCATCATAAAGAGCATCACTAATGAGCCTGTATTCCCCTTGTTTTTTAGTCACTCCCCTTTTGAGGAATTCTCATCTATGAATTTCTTCTACCTACTCATAAGTCTGAGCACCCCCTAAAACATATATCTTTATTCACATACACACACATTCACAAAATTTGCCCTTCATAGCAAAAACTGTGCATTTTAAAATTCTTTCTCTAGTTTATAGCCTACGTAAACTCTCGTACTTTAGCCACTGCACTCTGTGCACAGTCTTCTCAACTGCATATTGCTTTGGACAACATTTGCAAAAAGGAAATGAGGAGTTCGATTTAGTTTCTAATTCCTAACTCTCCCTTTGTTGTCAGTTTAGTGCAACCTTCTGTACCTGTGAGCTGCCAACTAACAGCTGCAATTTGAAATGGAAAATACTCCTAAATGCACCCTAAACCAATAATTAAATAAGCGAGGTTCAACAGAGCACAGAGGAAAAGCAGGTGGTGAAATAACTGAGGAATATTAATAATAATAACAGCTAACACTTATTGACCTGTACTGGAAGCCTGCTGCTACCACTGCTAAGTCGCTTCAGTCGTGTCCGACCCCTGCCCCTACAGACGGCAGCCCATCAGGCTCCACTGTCCCTGGGATTCTCCAGGCAGGAACACTGGAGTGGGGTGCCATTTCCTTCTCCAAGGCATGAAAGTGAAAAGTTAAAGGGAAGTCGCTCAGTCGTGTCCGACTCTTAGCGACCCCATGGACTGCAGCCTACCAGGCTCCTCGGTCCATGGGATTTTCCAGGCTAGAGCACTGGAGTGGGGTGTCATTGCCTTCGACTAGTTACTTNGTGTCCGACTCTTAGCGACCCCATGGACTGCAGCCTACCAGGCTCCTCGGTCCATGGGATTTTCCAGGCTAGAGCACTGGAGTGGGGTGTCATTGCCTTCGACTAGTTACTTTTAAATGAAATAACTCAATTCACAAAAGCATCCTATAAGGAAAGTTACCAATTGTTGTTGTTGTTCAGTTGCTGAATTGTTTCTAACTCTTTGCAACCCCATGGACTCAGCATGCCAAGCTCCCCTGTTGCTCCCTATCTCCTGGAGTTTGCTCAAACTCATGTCTGTTGAGTCAGTGATACTATGTAACCATCTTATTCTCTGCTGCCCTCTTCTCCTCTTGCCTTCAGTCTTTCTCAGCATCAGGGTCTTTTCCAATGAGTCAACTCTTTGCCTCAGGTAACCAAAGTATTGGAATTTCAGTTTCAGCATCAGTCCTTCCAATGAATATTCAGGACTGACTTCCTTTAGAATTGACTGATTTGATCTCCTTGCTGTCCAAGGGACTCTCAAGAGTCTTCTCCAGCACCACAATTCAAAAACATCAATTTTTCGGCTCTCAGCCTTCTGTATGGTCCAACTCTCATATCCATACATGATTACTGGGAAAACCATAGCTTTTACTATACAGATCTTTGTCAGCAAAGNATTGACTGATTTGATCTCCTTGCTGTCCAAGGGACTCTCAAGAGTCTTCTCCAGCACCACAATTCAAAAACATCAATTTTTCGGCTCTCAGCCTTCTGTATGGTCCAACTCTCATATCCATACATGATTACTGGGAAAACCATAGCTTTTACTATACAGATCTTTGTCAGCAAAGCGATGTCTCACCAATATTGTCTCCATTTAAAGGAAAAAGAAATTTAAGCACAGTAACATCTTAGTTACTCAAGTAGTAATTGATGTAGCCAATATTTTGACAGTTTGTCTCTAAGGTTACTTTGCTTAACCACTATATTACGCTGTTTTTCATATTTCATTTATTGAATTAACATTATCAACAAATAGTACTACTAAACAATCTTAGACGTGAGTGTGGTGTTAGAAATGTCTTAAATTTTATAAGACACAACCTTCATTACTTATGAGTGTTTATTATTAAAAACTGCACACGCTTAGATCTAGGAACTCAAATAGATTTCAAAAAGATGCAATTGTATCCTAGTGTTTAAATAAAATTTAAGGGGCAGTCCAAGATGGTGACATAGGAAGATTCTGAACTCATTTCCTCTCATGGACACACTAAATCTCCACTTATGTATGGAACAATTTCCTCTGAAAAAGACCTGAAAAGTAAAACTGAACAGCTTCTTCACAGTTGGTTAAAGGGCCACATTGAGAGGAGTAGGAGAGGCAAAGACACAGTCTCTCACAAAAGAGAACCCCACCCCCAGCACAGCAACTCAGGATCAGAAGGGGTCTCACAAATCCAGAGACCCTCCCTGAAGAGAAAGGGGTTTGGGCCCCTTATCAAGAATCCTAGCCACTGAGATCTGCATCAGGGAAACAAGCCCTCAAAACATCTGGCTTTGAAAACCAATGAGGTTTATGTCCAGGTGACCTACAGGGATGGAGAGAACTGAGATACTCCTCCTAAAGGGCTTGCACATGGACTCACCCCAGGGACCAGTGAAAATGTAGCAGTTTGACAAGCACCTGGACTCTATGTGAAAGAGATTTATTTGCTAACCTTTGTGTCTGCCAGAGGCTGGGGGCCTGCAGGGACCCTCTCTGGGGACAAAGGCATCACAAGGAATCACTTTTGCATTCTCCCTCTACCCTGATATTGCCAGCAGGCATGCAGCCCTGTGCCTTCCCATGGCAAGAACCAGTGGGCGTTCGGTAGCCCTGCGCTCTCCCAGCAACACGCGCATCCGGGAGGTGTGCCCTGGCCCTGCGCTCTCCTGCTGCCGTGCCAAAGCTGGGAGGAGCACGCAAAGAAGAGGCTCCTTGATCGTGTGGCTCTGGTGACCGGGGACTTCTGTGCCTGGGTCCTACAGGACTTTAAATAACTGGAGAGACAGTTCTTAGCAGGCTACCACTCCCAGGGCACTGCACAGACTACAGACTGAAATACATCCTCAGTCTTTCTGTGGAAAAAAGCCTATCTACTTGTCTTGGAGCTTCAGCCTGAGGGGCAGACTTCAGGCATGCCACGCATCTATCTACCGGGAACAGAAATGCTCTTAGGGAATGAAGGCCAGGTGACAGCATCTTTGCACTCTTCCTCTGCCTCACTAGAGCTCACGAGGAGAGTTCTCAGAAGTTCACTGGAGCATCTCAGAAAGGAGTGGAGTCACTCATCTGAAACCCCAAGTTCTGCAACTGTGCCCAGGGGTCACCCGCCAGGTCACTTGGTCTGGAGCAAACAGGGTTTATAACTATAATCCCATGAAAGTGTGAAAGTGTTAGTCCCCCAGTCAAGTCCGACTCTTTGTGAACCTGTGGACTGTAAACTGTAGCCTGCCAGGCGCCTCTGTCCATGGAATTCCCCAGGCAAGAATACTGGAGTGGGTTGCCATCCCCATCTCAAAGGGATCTTCTCTACCCAGGGATCAAACCCAGGTCTCCTGCATTGTAGGCGGATTTTTTTTACCATCTTAGCCACCAGGGAAGTCCCCCAAATGGGACTATATATGTTTGCACACTATAAAAGCCAGGCTTCCAAACAACCTGAAACTAGGTGCAAACTGTAATCCCTCCCTTTGGAATACTGACAGGTCTTGGCACACCCTCAACAACTGAGACCTCTCGGGAATAAGTCAGGCTGCTTAGACAATCACAAAGGATCAAGAGGCACCCAAGAGCTAGTTCAAAGTTGAAAGATAAGCTTCATCTCCTATACAGAGCCACTCTGTTCAGGACTAGGAGAGGAAGCTCACTCACCTAACACGCAAAAACAAACACAGAGAGTCAAGCCAAATAAGGAAACAGGGGAATATATTCCAAGTGAAAATCAAAATAAAACCTCAGGGGAAAAAATCTTAATGAGACAGAGATAAGCAACTTACCCGATAAACAATTCAAAGTAATAGTCATAAGCAGAAGTCACAGAGCTGAGGAATACTATAGTGTATTTCTGAGAAATACACCAGACGGTTCAACAGCAGACTCTACTAGATGAATCTGAAGAAAGGATTAGTGATCTAGAAGACAGAGCAGTGAAATTTATAGAGAGAGAGCAGAAAAAAGAAAAGAATTTTTAAAAATGAAGATCGCTTAAGGGACATGTGGAACAGCATCAAGCAGATGACATTGCATTATAGGAGTTCCAGAAGGTGAAAAGAGAGAAGAGGGCAGAAAACGTATCTGAAGAAATAACGGCTGTGGATTTCATAGTGTAACAGTTAGCACTTGGGACTCTGAAGAAATAACGGCTGAAAACGTCTCTAACCTGGGGCACAAAACTGACATCCAATTCCAGGAAATCTAGAAAGATCGAAATAAGATGAATCCCAAAAGATCCACACCAAGACACATTTAAATGTCAACAGTTAAAAATAAAGAGAGAGTCTTTAAAGCATCAAGAGAAAAACAGCTTGTTACGTACAAGGGAACCCCCATAAGACTACCAGCAGATTTTTCAGCAAAAACTTTGCAGGCCAAAAGAGAGTAGAACAATATTTTCAAAGTGCTGAACAGAAAAAATACTAACCAAAAATATGATGTGGGGTGGGAGATGGGAGGGGGGTTCATGTTTGGGAGTTCGTGTAAAAAAATAAATAAATACCAAAAAGAAAGAAAGAAAGAAAGAAAGAAAAAACAAAAATATTCTAGCTAGCAAAGTTATCATTTAAAACCGAAAGAAAAGTAAAGCATTTTCCAGACAAGTAAAAGCTGAAAGAATTCATTGCCACTAAACCAGCCTTACAAGAAATGTTAAAGGAACTTCTTTAAATTAAAAAAAAAAAAGAACATTAATTTGTTGACAACATATGAAAGTATAAATCTCATTGGTAAAGGCCAATATATATCGTAAAGGTAGTAAATTAATCACTTAGGAAGATAGTACAAAGGTTAAAGGACAAAAAATACTAAAAATTATTATAACTAAAATAATCAGTTAAGTTATAACACAAAATAAAAAGGAGGTAAAATGCAACTTCAAAAACATAGAAGATGGGGGAAGAGTAAACTGGTGCTGCCACTACGAAAAACAGTTTGGGGGTTCCTCAAAAAATTAAAATGAGAACTACCATATGATCCAGAAATTCCATTTCTGGATATTAATCTGAAGAAAATGGAAAAACTGATTTGAAAAGATACACACAGCCCTATGTTCACTGCAGCAAAATTTACAATAACTAAGATATGAAATCAACCTAAGTGTCCACTGATGAATGAATAGATAAAGAAGATGTGATATATACATATGCAATGGAATACTACTAGCCATATAAAAGAAGGACATATTGCCATGTGAAATAACATCACTAGACCTTGAGATATTATGCTAACTGAAAGACAAATACCATATGGTCTCACCTCTGTATGAAATGTAAAGGAAAAAAAAAAAAAAAAAGCAAAACAAAATTCATAGAAGACAAAAGGGCAGTCACCAGCAGGAAAAGGGTTGGGTTGGGGCAGTGAAAGGGGTGAAGGAGATCAAGACATCAATCTTCCAGTTATAAAATAAAGGGATATACCATATAGCCTGGTGACTATAGTCAGTAATATTATAGTATATATTTTAAAGTTGCAAAATACATATATAAGAACACTGTAATTTTTATTATAGCTGCAATGTAAAGAAGTGTTAAGCAAAAAGTAATTTAATGTAAAATGCTGCATGTTAATTCACTTCACCTTGTTTCCTTAAACAATTGTTTGATTAAGATTCCTAATACATATCTGCTGCTGCTGCTGCTAAGTCGCTTCAGTCGTGTCCTACTTTGTGCAACCCCGTAGACGGCAGCCCACCAGGCTCCCCCGTCCCTGGGATTCTCCAGGCAAGAACGCTGGAATGGATTGCCATTTCCTTCTCCAAAGCATGAAAGTGAAAAGTCATAGTGAAGTCACTCAGTCGTGTCCGACTCTTCGCGACCCCGTGGACTGCAGCCTACCAGGCTCCTCCATCCATGGGATTTTTCAGGCAAGAGTAATACATATCTAACCAGTATCAAATGGGTAAATCATCGCTGAGAAAAGAATACATAAAGAATTTATAAATCAAAAAGTCTATATAGAATTTATTCATTTGTCAAGCAGAATTAATTGAGCACTTAGCATGTTCAGATAGCATACCCAGAGGACTGTACGAAGAAAACAGCCCTGTCTGAGGATGCCTCCCTCAAAAGAGCTATGAGGAACAAGAAAAGGGAGCATTATTTTGCTGAGTGTAAAAATGCCCAGAAAGGCCTTCACAGAGTCAGGGACACTGCAAAATAAATGTGACTTACCCAGGCAGAGACTGAAATTAGCTGCACAGAAGACTCCAGTCAGAAGAAAATGCATGAAAGAACATGGCAACAAGAAGAAAAGACGGGGGACTTCCCTATCCGTCCAGTGGTTAAGACTCCTTGCTTCCCATGCAGAGGGCATGAGTTCGATCCCTGGTCAGGGATCTAAGATCCCACACATGCTGCGTGGCACAGCCAAAAAAAGAAAGAAAGGATACGGCTTGTTCAGCAAATAACAAGAGTCTTAGATTCACAAAGGCCAGGAAATCAGGAAATGTGGCAGGCAAAAATATAAAGAGACTTGGTTACCATGGTAAGAAATTTGGACTTCATGGGAGAATCACTGGATACATGTCAGCAGGGATGAGACATGTCTAATCTTTTTTTCAAAAATTCACCCTGACAGAGCTGAGACAGAGTCTGGGAGGGAGGTGATTGCAGTGGTTTGGGGCTGAGCTGAGGCAGTCGTGGTTAAGAGATTTAATGGAGAGATGGCTTCTCATAGCTTCTCCCTTCCCCCTACAACTCCTCCTAAACACTGAAAAAGGAAGCCTACTATATAGTAGCCTAAATTCCTTTTAGAGTAGTACACCTCTGGAGTTAAACACGGTCAGCTTTACACTAGATTTTTAGCTGAAAAATCTACCAAGAACAAGTCTACAGCTCTCTTTGCCATTGGAAAAGAAATTAAGCAACAACAAATAATAGAACTAAAAGACAACCACATTCAGTAGGCAGATAAAATCACTAATGAAATATGGAGCAAACTATTTATGCTAACAATTATATAAGTGTGCCTGGGAGCACAGGAAATATATACAGTTACTTGATTTTAAATCTGCAGGGTAAGTATTTAACCACCTTGTTCCTTACTATATTACTTTCAGCATTCTTAAATCTATTTTAAGAACCTTTTTATAACTGTACAGAGGGAGTAGATGTACAAGGAAGCATCTTTCTATTTCACATGGTATCTAATCCATCTGGTTGAAAGTCAAATACTTTATTAAATTTTACAAATCTTGGAAACCTTGAGTATTCCAAGAGACGTTTACCAAATACACAATACCATGATTTTTGTTTTTGACTTTCACATAGAATATCCCACCTCAGGGTTTAAAAAATGATCTCATGCTGAAGTTTAAAAAATATAAATTTTTTCCTTTAGTCAGTGCCAACATGAAACTTTAACCACTAAAATCCTAAGGAATTCTACTTTATAGTGTTTGACACTTTTCCCTGAGTTACTGATAGCCCTACTTTCTTTTACAAATGCTTAAATATTTACAAGTCTCACTCTTGCATTGAATACTGTCCTTTGAAGGACAACATGATTGCAATGTCTTACATAATGCTTCATTAAGTAGCATAACACTGTACATTTTTAAATGCTACTTTTTCTAAACTCTCAATATTTATTTAATGTTTATTGTTATAAACTCTATTTGCAATCAAACACACTCCACAAATATAAACATAGCTAATGGCACCCCACTCCAGTACTCTTGCCTGGAAAATCCCATGAACGGAGGAGCCTGGTGGGCTGCAGTCCATGGGGTCGCTAAGAGTCGGACACAACTGAGTGACTTCACTTTCACTTTTCACTTTCATGCATTGGAGAAGGAAATTGCGACCCACTCCAGTGTTCTTGCCTGGAGACTCCCAGGGACGGGGGAGCCCAGTGGCCTGCCGTCTATGGGGTCACACAGAGTCGGACACAACTGAAGCGACTTAGCAGCAGCAGCAGCAAACATATCATCATAACCAGCTAGATAAATGAATGTGTTCTTAATTCACTGATCTCCTAGTTCTACCCCTTTCTAGATTATTACTACTACATAGATTTCTAAGAATGCAATTAATCTTGATACTAAACTATACTGTTATATTACAATTTTATTTAAGCAGGAAATCAGCACTGTGTAATAAAGAGGAAGATGCCTTTTAATATCCACAGCCTGTTACCATGGGCAAGGACAGGCTCAGCAAAAAGAGATCCTTGTCTGGGGCTTACGACAGCGTGACTTCTCTTCTCCAGGCCTATTCACATCACTTCATTCTTCAGTGCACCTCCTGTCAGACCCCTCTGCAAAGATCCCAAGTCATCAATTTGTCTTTCTTCCCCTCAGTTCAGTTCAGTCACTCAGTCGTGTCCGACTCTTTGCGACCCCATGGATCGCAGCACGCCAAGCCTCCCTGTCCATCACCAACTCTCAGAGTTCACTCAGACTCACATCCATCGAGTCAGTGATGCCATCCAGCCATCTCATCCTCTGTCGTCCCCTTCTCCTCCTGCCCCCAATCCCTCCCAGCATCAGAGTCTTTTCCAATGAGTTAACTCTTCGCATGAGGTGGCCAAAGTACTGGAGTTTCAGCTTTAGCATCATTCCTTCCAAAGAAATCCCAGGGCCTGTCTCTTATACACATCTAGATGTGTATAAGAGACAGGACCAATTCTNCCAGCCATCTCATCCTCTGTCGTCCCCTTCTCCTCCTGCCCCCAATCCCTCCCAGCATCAGAGTCTTTTCCAATGAGTTAACTCTTCGCATGAGGTGGCCAAAGTACTGGAGTTTCAGCTTTAGCATCATTCCTTCCAAAGAAATCCCAGGGCTGATCTCCTTCAGAATGGACTGGTTGGATCTCCTTGCAGCTCAAGGGACTCTAAAGCGTCTTCTCCAACACCACAGTTCAAAAGCATCAATTCTTCGGCGCTCAGCTTCTTCCCCTAGTTTTGCTGAATAACCTCTCTCTCTGGTCTCTACAGGTCACCTCATTTCTACCTGCCCAAAATGAGTGAATTAAGAGAGGAAAGAAGGAAGGGAGGGAGGAAACAGAGAGGGAAGGAGGTAGGAAGAATAAACCTTTTTGGAAAAACTCCTATTTTAAGAAAGTCTTCTACTGTTTTTGAATGCAGCTGTGCCCAAAGTGATAAATCTCATAAGCAGTGAAGAGAGTAAAACAAATCTTATTTGGATAAGGACTGACAGAGGCAACTATTTTCTAGACTTTCCATTTAGTAGATTTTTACATCCCTAATTCAGGAATGTTCAGTTATGAGGGGTCACCAGAGACAGCACAGAACATATATGTACCCTGCTATGCATCTGTGCAGAGGTGTCCTTCTCCCTGAAAATGAGCGTCTACATATATAAGAATTCACATAAATGTGTATTGTCTTGTGTTGCTCAGAATAATCAGTATCTTTCTATGGGAACCGATACAATAATAATATGGCACTTATTTCAGTTTCTTTGTATTCAAGCAGAAGTTCATGAGAACCTCAGGCACCTGCTAGCTAAACTCCTCACCCTAATGGGATTCACAAACTATGCACAAGCGAATCAAAAACAGATGCAAGCAGGAGGCTCTCAAATAAACTACATCTTTGTCACTGTGTTTCTCTATCCACTCTTCCACACCTGAAGGAAACTCTAGCAGTGACTCAGAAGCTACAGGGATCACTTACTAAGTGGGCTGCTTCCATTTCTATGTCAACTCAACATGGTCATAATGATGGGTAGAAGTCCGAATCATTTTGTCAAAATATTAAGCTAATTAAATATGCTGAACACGCTTGTTGGTGTTCTTTCTGGGTACCAAGAGATCACATGTAGAAACTGTATACAATTCATTTTCATCCTAGAGTTATAGCACAATGTCTAGCTACTCAATAAGTATTTGTTGAATTAAAAAAAAAAAAGTGTTTCTCTATCCACTCTTCCACACCTGAAGGAAACTCTAGCAGTGACTCAGAAGCTACAGGGATCACTTACTAAGTGGGCTGCTTCCATTTCTATGTCAACTCAACATGGTCATAATGATGGGTAGAAGTCCGAATCATTTTGTCAAAATATTAAGCTAATTAAATATGCTGAACACGCTTGTTGGTGTTCTTTCTGGGTACCAAGAGATCACATGTAGAAACTGTATACAATTCATTTTCATCCTAGAGTTATAGCACAATGTCTAGCTACTCAATAAGTATTTGTTGAATTAAAAAAAAAAAGTTTGAAAAAATTACCAAAGAGAAAACAGAAATACTGCCAAGTGGTTTACCAATATTGTGAATGGCTTGCAAATAAATCTACAAACTCAGAGAGTTCGGGTCACTATGAAAGTGAAAGAAAGAAAGCGTAAGTCCTTCAGTCATGTCCAACTCTTCGCAGCCCCTTGGTCTATAGCCCATCCATCTCTGTCCATGGATTGTCCAAGCAAGAATACCAGAGTGAGTTGCCATTTTCTTCTCCAGGGGATCTTCCCAACCCAGGGATCAAACCCAGGTCTCCCACATCACAGGCGGATTCTTTACTGTCTGAACCACCAGGGAAGCCCAGGTCAGCATATATAAAATGTATGTATATGTGTATATATATAGATATAGATATTATACAATAGTTCACCTGGCAGAGAATCTACCTGCAATGCGGGAGACCTGGGTTCAATCCCTGGGTTGGGAAGATCCACTGGAGAGAGGAATGGCTACCCACTCCAGTATTCTGGCCTGGAGAATTCCATGGGCTTTATAGTCCATGGGGTTGCAAAAAGCTGGACACGACTGAGCAACTTTGACTTTCACATATATATATAAACCCCTGAGCTAAAAACTCATCTTTACAAGGAAGCTAGAAAATGAAGTGTGAAGACAATAGGAACAATGCCTTCCTCTCTCAAGGCTGACTTAATCTACCAGGAAAGATCTTAAGATCAAAGACAATCTATAGCTTTCCTCAAGTTCATCAAAGCAGGAACCAGAAAAACAGGCTTTTCCGAAGGTGTAGATAATTCCATTCAAGGCGGACAGCAACAGAAGCAGAGAAGGAATGTCGTTCCCCTTGCTTAACAGCACACGGGCAAGACACAGAACACGGGGCAGACTCCGCACTTTTCTCTGAATACAGGAAATTTCTCAAACATGATGTGTGGCCAAGTTCCAGTTTGAATGTGATTACAGAATCCCCTCTGGACCCTTCTATCAGCCTGTAAACTCAAGAACAGAGTCTCATCAGAATAAACCAAACCCAGGAAAAAAGAGCCACTTCTGCTTATGATTCTCAGAAAAGAACTCTAAGAGGCGCAACCTGAAAGCACAGGTGTCCTTCCCTCTCACGACCTCGCTGAACCGAAAAGAAAAATGTTCTCAGCTGGCTTCATCGCCGTGTTTTTCCTGCGACAAAGACTCGGTACTAAGAATTTCCTCAAGCAAACAGTCATTGACGGCTTTTCAACAGGGAAAGGCTCAAGCATTTTTTTCTTAAGAGCAACAAATCAATCATGAAATGGACCTCATGAAAGACATGTCATAGTTATGAGGAAATGTGCAGTGTGACAAATGATTCAGCAAGTATAATTATCTACAAAGCCTGTTTGGAAGGAAAAAAATACTACCTACTACTAAAGGAAAAAGGACTCTTTAACTGGTTTTGCCTATGCTTTTCCTGGGTTTATAACTGAAATTCACTTAATCCTTAACTATGTCTTTCTTGTCATCAATCTTACTTTCTTTTTCCCTTAGGATCCATTTTAGCATCTGAAATGATTAACTGACAACCTTACATTTTTTCCTAAAAAGGTACACACTTCTAGCAAGACTGTTTATGGCACACTATTTTTTCCTTTAAATAATATGCAAAAGTACTATAGATGTTTAAAACAACACAAACAAACACAAAAAAATTGAAGTGTTAAGATAATAAACCACACTTAAACACATTTTCCATTTAAATAAACTTTTAAAAGCCTTAAATAAGCTTTATTTTAAATAAAACTTTTCATTAACTACAGCTGTATACTGAAACGCTTATGCTAGCACTTAGCCCCTCAGGTGTGTCCGACTCCTTGCAATCCCTTGGACAGCAGCCCTTATCCTCCTCTGTCCACTGGATTACCTCAGCAAGAATGCTGGAGCGGGTTGCCTTTTCCTCCTGCAGGGGATCTTTCGGACCAAGGGATCAAGCCCAAGTCTCTTGTGTCTCGTGCTTTGGCAGGCATATTCTTTACCCCTGTGCCACCGGGGAAGGCTTCCACTTAAATGCATCATTTCATAAATCATTCTCCCCCATTGCGAAGATTTTTTTTTTTAATTATTCTAAAGTTTCACAGACTCATCAAATTCATGTTGTGGATTTTAGATAGGGGAAAAAATTTGTGGAACAAACACATTCTTGAGATTCAGTTAAAAAAAAAATTCTGTAATTCAGCTCTCTATCATGGAAAAGAGCTTCCGAGGTAGCAGCAGTGGTAAACACACCTGCCAATGCAGGAGACATACAAGACGCAGGTTCGATCCCTGGGTCAGGAAGATCCCCTGGAGGAGGGCACGGCAATCCACTCCAGAAGTCTTGCCTGGAGAATCTCGTGGACAGAGGAGCCTGGCAGGCTACAGTCCATAGGGTCACAAAGAGTTGGACATGACTGAGGTGACTTAGCACACATGCATAATGGAATAAGGAAAGAATGCCACCCATGAAATTCCATAGAACATTAAAGAACATGTTCTATCCTACCTTTATTATGAAGGCACTGGTGTGGTTTGATACAACACAGTACCACTCTGGCATTTGTGACATTTCTCTGTGCCCTATTCTCCCATAGACAAATAGGCCACTTCATCCTGTAACTTTCCCCAAAATCTTTCACAAGAGCTCCTTAATAGTCTGGAGGTCATAGCAGAGAGACAATGGTCCAACTGACCTTCAAAGACAAAAGCCTAGGGTCAAAACCAAACCTGATTTGAAGCTAGTAAGGAAAAGCAATATTTAGGGAAACTTCCTCAAGGCAATTCTTGCCATCTGTAATAAATGGAAAGAAGCAAATAAGTGGAGTGAAATGCACTAAAATATAATTGTCATTTGTCCTAGGTGAGAGCACTCTATTTATGACTAGTTACTATTTTATCCTGTATTTGTTCCCAAGGTTCTCAAGAGAGAAGGCCATAGGTTTTGCATCCAAATTTAAAGCTGCCGACTGATGGATAATGGCAATCAACTAATTACGGTGTGGCTGTGGAGATTTTTAAAAAGCAGCAGAACTCTAATTTATAATCAAGGATTGCCTGATGATTATTTTAGGTGACACCTGCCTCCTTCTAGAAAAAGCATGCACATACAGTCACGTCCGACTCTTTGTGACGCTTTGGACTGCAGCCTGTCAGGCCCCTCTGTCCATGGGATTTTCTAGTCAAGAATACCAAAATGGGTTGCCATTTCCTCTTCCAGGGGATCTTCCTGACCCAGGGATCGATCCCAAATCTCCTGCATCTCCTGCATTGACCGGCAGATTCTTTACCACTGAGCTATCTGAGACGCCTTCTAGAAAAAGCAATGCTTCTCAAATGTATTCCCATCATAAAGAAACCCCACTGCTCTACTCCAAAAGCAAGTTGTTTCTGTGACTTCTTTTCCTATTCCAAATCTGCCGTCTAGAACTTCCCAACACCTCTCTCTTCACCTCCCCTGTCAAACTGCTGGACAACACCCTCTACACTTGTTGTCTTTGCCCCCTTATCTTCCTCTAGATCCTCAGCCTATGATCTATNTTCAGCTCTCTATCATGGAAAAGAGCTTCCGAGGTAGCAGCAGTGGTAAACACACCTGCCAATGCAGGAGACATACAAGACGCAGGTTCGATCCCTGGGTCAGGAAGATCCCCTGGAGGAGGGCACGGCAATCCACTCCAGAAGTCTTGCCTGGAGAATCTCGTGGACAGAGGAGCCTGGCAGGCTACAGTCCATAGGGTCACAAAGAGTTGGACATGACTGAGGTGACTTAGCACACATGCATAATGGAATAAGGAAAGAATGCCACCCATGAAATTCCATAGAACATTAAAGAACATGTTCCATCCTACCTTTATTATGAAGGCACTGGTGTGGTTTGATACAACACAGTACCACTCTGGCATTTGTGACATTTCTCTGTGCCCTATTCTCCCATAGACAAATAGGCCACTTCATCCTGTAACTTTCCCCAAAATCTTTCACAAGAGCTCCTTAATAGTCTGGAGGTCATAGCAGAGAGACAATGGTCCAACTGACCTTCAAAGACAAAAGCCTAGGGTCAAAACCAAACCTGATTTGAAGCTAGTAAGGAAAAGCAATATTTAGGGAAACTTCCTCAAGGCAATTCTTGCCATCTGTAATAAATGGAAAGAAGCAAATAAGTGGAGTGAAATGCACTAAAATATAATTGTCATTTGTCCTAGGTGAGAGCACTCTATTTATGACTAGTTACTATTTTATCCTGTATTTGTTCCCAAGGTTCTCAAGAGAGAAGGCCATAGGTTTTGCATCCAAATTTAAAGCTGCCGACTGATGGATAATGGCAATCAACTAATTACGGTGTGGCTGTGGAGATTTTTAAAAAGCAGCAGAACTCTAATTTATAATCAAGGATTGCCTGATGATTATTTTAGGTGACACCTGCCTCCTTCTAGAAAAAGCATGCACATACAGTCACGTCCGACTCTTTGTGACGCTTTGGACTGCAGCCTGTCAGGCCCCTCTGTCCATGGGATTTTCTAGTCAAGAATACCAAAATGGGTTGCCATTTCCTCTTCCAGGGGATCTTCCTGACCCAGGGATCGATCCCAAATCTCCTGCATCTCCTGCATTGACCGGCAGATTCTTTACCACTGAGCTATCTGAGACGCCTTCTAGAAAAAGCAATGCTTCTCAAATGTATTCCCATCATAAAAAAACCCCACTGCTCTACTCCAAAAGCAAGTTGTTTCTGTGACTTCTTTTCCTATTCCAAATCTGCCGTCTAGAACTTCCCAACACCTCTCTCTTCACCTCCCCTGTCAAACTGCTGGACAACACCCTCTACACTTGTTGTCTTTGCCCCCTTATCTTCCTCTAGATCCTCAGCCTATGATCTATCTTCTCAGGCCATCTCAACAGTAAACAAGTTCTTGTTAGTGGCAAATGTCATTAAATGTAATGGACAATTTTCAGCCCTGATCTTCCTTGGCCTCTAGGCAGTGACGTGGCTCTAGATTCCCTCTCTGCCCAGAGTTTCTGTGCAACACAACTCCACGGCATTCAGCAGAACCTAAAGACACAGAGAAAGAGCCGACATCACTGAAGTCAGACCACCCATGCTTAAATCAGCTCTTACAGACACCAGCTCTGTGACAGCCCGTAAGGCACACAACCTCATATGGACTCCACACATATTTTTCATCCATAAAATGAGGGATAGCAGTAGCACCAAACTGTCAAGATGACGAAATTGATTTAATACATGAAACAGCACATAAAATAATGCCTGGCCCATAGTAACTAGGGGGCTTCCCTGATGGCTCAGACGGTAAAGAACCTGCCTGCAATTCGGGAGACCTGGGTTCAGTCCCTAGGTCAGGAAGATCCCGTGGAAAAGGGAATGGCTACCCACTCCAGTACTCTGGCATGAGAACCCCATAGGCAGAGGAGCCAGCAGGCTTCAGTTGATGGGGTCACAAAGGGCAGGACATGACTGAGTGACTAACACACACACATACACACACACACGTATATACACACACTCAGGAACTGCCATAACCCCCACCCCAAGCTCCCACGCAGGGGTGCCTGTTCTGCCAAGGTCAAACTCACGTTTTTCATCTTTTAAAAGAAGGTGGACTCGTGCGCCCCCTGGTGAAGCCGTTTCCCACCTCTCGCATCAGAGAGAGGGTATGCTCCCTCTCCGGGGGTGGATGCTCTCCCTCCAGACCCAGGGGGCCTGCAGCTCCCCTGACCCGGGCGAGGCAATGCGGGTCACATTCCAAGCTGCTGGGCCCCATCTCTATGAAGGTCTAGTGAGATGAGGGCTGAAGGTCCCCTCCGTGCCCAGAGCCAAGCTGAGGGCAGTCTGCCATTCTGGCTCCCTCAAACCAGAGCTGCAGCCACCAAAGAAAGGGGTTCTTGCAGCTCAGGCGGTGATGAGATGGGTCTTGCCTTGGAACCGAGCAGAGGGCAGTGACCTAGAGGGTGGTCGTAGAGGGTCCCCATCACCTGTCCAGGGCTGCCTTGGCTCCCCAGGGTCTCTTCTCCTGCCCTCCTCTCCCCTGCCCACACTCTCTGGGGAAGGGCATTTCCCAGGGTCTGGACTCTTGGCTTGAAGGGACTTCCCCCCACCTTAGGCTCCAGGAGTTTCCAGCTGTTGGCCTTGAGTTGCTGTAGCTCCAGGAACTTGAGGGTCACATCCTCGATAGAGAGCTGCAGGAGGTCCCAGAAACCCGCCAGGTCCTGGAAGGTGGGCACAGGGAACGCAGTGGGGTCCTGCAGTGGAAGGAGTCAGAGGGGAGGCAGCCAGTCAGAGAGGCCTGAGCCCCAGCCAGGACCTGAGAAAGCCCCACCCCACCCTCATTGTCCAGTTCAATCTGGGAGAGTGGAGTGGGGACCGGGAAGCAGGGAGACAAGAAAGAGCCCAGACCTCTCCATCATGGGCACAAACACCTGTCCTCACTTCCAGGGATCCACACGCTCTGGTCATCTACCAGGCACACACACCTGGTGGGCTCTATGCCCACAAGCACTCACCATGCTTTGCTGACACAGCCGGAAGAACTGCTGAACCTTTTGGGACAGGAGAAGTTGTGTGCTGCCCACGGCACTGCGGATTTTCTCCAGGACTGGAGAGCAAAAGGAGATGGGGAAGGGGAATGATGCCTCTCCTTCCTCTGCCTCCAGGAAGTCTGCCTGGGATGATTCTGACCCCTCTTGTTATCTGGCACCATCCATCCTTCTGTCTCTTCCGGCCCCTCCCCATCCCATATACTCAAGATACTAACAAGCAATTCCTGCCCCACTTCACCAAGAAGACTGACTCCCCAGACACTGATGCTTCTTGCATCATATGATCTACATTTCTTGACAGGTTATCCTCCTGTGTCCTCTTCCCTTTCATGTCAGAGGACAGGTGGAAATCAGCACCAGGCCAGCCCTACAGCCCTAGCCAGCCAGGCACTAGCTCAGCGACGCCTCACTGGCAGAACTTTGTCACCCATCGGCATGTGAGTCCTTGGCTCACTGAGAATTACCAAAGAATGAATTACCAAATTACCGAACGTCCCTGACTCATCTAGTCACGATCCTATCAGCTTGGGGGCTCGGCGGTAAACCGTTGTCTCACCTCACACTGGACCTGCGGGCCCCTCTGGCAGGACCATGTCTTCCTGGCTGAGTCTCCTTCTCCCAGGCCCCAGACAAGAGCTGACCCACACACCGCCTCCCGCTCTGCCTGAAGTCCTGCTCTCACACCTGGATCAGACCTGGATTCCCAGCCAGCCCAGGTGGCAATAGGGGCTCCTGGAATCTCCGTGGCCTTGGGCTGGTGGCTCTCTCCTAGAAAGCCCAGCCCTTTCACCCACTCACTTTCCCCAGTCCTAGCTCTGGCCTCTGAAGCTGCTCGCGCTTCCTTCCAGGAGCTCCCGGCATGCTGCCAGTGGGAGCCACCAAGGCCTAGGGTCACGCCGCCAAACTGTGAGAAAGGCACAGTCACGCCCAAGGTCCTCTCCTATCCCACCGCATTCCCGGCCACCGCCAGCCACCGTGCCTCGGGCGCCCAGAGTCCCCGGCACTCACTCTCCTCCGGCAGCTCATAGTCCTCCGCCTCGCGCTCCATCTGCTGGCACCAGTGCTCCAGCTTCTCCACCTCCGCCCTCAGCATCTTGATGAACCACTCGCCATCCCGTGGGCAGGGGGACGTGCGGCCTGAGTCCGGGAGGCTACGTGAGCCGCGCTCCATCCAGGAGTCGCGGCGCCCGGACCCAGGGCCGGGGGTAGGGGCAGGGGCAGGGCCGGGCGACCCATCGGTGGCCGGCGGCTCATACGGCAGTGGGTAGCCCTCGCGGTAGGCCCACTGGCCCTGCGTGTGGACCGTGCGGAAGACTGAGTAGGTGGGGGCCCGGGGCCCGGGCTGGGGCTCAGAGGCGTGCCTCTGGAAGGAGCGTCCGAACTGCAGAGCCTTGTCTTCTGTGGCCACGGTGGCCAGGCCGGCCAGGCCCTCCAGCTCCAGGTCAGCCTGCACGCCGGCTGTCACGCTGTTGGAGCGTTTGAACCTCGCCCGCCTGGTAAGAGAGGTGGCAGTCATCCCTGCCCCTGCCCAGTCTCACCCCAGCCCTCACCTGCACCCCAGGCCAAAAGGACAAGGAATGAGACAGGAAACCTACAAAGTGACGGACAGTCATCCACCACCTTTAAATGGATCGGTCCTCGCCACGGGTGAGCACATAATATACCTACCTGCTGCACCGATTCTGGACAGGGGTGATGGTCAAAACATTAAACCACGCATACTCGATGGGCAGAGCAGAGGCTGGCATATACCCATCAGACAGACACAGCCCAAGTGCTAGGGCGTCATCCTGCAGAAGCTGGGTTGAGGGGTGGACCAGAGGTGCCCCAGGAGGGTCCAGGGTGGTGGCTCTTCGCCACAACCACGGAAGTATCTCAGCATTTTAACACTGTATCTTTGCTAATTTATACCAGCTGTATGGGTATGTCCTTACCTCTATGGAGAGACAAATCAGCTATGGCCCAGAGAGGCCACGGTGACCCAGCTGTGAAACAGCAGAGCCAGAATGTGGACCCAGGGCTGCCACGCTCCACAGCCCAAGAACTCCCCACCACACCAGCTGCTAGAACATCAGGAAGAACTGTCTTAGAGCAGCTGGGGGAAGGGGGTTGGGCTGCAGCTGGGAGGACTTCTCCTCTAGGGACCCCATGGCTCAGCACAGAGCCTGGCCAGACAGTCAGCAGGTGCCAAGAGAGCTGAATTAAGTTGCTGACAGCAATGACACAGGGCCTGGAAATTTCTTGTCTTTGAGTTAATAATATGCAAATCGTATGCAAAACAGAGTCAGTTGGCCTTGTTCTCCCTCCCCACCCCCCGCACCTCACTGAGTTCAGTCAGAGAGAGGGCTCTTTTCTATGAAGAAGTCACTTCTCCCGAGGGGCATGAGGCTGGGGTCAGACAACACTTAAAGAAGTGAGAGTCAGGCGATGCGGAGGTGGCAATGAGAGATGAACAGAAGTTTGCGGTCTGGAAATTCAAGGAGCAGGCAAGAAAAGCCCATGTGTCCTAAGCTACCTCCACTCTCATGGCCAGAAGAAAAAGGGGGTTGGGAGCTAGGTTTAGGGGCTCCTCCAGCTTCCTGGGGACTCCCACAACCCCCACAACTTCAGCCTTCCTCTTGCTGCCCAGGCCTTCTTTCCCTGCCTGCTTCGCCTGCCTGCTTCCCTCCAGCTGGCAGGCTGCCTGCTGGGAGCCTGTTGCCATAGAAACCAGGCCCGGAAGGATGCGGCAGGACCCAGGAAAGAGAGATGCACTCATGTGCAGTCTCCAACCAGCCCTATGTTCCAACCCCCACCCAGAGAGAGAGAAAGCAGGAACATATCCACATTGCGTCCCACGTGGTCTTCACCTTGCCACCTGCCCTGTCTTGCCCTGGTCAAGATTTGCATCATTCTTACCTTGACTACTGGATCAGCCTCCTTTTAGACACAACTGCCTCCACTCAGTATAGCAGAGAAGAGCACAGGACTAGAAGGCAGATCTGAGTTCTAATGCTGGCCTTGATGCTATGTGCCTTTGGGAAGTCACTCACCTTCCACCTGGACCATCCAGTACATATATATACATATGTGTGTGTGTGTATAAAATACATTATATGGTATATATGAATATATATTACATACAAACACACACACATATATGATATAAAATGATAGGAATGGACCAGTACCATTGCCAAGGTACCTCATTTCTCTAAAATTATACTTTGCAGGTGGGGGATGAGTGTAATTGGAGAGGGAGATTAAAAGGGACAAGCTTCCAGCTACAAAATATTATAAATAACTCACAGGGGTGAAATGTACAGCATGAGTAATATAGTCAGTACTACTGGAGTAACTTTATATGGTGACAGATGGTAACTAGACTTATCGTGGTGACCACTGCAATATATATATACACACACACATATATAGTGAATGGAAATACTGACTTTTTAAATAAAATTATAATTTAAAACATTATATCATATACAATTATACCTATGCATATTTTAGGATCTGGGGCCCAACTTTCCCTCACCAATCCACCCAGGACTAGAATAGTCTGTCTTTCTTTAATACTTATTTACTTATTTGGCTGTGCTGGGTCCTAGTCAAGGCACAAGGGATCTTTATTCTGAAGTGCAGGATCTTTAGCTGTGGCATGAGAACTCAGTTGCCGCATGTGGGATTTATTAGTAGGTCCCTGACCAGGGACTGAAGCTGGGCCCCCGGCATGGGGAGTGCAGAGTCTTAGCCACTGGACCACCAGGGAATTCCCTGGAGTAGTCTTTCTGAAGCTGACCTCTGCCCAACTCATTCCCCTGCTCAAAACCCTTTCATTGCTCCCCACTGCCACCAAGATAGAGTCCAGGCTTCCTGTGCTGATGTTTACTCTGGATGCAGTTCCCTCTGATCTCATCCAGCTTGCACACGCTTTGCTCCCCAAGTAGATTCTCGAGGCCCAGACTTTAGCCTCTGTGCTTGCTACTCCCCCACTTGAAAGGGCCTTCCTCCTCCTCACTGCCTGTTGGTTCCTTGCTCAGGTGCCCTCTCCTGTGAGCCTTCCCTAGACCATCCGCAGAACCATCTCTCTCTCAGCGGTCTTCTTGCACATGGAGGCAGTCCAACTCTTTAGTGCTTCCCAGGTGGCTCCGCCTGCAGAGCAGGAGACACAGGTTCCATCCCTGGGGCAGGAAAATGCCCTGGAGAAAGGCATGGTAACTCACTTCAGTATTCTTGCCTGGGGAATCCCATGGACAGAGGGGCTTGCTGGGCTGCAGTCCACCGGGTGGCAAGGAGTCGGACAGGCCTGAGCACTCACGCAGGCTGCCATTTGGTTACGTTTTTCTGTTTCTGGTGAGAGTTTCGTGTGTCTAACTGAACTGTTAGGATGCCCTTTGGCTTCCTTTGAATATTTTTGTGCTTTGAGCTCCAGTTAGTCTCTGGCTCCCTCAGTGCTCCAGCAATTGCAGACCACGCTGGGAAAGGTGGGGCTTGCCCCAGTAAATACATTAGTGAAGATATGCCTTCCCTATTTGCGCTCCTGTTACCCCCACGAAGCATGGACCTGTCCTTTGGTATCCCTGGGTCTGTGCCTTTCAATCTCCTCTGAGAGGTCCTGAGAAGATCACTCTGTGTCTTGATGGAAATAGGCCACATAGTCTGGAACTCCAGAAGCCTGAGTGCTCCAGGCTTCACGGTTCTCAAGTCAGTACCTCAAGGAGCTCTCTCATCGTGTCTACTTGAAGGAAGACCAAAGAAATTGAGGAGCTTATAGGATTACTGGAAACACAATCTTTACCAACACTTCCAACCAGGAGCCAGAGATTTGCACAGTGCAAGCCAGAATTGGTCATCCTTGAGCAAGTGGCACTTATAACTAGCAGTGTGGGACTTCCCTGGTGGTCCGATGGTTAAGAATTTGCCTGCCAGTGCAGGTGTTTGATCCCTGGTCCAGAAAGACTCGGCATGCCGTGGGACAACTAAGCCCATGCACCACAACTACTGAGCCCGGGTGCTAGAACCTGTGCTCTGAAACAAGAGAAGTCACTGCGATGAGAGCCCCGGGCACACCAACCAGAGTCGCCCCCGCGTGCCGCCGCTAGAGAAAAGCTGCTCACCGCAACAAAGACCCAGCACAGCCAAAAATAAGTAAATGATTTTAGAATCCATAAAACTAGCAATGTGGCATAAGATTACCCAAGAAAAGAGCAATGGAACAAAGATGCAAAGTCCTGGGAACCCAGTCACTGCAGGGACTGATAGACACAGTGGAGCCCCAGATGTGTCTAAGCCACAGAGGAAAAGGAAGAAAATCAAGAGAAAGTCACCTAAAAGCAGATAGGAGACCAAAAGAAAGTGGGGAGTCCCCCAGAAAAGGGTCTCAAGAGAGAATGAGCAGCCAGCTCGAAAATGCAACCAACTGAGAATGAAAGGAGTCCCCTGACCTGGCAACACGGGAGCCACCTGGGATCAGGGCAAGAGCCAGTTTGGTAGAGTATGAGCAAGAGGCAGGGGCAGGGGCTGTGAGAAGGGGTGCGTGCTTGAGCACTCACTCATGTCCGACTCTGCGACCCTAAGGATTGTAGCCCGCCAGGCTCCTCTGTCTCTGGGATTCCCCAGGCAGGAGGTGGAGAAAACTAGGCGAGACAGTGGGCTTCCCCGGTGGCTCAGCGGTAAAGAATCCGTCTGCAATTCAGGAGACACGGTTCCATCCCCAGGTCGGGAAGATCCCCTGGAGAAGGACATGGTAGCCTGCTCCAGTATTCTTGCCTGGGAAATCCCATGGACAGAGGAGCCTGGTGGGCTACAATCCATGGGGTCGCAAAGAGTCAGACAGGACTTAGTGACTATATACCACCACCACCACCATCAGGCAAGACAACTCTTCCAAAGAGCCTGGTAGAGAAGGGAGAAGAGAGAAGGCAAAGGACTTTTAAGGAAGGGATTATATGATTATCTGGCAATTATATATCAGTTATCCAAGTCTATGCCCCAACCAGTAATGCTGAAGAAGCTGAAGTTGAACGGTTTTATGAAGACCTACAAGACCTTGTAGAACTAACACCCAAAAAAGATGTCCTTTTCATTATAGGGGACTGGAATGCTAAAGTAGGAAGTCAAGAAACACCAGGAGTAACAGGCAAATTTGGCCTTGGAATGCGGAATGAAGCAGGGCAAAGACTAATAGAGTTTTGCCAAGAAAATGCACTGGTCATAGCAAACACCCTCTTCCAGCAACACAAGAGAAGACTCTACACATGGACATCACCAGATGGTCAACACCGAAATCAGATTATATCTCAACAGGACTGGGAGCAGGGACATTTTGTTGAGGATGGTTCTCAAATGCTATATCCCTAAGGGGCAGGCAGAATAATGGCCCCCCAAAGAAGTCCATGTCCCAATTCCCACAACCTGTGAATATGTTACCTTCCACAGCAAAAAAGACTTTGCAGAAAAGACCACATCAAGGATCCTGAGATCCTGCACTATCCACTTGTGTACATTTTAGTCAAAAGAGTCCTTATAAGTGAAAGAGGGGAGCAGGAAAGTCAGGATCAGAGAAGGCAATGGGGCAACAGGATCAAGGCTGGAATGACATCATGTGAGGACTCTGTCCGCCACTGCTGGCTCTGAAACCAGAAATGGGCTACAAGCCAAGGAATGCAGACAGCCTCTCTAAACTGAAAAAGGTGACAAAACGGATGCTTGCCAGAGACTCCAGAAGGGATCAGTCCTGCCAACACCTTGCTTTTAGCCCAGCGAAACCCAGTTCAGACTTCCAACCTCTAGAAATGTGAAATCATAAATATGGATTATTAGATGCTGCTAAATTTGTGACTATATATCCTACCAGCAACAGGTAACGATGCAATTTGTAAAGAGAAGTCAACTGAAGCTAGAGGAGAGAAAGGCAGTAATCCAAGGACCAGATATGAGGGGAATAAATAAAAATGAACATCCTCTGAGCAGTTAGCATGTGCTAAAGTACTTTATATGCTTTAATCAATATGCTCAATCATCACATTAGTATCACCCCTACTTACAGGTGAGAAAACTAAGACTTACAGAAGCTTAGTGACTTCCTAAAGCCTGATAGTATCAATTTAGGGCAGTCTGTCCACAGTGGCCAACTCTTAAACCATGACACTCCACTGCCTCCCTAGGACTGAGGGAGAGAGGCAGCCTTAACCAGAAAGGCAGATAGCTCAACCCCTGAGGCCAGACTGTTGGAGGAGGCAAGGGAAGAGATGCAAGCTAGAGATTGGTCCAGAAGTGGAAAGAGATCCCACCAGATGACCTCAGTTGTTACAATAAAATACGCTGGGAGGGGACTTCACTGGTGGTCCAGTGGTTCAGACGCCACCCTTCAACTACAGATGGCACGGGTTTGACCCCTGGTCAGGGAACTAAGATCCCACCTGCCGCAAGGCATGGCCAAAAAATAAAATATGAATTAAAACAATAATAAAGTAAGCAGGGCAGTTGTCTGCCGGAGATTAGGGGGTAAGGAGGCTGGGGGAGGAAATGAGAATGAACAGCTTTTGGGGAGGCAGGCTAGCAGAGTGGTTAAGCATGCATGCTCTGGAGCCAGACGGCCTGGGTCCAAAGCCCAGCCCTATGGTTTGTGCCTCAGTTTCCTTATCTGTAAATGAGAATGATAACAGTACCTATTCACAGGGCTGTTACGATAAATCTAAAAAACTTAACCACATCTGGCCTGCCCATTGCAAATGTTAGCTATTATATGGTAAGGCAGGAAGACTTGTAGCTTGCACTGAAAAGAAAGGGAGGTGAACAAATAAAATAATGGGAGTGCAGCACTGAGAACCCAGCAAGACCATTGTAGTTACTGATTATCATGATTGCTTTTGATCACTTCCATCTGTTCTCCCACAGCACTCTGCATAAAACCTCTTTTATACTCCATATCACACTGCATTATAGTTGTGTACTTGTATATCTGTCTCCCTTATTAAACTGGGCAGTTCCTCAAATAAACGTTGCTTGAGTGGTAGGTTGGTTGGTTTGTTGGTTGGAAGGAAGGATGGCAGAGACTACGAATCATCCTTCAACATCCATTGCCCTTCTCCCTTAATTACAGAATCCCACAGTTTTAAGTTAGACACATGGCCACTTCAAATAAAGATTCTTTTACCAATTCCCCCTTGCAGCCAGGTGCAGCATGTGGTTAAGTTGTAGCTCAGGGGATATACACAGAAGTAGAACGTGCAACTTTCAGAAAATGTTCCTAAAGGGAAAGAGTATGCCCTTCTTTGTTCCTTTCTCCTCCCTGCTGCCCAGAATGCAGACATGATGGCTGGACCCCAAGCAGCTATTTTGGAGCATGGGATGGAGGCCAAGGACTGAGGACGGAGGAGCAATAAGGTAAAGGAAGACTGGGTCCTGACACTGTGTAGCACCTGCCAGCCCTCAACTGACTCTCCAGACTTCTAGGCAAGAGAGAAATAAACTTCTGTTGGGCTCTTCCCTGATGGCTCAGATGGTAAAGCGTCTGCCTACAATGTGGGAGACCTGGGTTCGATCCCTGGGTTGGGAAGATCTCCTGGAGAAGGAAATAGCAACCCACTCCAGTACTCTTGCCTGGAAAATCCTATGGAAAGAGGAGCCTGGTAGGCTATCGTCCATGGGGTCACAATGAGTCGGACACGACTGAGTGACTTCACTCTGACTTCACTCATATTTGAGTCACTGTCATTTAGGGATTTTCTATAACTCACAGCCAAACCTAATCCTAACTCGAACAGATCCATTTTCAGGGCACTGAAGTGCAGGGCTTATGCCCCTATTTAGTTTTGGATCTGGCAGTATTTGCTGCAGTCTTCACCAACAGCTGCAAACACAGGATAGAAATTGGCTTCAGTTATGAATCACCATTAACTCATAACAATGCCTTTCACGATATTTTCTCCCCAAGCCTTTTAACAAGGTTGAGGAGGCCTTCTCCCCTCAAGTCCTTTAGAATGACAATGCTCACATTCCTGATGCTTCTGGAATTTGTTATCATGGTTACTTCTGGGAGATGTTTCTACTGTGATTCTCTAAGGGATAACAAAAGGCTCTGGGAAGAAACTGGCTTATCCCAAGAGATGCATTGTCCAAGGAATGCTCAACATTCTAGGAGTTGTCAAGTGGTTTGGCTAGGAGTATTTGGCAGCAGACTGGCAGGGGTGGGAGGGAAAATGGGCCTGGAGATTTCAGCAAGGCTCAGCCATTGTACCAGCTATGCTTACTGTTTCTTAACTATGCTCCCTCCCTCTCTCCCACCACAGTCTTAGCACCTGCTGGTCCTTCTGCCGGGAACGCTCCCACTTTTTGTTGATTTTTGCTCATCCTTCATGTCTCCACTCAAACGTCACCTTCTCCATGCCTGACCCCCCGATGGTCCAAGTCCCGTATCACACACTCTCACAGTGTATATACCTCTCCTCTGAGGCTACTGAGGTTACACTTCTGCATCACTTAGGAGGTTCTCACATTAATGCAGCAGCAAGCTTCACAGTGCAGGGTTGTGTCTGGCTGAGTCCCCCTTTGTATCCTTGGTGCCCAGCACAAAACGTGACACAAATACCAGGAATACAATTAACGCCTGTGGACAAATGAATCTTAGGTGGAGGCATGGTGGAGATGGAACTGAAGGGGCACCAACCCCAACTCCTGTCTGTCTCTAAGCCAGGCCACCACTGCTGATGAACAACAGCAAAGACCCACAGGCAACTCTCAGGTGTTACGGGCAATAAATCTGAATTTTTCACCCAACAGGTTAGCAGAGAACCCCTGCATAGCAGAAAAGGAGAAACTTTTCCTCCCCTGCTATTTTTAAAACCAAAGTACAGAGAGAGAAAGAGAGAAACACTGGGACCAGTGAGACAGGAGCAAGGACAAGAGAGTCCAAGAAAATTTGGTGGCAGCGGGTGGGGGGGAGCTAAGTCTGGATGCATGCCTAGAAAGGCTGCTGGTACTCATGGCTCACTTTTACGTACCAGTTGGGACATGGTGTGTGGTAAGTGAGACTTCGAGTGCCAGGGACATAAGGGACAGAAAGGACGGCGCAGGCACATAACTAAGGATGCCTCCAGCAGACATGCAAGGAACCTGGCCAGAAAGATGCGCCAGATTTCTTCTCTCCCCACCTGTCACCCCCTTTGGATTCCCAGTGTGATCACCTGTCCCAAGCAAAGCAGTTCCTTAGACACTGATCCAACACCATCTCCCCTCCCCAACCCACCCCTCCAAACCTCCCTGAGCACCTACATAAGGACAAGGAAGAC